>OY982529.1:29279359-29289354 GCA_963859965.1 Ceramica pisi | reverse complement strand
TAACCTAACCTAACCTAACCTAACCTAACCTAACCTAACCTAACCTAACCTAACCTAACCTAACCTAACCTAACCTAACCTAACCTAACCTAACCTAACCTAACCTAACCTAACCTAACCTAACCTAACCTAACCTAACCTAACCTAACCTAACCTAACCTAACCTAACCTAACCTAACCTAACCTAACCTAACCTAACCTAACCTAACCTAACCTAACCTAACCTAACCTAACCTAACCTAACCTAACCTAACCTAACCTAACCTAACCTAACCTAACCTAACCTAACCTAACCTAACCTAACCTAACCTAACCTAACCTAACCTAACCTAACCTAACCTAACCTAACCTAACCTAACCTAACCTAACCTAACCTAACCTAACCTAACCTAACCTAACCTAACCTAACCTAACCTAACCTAACCTAACCTAACCTAACCTAACCTAACCTAACCTAACCTAACCTAACCTAACCTAACCTAACCTAACCTAACCTAACCTAACCTAACCTAACCTAACCTAACCTAACCTAACCTAACCTAACCTAACCTAACCTAACCTAACCTAACCTAACCTAACCTAACCTAACCTAACCTAACCTAACCTAACCTAACCTAACCTAACCTAACCTAACCTAACCTAACCTAACCTAACCTAACCTAACCTAACCTAACCTAACCTAACCTAACCTAACCTAACCTAACCTAACCTAACCTAACCTAACCTAACCTAACCTAACCTAACCTAACCTAACCTAACCTAACCTAACCTAACCTAACCTAACCTAACCTAACCTAACCTAACCTAACCTAACCTAACCTAACCTAACCTAACCTAACCTAACCTAACCTAACCTAACCTAACCTAACCTAACCTAACCTAACCTAACCTAACCTAACCTAACCTAACCTAACCTAACCTAACCTAACCTAACCTAACCTAACCTAACCTAACCTAACCTAACCTAACCTAACCTAACCTAACCTAACCTAACCTAACCTAACCTAACCTAACCTAACCTAACCTAACCTAACCTAACCTAACCTAACCTAACCTAACCTAACCTAACCTAACCTAACCTAACCTAACCTAACCTAACCTAACCTAACCTAACCTAACCTAACCTAACCTAACCTAACCTAACCTAACCTAACCTAACCTAACCTAACCTAACCTAACCTAACCTAACCTAACCTAACCTAACCTAACCTAACCTAACCTAACCTAACCTAACCTAACCTAACCTAACCTAACCTAACCTAACCTAACCTAACCTAACCTAACCTAACCTAACCTAACCTAACCTAACCTAACCTAACCTAACCTAACCTAACCTAACCTAACCTAACCTAACCTAACCTAACCTAACCTAACCTAACCTAACCTAACCTAACCTAACCTAACCTAACCTAACCTAACCTAACCTAACCTAACCTAACCTAACCTAACCTAACCTAACCTAACCTAACCTAACCTAACCTAACCTAACCTAACCTAACCTAACCTAACCTAACCTAACCTAACCTAACCTAACCTAACCTAACCTAACCTAACCTAACCTAACCTAACCTAACCTAACCTAACCTAACCTAACCTAACCTAACCTAACCTAACCTAACCTAACCTAACCTAACCTAACCTAACCTAACCTAACCTAACCTAACCTAACCTAACCTAACCTAACCTAACCTAACCTAACCTAACCTAACCTAACCTAACCTAACCTAACCTAACCTAACCTAACCTAACCTAACCTAACCTAACCTAACCTAACCTAACCTAACCTAACCTAACCTAACCTAACCTAACCTAACCTAACCTAACCTAACCTAACCTAACCTAACCTAACCTAACCTAACCTAACCTAACCTAACCTAACCTAACCTAACCTAACCTAACCTAACCTAACCTAACCTAACCTAACCTAACCTAACCTAACCTAACCTAACCTAACCTAACCTAACCTAACCTAACCTAACCTAACCTAACCTAACCTAACCTAACCTAACCTAACCTAACCTAACCTAACCTAACCTAACCTAACCTAACCTAACCTAACCTAACCTAACCTAACCTAACCTAACCTAACCTAACCTAACCTAACCTAACCTAACCTAACCTAACCTAACCTAACCTAACCTAACCTAACCTAACCTAACCTAACCTAACCTAACCTAACCTAACCTAACCTAACCTAACCTAACCTAACCTAACCTAACCTAACCTAACCTAACCTAACCTAACCTAACCTAACCTAACCTAACCTAACCTAACCTAACCTAACCTAACCTAACCTAACCTAACCTAACCTAACCTAACCTAACCTAACCTAACCTAACCTAACCTAACCTAACCTAACCTAACCTAACCTAACCTAACCTAACCTAACCTAACCTAACCTAACCTAACCTAACCTAACCTAACCTAACCTAACCTAACCTAACCTAACCTAACCTAACCTAACCTAACCTAACCTAACCTAACCTAACCTAACCTAACCCAGAGTCCGCGGTCACCCCCCGCGAGAGTAACACGTGCCAAAGGCTGCTCCGCGCAAGAAATTTTTTCTAAAAATCGCCGTAGTGGTATTTTTTAACCGTTTTGAATAGTGCTTACCATCAAATTAAGTGGAAAAATACGGGCTACCCTATGGTGTAAAGCGCGCAAATGTGAGTGCCAGAAAAAGTGCGAAAAAGGGTGAAAAAGTGAAAATTGTGTAAAAATTCGACTTTAAAATTAATACGCTGAGTGAAAACGATCGACAACACCACAATTTTTTGGTGTCAAGAGACGCGTCCTGTGGACGCCCACCATTTGAGGCTGCTTCCCGATTTTTCCGGGTCGCGCCTTCTGCGGAAATCGAGAAAAACTACTCACCACGTGGCCACGTGCTTCCGGTTCCAGTTGGGTGCGGCTGAATCCATCAAGCAGCATCGAGGCAGGACTTTGAGTACAACAGAACGACGCTTTTCTTATCAAAAAAGGTGAAGTGGTTCCTTAGATAATACGTTTTTAATTTTGCCTGAATTTTCATAAAATCATATTTTATTATTTGTCGCGGTGACCCCCTATTTTTATTTTAGTATCAGAAGGACCTCATTCACTTCTTTATTATTACAAAATTTCAGATTTTTATCATACATAGTTTCCGTTTTAAAAATTTTTGAATTTTGAGGGTTGAAGCGAGGGGTACTAAGTAGGGGCTGAATGTCTCAGGAGCCACTACCAAAAAATAGTTTTAAGTTAGACTTAATATTATTCTAAACATTCAAGGGTTTTCAGTTTTTCATTTCTTAACAAGGGTTGATTTTAATTAAATTTAGGTGTTTTTTGGCCACTATAAATCGGGGGTGAGTTTTTTAGGATTTAAATTACATAATTTGGACTGGGCTCTTCAAATCCGATCCGGGAAGCCCAAACTCGGCTATTTTTGGACAGCTGGTGCGATTTTTATACAGGCGGCCGCCATTTTAAGCGCCATCTTGTGAAACTTGCACCCAACGTAACTTCAGACTCAAGGCTCGTAGAAAGCTGCCGTTTTCTTAGTTATAATTAGGGGACAAATTATATCCTGTCCACCTAGTTTACAGCGTTTTGGGGCTGAGCGATTTCAGGATCCTGAAAATCACTTTGCACGCTCGGGTGGCTCGAGCCAAGCCAGACGAGCCCAAGCACGGACGTTCTGCGGCCACAGGAAGGGAAGTTATCCCGGATTTGAAACAGACGTTGACAGTAATCGAACTGTCAATAAAATTTTTCGGACCGCATAACTCCGGAACCGGAGGCCGTAGAGCGCTCGGGTTTTCATTGGGGACATTGGTTTGTTTTTCTCTACCTTAATTGCGAATTTTCAGGAGATTTCGGGATCTGAAGTTTTTCAGCCTGAAAACTGCACAGGGGGATAGAGTGCGTCGGGCTCGGTCAGGGGAGTCCAAGCTCAGTGGTATTGGGCCTAACGGTTCCAGAGATATATGCAAATAACCGAATTTTGAGCGCCATCTTGGATTGATTACCAAAATTTCGGATCATTGTATCTCGGGAACCCTTTGGGCTAGAGTAGTCGTGTTTGGGTTCCTCGGGAAGGGCTTTTTGAGACCTCTCATTGGGCAGTCAGAGATTGACTCTACATAGAGTCAGAACTTTTATTTATCTTATTTTTTATTTTATTTTTATGTTTTATTTTAGTATTCCATGTGAGACTGACGAAAAGACTTTTTAGCAGTAGACAGCCTTCGGAAAATTAGTTTAAGCCCAACTGACAGAGCAAGACTCTATAAAAATTGACTTAACTCTACTTGTGAGAACAGAAAATCAAACAGGACTGTATTTAACGCGCTGATCCAGTGCTCTGGACTCACTGACATTGCTCTCAATATTTTATCTTACAAATCAATTATCATCAGTCGACTGGGACGGTAAAATTTTTATTTTTACAATAATTACTGACAGATAGTTAAGTAACTAACATTTTCTTTTGATTACCTTATTAATTATACATTGGCTGATCCCCCCTTTACAGGGATTCAGTACCTATCGTCTTTTGGCTAGTCTTTTAGAGATTACGAAACTTAGTCGTTGAATTCCCACAATGTTTGGCATTAGGACTCCGGTTGTTAAAAATACAAAAGACGTCGAGGAGAGGCGGGATGCGGGGAGGTCACAAATTGCACATGCGGGTCCGTCAGTGAGACACAGCATTGGAGAATGGGAGGCTGACAGGTCTAAGGCAGCACAGCCCCTCAAAACACCAACCCCTCCAAAAAAGGCCTTCACGAACTCTCCGCCCAAAATCAAATCCAAGATGGCGCTTTCACAAGAGATGAAACCTGACGGGCAAAAAAGGCCACAAGTAACCGGAGATGCCTCACCGGTCCACTCGCAACCCATTCGTTACAACAATAGGACCTCCGAGGCAAAAGCCTGTCTCACAAAAGCTCAAATACAGCTGGGTAACTCTCGTATCAAGAAGGAGATTAAGGACGAGGTCACCAAAGCAATGGAGAGGCTCTACCAGCTGGTTAAAGAAGCTGAGGCCGAAAAAACATTAGAGAAAAGTGGTAAGCCAGAAAAACAACCAGAAGACGAGAGGGAAACAGAGGCAGGAGTGGATATAGAGGCGACCAAGCTCAAGAGAGAACTGATAGATAAGATAACAGACCATAGTAATCAGATAGAGAAGAATAGGATAGAAATGGAGCGCCTGAGAGAGGTTTTGGAAAGGAAACAGACAGAAGAACAGGTGACCTACGCGGGCGTTGTGGCCGGTCCTCCGAGGAGGCAACTCCCGGAGCATGCGGCCGTGCACTCGGTAGTAATCACCTCAACCGACGAGACCGAGACAGGGGATCAAGTCATGGACAGGATTAGAAAAGCTGTTAACGCAAAGGATGAGGGCTTCCAGATTGACAGGGTACGTAAAGCAAGAGACCGGAAAATTATACTGGGATGTAAGACCAAGAACGAAGTTGACAAGGTTAAAGATAAACTGAATAGAGAAGGAGCGAACTTAAGAGTGGAGGAGATTAAGAACAAGGACCCTCTTATCATCATCAAGAATGTCAATACATATAACACCGAGGAAGACATTCTAAAGGCGCTCCGCACTCAAAACAAAAATCTGTTTAAAGGTGTGAGAGAAGAAGACTACAGAGCCGCAATCAGATACAAGAAGAAGGCACGGAATCCACACCAACAACACGTAATAATCAGCGTGTCCCCGCAAGTCTGGAACATCCTGACAACAGCAACTTGTGTCCATATCGACATACAGAGATTGAAGGCAGAAGACCAGTCGCCACTGGTCCAGTGCTCACGATGTCTAGGCTATGGACACAGCAAGAAAATTTGTAATGAGGAGGAAGATAGATGTGCCCACTGCGGAGGTCCGCATCTCCGAACAGAATGTGCAGATTACTTTGCAGCGGCAGCACCAACATGCAGAAACTGCCAGAAAGCCAAATTGGACCACGTAGAGCACAACGCTTTCAGCCCAGATTGCCCTGTCCGGAGAAAGTGGGAAACCCTGGCTAGATCTACCATAGCCTATTGCTGAAGTCGATACGGGCAACAACGAGAACAGTAGAGCAACAGAATCAAGAAGATACCAGTATCGTGCAATACAGGCAAACCTGCAGCGATGCAAACAAGCAACAGATGAATTGATTATGGAGGCGGTGAAGAGAAAGGTTGCGTTTGCACTGTTGCAGGAACCATATACCGGTGCCAGCAAGAAAATGAAGTCTTACCGGGGCGTCCGAATACTGCAATTTGAAGGAAATACAGATAAAACCATTAAATCCACGATTGCAGTGTTCGACGACAAAATTGATATAACACAATGCCCAGTGCTAACCACAGAGAACATAGCGGTGGTGCGACTGAGGACCGAGGCCTGGGAAATTATTGTTGTCTCGATATACTTGGAGGGAGATGGGCAAATGGAGTCGGATATAACACATATTCATAAAATAATGCATGAAGTAGGAAATAAACGCACGATACTGGGTGGGGATGTGAACGCCTGGAATATTTGGTGGGGAAGTAGGGAAACAAACAGGAGAGGAGAAGAACTGGCGGGAGCGTTGGACGAACTAGGACTTCACATCCTAAATCGGGGATCCCAGCCCACATACGACTACCACAGAGGAGGCAGGAGATTCACAAGTTGCGTGGACATCACAGTCTGTACTGTGGATATGCTTGGAAAAATTGCAAACTGGAGGCTAGACGGAGACCTAACTGTGTCGGATCACAGGGCAATTCTGTTCGATGTTAATTTGGAAAGATCAACCGGGATAGATATAAAAAGTACCACTAGAAAGTACAATACTAGAAAAGCAAATTGGTCAGATTTTAAAACATGTGTAACACAGAATTGGGAAAGGGGTAATTTAAACTTGGAAGAAATTGCAAAAATAGAGACAGTAGAAGAACTAGATAATAAAATAATAGAGTACACTAAAGTTATAGAACGAGCATGCGAGCGAAATATACCGAAAACTAAACGTAAGCAGAAAGCAGTTTTGCCTTGGTGGACAGAAGAATTGACACAAAAGAAGAAAGAACTCAAAACACTGAAAAGACGCATTACAAATGCTGCACAAATACGTAGAGAAAGGGTCCTACAAGCATATCTACAAGCGAAAGAAGAGTACCAGCAGCTTGCTGATAAGGCCAGAACCACTAGCTGGAAAGAGTTCTGTGGAAAACAAGACAGGGAGAGTATGTGGGATGGGATATATAGGGTTATAGGTCGTACAGCAAGTAGGCAGGAGGACATCCCCCTAGTCCATAACGGCAGAGTCTTGGAAGGCGAACAGTCAGCCAGGGCTCTGTCAGAGACCTTCTACCCTGAAGATGAAGCTCAGATAGATAGTGTGGCACATAAACTAGTGAGGGAAAGAGCAGAGACAGTGAATGAGGGCGAAGATGATGATTCATCCGACCCCCCATTCACTGCGGATGAACTCAAGTGGGCTACCGATAGCTTCAACCCCAAGAAGGCTCCGGGACTCGACGGGCTTACGGCGGACATCTGTAGGGCGGCCATCATGTGTAATCCGGAACTGTTTTTGGCGCTACTAAACAGGTGTTTAAGTCTTTCCCTCTTCCCCACAGTATGGAAGGAGGCAGTGGTAGTGGTTCTACGTAAACCCGGGAAAGATGACTACACAAAACCCAAGTCTTATCGGCCGATTGGGCTACTGCCGGTCTTAGGAAAGATTTGGGAAAAAATGTTGATGCGGCGAGTCAGGTGGCATACCATTGAGCATATGAACGGTAGGCAGTATGGGTTTACACCACAGCGCAGCACCGAGGACTCCCTCTATGACCTTATGAAACATATACGAACAAAACTCAAAGAGCGTCAGTTAATAGTAGTCATATCGTTGGACATAGAGGGAGCCTTCGATAGCGCTTGGTGGCCCGCCATAAGATGTAGACTAGCAGAAACGAAATGCCCAAAAAACATCCGTAAAGTTCTGGATAGCTACCTGTCAAACCGAAGAGTACGGGTTAGGTATGCAGGAGCAGAATTTTTGAAGACAACCACTAAGGGATGCGTCCAAGGATCCATAGGAGGACCCACCTTTTGGAACATGTTACTGGACCCACTGCTTAATAACTTGGAAAGAAGAGGTGACTACTGTCAGGCATTTGCAGACGACGTTGTTTTGGTCTTCTCCGGTGAGACTGCACTTGAAGTCCAGAGACAGGCTAATTCGGCGCTAAGCCACGTTCGGGAGTGGGGTGAAGTAAATAAGCTTAAATTTGCGCCACAGAAAACAAAGGCAATGGTCATTACAAACAAGCTTAAGTACGACACACCACTTCTGAATATGGGCGGGGTCGACATAGCCATGTCGAAGGAAATAAAAATACTTGGGCTGACTATTGATAACAAGCTGACGTTTAACACACACGTAGCAAACGTCTGCCGCAAGGCACTGAACGTCTACAAACAACTGGCGAAGGCAGCTAAAGTGGAGTGGGGCATCTCGCCGGAGGTGACCAGAACAATATACGTCGCAGTAGTGGAACCCATTATCATGTACGCAGCTAGTGCTTGGGCCCCAGCAGCGGAGAAAATAGGGACGAGGAAACATTTGAACGAGGTTCAACGAGGTTTTGTGCAGAAAATCATCAAGTCGTACAGAACAACATCTTTAAACGCGGCATTACTGCTCTCAGGGATGCTTCCACTAGACCTTAGGATCAGGGAAGCAGCCTCACTTTATGAAATAAGGAAAGGATACTCTCTGAGAGTAGTTGGCGATAGAAGTGTGGAGAAACCGACACCATTCACACAGTTACCACATCCAGCGGCCCAAAAGACCACTGAATTTAAATTGGTGGAAAACGGTGCAGAACTGGCCCAGCAAGAGGAGGATAGATATAAAATTTATACAGACGGCAGCAAAATAGAAAATAAAGTTGGTGCGGCGATATCCCTATGGGATGGCGCCGCAGAGATAAAGTGTAAAAAATTCAAGCTGGAACAGTTTTGCACCGTTTACCAAGCAGAGCTACTGGCGTTGATGAAGGCTACTGAAATGGTGATAGGAAGATCCGGTGATGGTTTTAATGTCTATAGCGACTCTAGGTCGGCTCTCGAGGCGGTCACACGTGGTGTTTCCCTCCATCCCCTGGTTGTAGCAGTAAGACAAAATATCCTGAAAATATCAGATCAGGGCAAAATAATTAGATTATTTTGGATTAAAGCGCACGTGGGTCTGGAGGGAAATGAGAGAGCTGACGAATTGGCAAAAGATGCAGCTGTGAAATTGAAAACAAAACCGGATTATGATAGATGCCCGGTATCCTTCATCAAGCGACAGATCCGCGAAGACACACTAATGGAATGGCAACGTCGATATACAACAGGAACCACAGCGTCAACCACGAAAATGTTCTTTCCTGATGCCCTTAAGGCTTATATGTTAATTAAGAAGATTAAACTCAATCCGCTGCTGGTGCAAGTGTTAACGGGACATGGTGGATTCTCCGAGTACTTGAATAGATTCAAGCGCAAGGAGAGTCCGGCATGTCCCTGTGACACAGGCAAAGATGAAAGCGTAGAGCATTTGTTGGTTGAGTGTCCAATATATGCCAAATTAAGGTTTAACCTGGAAAATAAATTACAAAGAAATTTAAAAACTGAAGATTTAGCTGAAATACTTGCAAGTAGAGATCAAAGAGGTGATTTTATAGAGTTTTGCGAAATTATTGCCAAAAAAGCAATCGAAAGAAATAAAACATAGCTCATATAGGTGTAACTGTATTATATAATGTAATATATAAGAATAGTTAACCAAACTAATGTAGTTAAATAAGATATAATAGTTTAATAAGTTAGAAATAGTAGATAATAGCAGTAGTTAAACACAAGCAAGGCACCAGTTAAACAAATAAGGTACAGATAATGTAATAGAAATAAGCTAGAGTAATAAGAAACATATAGCGGAAAAAAAAAAAAAAAAAAAAAAAAAAAAAAA
>OY982529.1:28954359-29276859 GCA_963859965.1 Ceramica pisi | reverse complement strand
AGTGGTATTTTTTAACCGTTTCGAATAGTGCTTACCATCAAATTAAGTGGAAAAATACGGGCTACCCTATGGTGTAAAGCGCGCAAATGTGAGTGCCAGAAAAAGTGCGAAAAAGGGTGAAAAAGTGAAAATTGTGTAAAAATTCGACTTTAAAATTAATACGCTGAGTGAAAACGATCGACAACACCACAATTTTTTGGTGTCAAGAGACGCGTCCTGTGGACGCCCACCATTTGAGGCTGCTTCCCGATTTTTCCGGGTCGCGCCTTCTGCGGAAATCGAGAAAAACTACTCACCACGTGGCCACGTGCTTCCGGTTCCAGTTGGGTGCGGCTGAATCCGTCAAGCAGCATCGAGGCAGGACTTTGAGTACAACAGAACGACGCTTTTCTTATCAAAAAAGGTGAAGTGGTTCCTTAGATAATACGTTTTTAATTTTGCCTGAATTTTCATAAAATCATATTTTATTATTTGTCGCGGTGACCCCCTATTTTTATTTTAGTATCAGAAGGACCTCATTCACTTCTTTATTATTACAAAATTTCAGATTTTTATCATACATAGTTTCCGTTTTAAAAATTTTTGAATTTTGAGGGTTGAAGCGAGGGGTACTAAGTAGGGGCTGAATGTCTCAGGAGCCACTACCAAAAAATAGTTTTAAGTTAGACTTAATATTATTCTAAACATTCAAGGGTTTTCAGTTTTTCATTTCTTAACAAGGGTTGATTTTAATTAAATTTAGGTGTTTTTTGGCCACTATAAATCGGGGGTGAGTTTTTTAGGATTTAAATTACATAATTTGGACTGGGCTCTTCAAATCCGATCCGGGAAGCCCAAACTCGGCTATTTTTGGACAGCTGGTGCGATTTTTATACAGGCGGCCGCCATTTTAAGCGCCATCTTGTGAAACTTGCACCCAACGTAACTTTAGACTCAAGGCTCGTAGAAAGCTGCCGTTTTCTTAGTTATAATTAGGGGACAAATTATATCCTGTCCACCTAGTTTACAGCGTTTTGGGGCTGAGCGATTTCAGGATCCTGAAAATCACTTTGCACGCTCGGGTGGCTCGAGCCAAGCCAGACGAGCCCAAGCACGGACGTTCTGCGGCCACAGGAAGGGAAGTTATCCCGGATTTGAAACAGACGTTGACAGTAATCGAACTGTCAATAAAATTTTTCGGACCGCATAACTCCGGAACCGGAGGCCGTAGAGCGCTCGGGTTTTCATTGGGGACATTGGTTTGTTTTTCTCTACCATAATTGCGAATTTTCAGGAGATTTCGGGATCTGAAGTTTTTCAGCCTGAAAACTGCACAGGGGGATAGAGTGCGTCGGGCTCGGTCAGGGGAGTCCAAGCTCAATGGTATTGGGCCTAACGGTTCCAGAGATATATGCAAATAACCGAATTTTGAGCGCCATCTTGGATTGATTACCAAAATTTCGGATCATTGTATCTCGGGAACCCTTTAGGCTAGAGTAGTCGTGTTTGGGTTCCTCGGGAAGGGCTTTTTGAGACCTCTCATTGGGCAGTCAGAGATTGACTCTACATAGAGTCAGAACTTTTATTTATCATATTTTTTATTTTATTTTTATGTTTTATTTTAGTATTCCATGTGAGACTGACGAAAAGACTTTTCAGCAGTAGACAGCCTTCGGAAAATTAGTTTAAGCCCAACTGACAGAGCAAGACTCTATAAAAGTTTGACTCAACTCTACTTGTGAGAACAGAAAATCAAACAGGACTGTATTTAACGCGCTGATCCAGTGCTCTGGACTCACTGACATTGCTCTCAATATTTTATCTTACAAATCAATTATCATCAGTCGACTGGGACGGTAAAATTTTTATTTTTACAATAATTACTGACAGATAGTTAAGTAACTAACATTTTCTTTTGATTACCTTATTAATTATACATTGGCTGATCCCCCCTTTACAGGGATTCAGTACCTATCGTCTTTTGGCTAGTCTTTTGGAGATTACGAAACTTAGTCGTTGAATTCCCACAATGTTTGGCATTAGGACTCCGGTTGTTAAAAATACAAAAGACGTCGAGGAGAGGCGGGATGCGGGGAGGTCACAAATTGCACATGCGGGTCCGTCAGTGAGACACAGCATTGGAGAATGGGAGGCTGACAGGTCTAAGGCAGCACAGCCCCTCAAAACACCAACCCCTCCAAAAAAGGCCTTCACGAACTCTCCGCCCAAAATCAAATCCAAGATGGCGCTTTCACAAGAGATGAAACCTGACGGGCAAAAAAGGCCACAAGTAACCGGAGATGCCTCACCGGTCCACTCGCAACCCATTCGTTACAACAATAGGACCTCCGAGGCAAAAGCCTGTCTCACAAAAGCTCAAATACAGCTGGGTAACTCTCGTATCAAGAAGGAGATTAAGGACGAGGTCACCAAAGCAATGGAGAGGCTCTACCAGCTGGTTAAAGAAGCTGAGGCCGAAAAAACATTAGAGAAAAGTGGTAAGCCAGAAAAACAACCAGAAGACGAGAGGGAAACAGAGGCAGGAGTGGATATAGAGGCGACCAAGCTCAAGAGAGAACTGATAGATAAGATAACAGACCATAGTAAACAGATAGAGAAGAATAGGATAGAAATGGAGCGCCTGAGAGAGGTTTTGGAAAGGAAACAGACAGAAGAACAGGTGACCTACGCGGGCGTTGTGGCCGGTCCTCCGAGGAGGCAACTCCCGGAGCATGCGGCCGTGCACTCGGTAGTAATCACCTCAACCGACGAGACCGAGACAGGGGATCAAGTCATGGACAGGATTAGAAAAGCTGTTAACGCAAAGGATGAGGGCTTCCAGATTGACAGGGTACGTAAAGCAAGAGACCGGAAAATTATACTGGGATGTAAGACCAAGAACGAAGTTGACAAGGTTAAAGATAAACTGAATAGAGAAGGAGCGAACTTAAGAGTGGAGGAGATTAAGAACAAGGACCCTCTTATCATCATCAAGAATGTCAATACATATAACACCGAGGAAGACATTCTAAAGGCGCTCCGCACTCAAAACAAAAATCTGTTTAAAGGTGTGAGAGAAGAAGACTACAGAGCCGCAATCAGATACAAGAAGAAGGCACGGAATCCACACCAACAACACGTAATAATCAGCGTGTCCCCGCAAGTCTGGAACATCCTGACAACAGCAACTTGTGTCCATATCGACATACAGAGATTGAAGGCAGAAGACCAGTCGCCACTGGTCCAGTGCTCACGATGTCTAGGCTATGGACACAGCAAGAAAATTTGTAATGAGGAGGAAGATAGATGTGCCCACTGCGGAGGTCCGCATCTCCGAACAGAATGTGCAGATTACTTTGCAGCGGCAGCACCAACATGCAGAAACTGCCAGAAAGCCAAATTGGACCACGTAGAGCACAACGCTTTCAGCCCAGATTGCCCTGTCCGGAGAAAGTGGGAAACCCTGGCTAGATCTACCATAGCCTATTGCTGAAGTCGATACGGGCAACAACGAGAACAGTAGAGCAACAGAATCAAGAAGATACCAGTATCGTGCAATACAGGCAAACCTGCAGCGATGCAAACAAGCCACAGATGAATTGATTATGGAGGCGGTGAAGAGAAAGGTTGCGTTTGCACTGTTGCAGGAACCATATACCGGCGCCAGCAAGAAAATGAAGTCTTACCGGGGCGTCCGAATACTGCAATTTGAAGGAAATACAGATAAAACCATTAAATCCACGATTGCAGTGTTCGACGACAAAATTGATATAACACAATGCCCAGTGCTAACCACAGAGAACATAGCGGTGGTGCGACTAAGGACCGAGGCCTGGGAAATTATTGTTGTCTCGATATACTTGGAGGGAGATGGGCAAATGGAGTCGGATATAACACATATTCACAAAATAATGCATGAAGTAGGAAATAAACGCACGATACTGGGTGGGGATGTGAACGCCTGGAATATTTGGTGGGGAAGTAGGGAAACAAACAGGAGAGGAGAAGAACTGGCGGGAGCGTTGGACGAACTAGGACTTCACATCCTAAATCGGGGATCCCAGCCCACATACGACTACCACAGAGGAGGCAGGAGATTCACAAGTTGCGTGGACATCACAGTCTGTACTGTGGATATGCTTGGAAAAATTGCAAACTGGAGGCTAGACGGAGACCTAACTGTGTCGGATCACAGGGCAATTCTGTTCGATGTTAATTTGGAAAGATCAACCGGGATAGATATAAAAAGTACCACTAGAAAGTACAATACTAGAAAAGCAAATTGGTCAGATTTTAAAACATGTGTAACACAGAATTGGGAAAGGGGTAATTTAAACTTGGAAGAAATTGCAAAAATAGAGACAGTAGAAGAACTAGATAATAAAATAATAGAGTACACTAAAGTTATAGAACGAGCATGCGAGCGAAATATACCGAAAACTAAACGTAAGCAGAAAGCAGTTTTGCCTTGGTGGACAGAAGAATTGACACAAAAGAAGAAAGAACTCAAAACACTGAAAAGACGCATTACAAATGCTGCACAAATACGTAGAGAAAGGGTCCTACAAGCATATCTACAAGCGAAAGAAGAGTACCAGCAGCTTGCTGATAAGGCCAAAACCACTAGCTGGAAAGAGTTCTGTGGAAAACAAGACAGGGAGAGTATGTGGGATGGGATATATAGGGTTATAGGTCGTACAGCAAGTAGGCAGGAGGACATCCCCCTAGTCCATAACGGCAGAGTCTTGGAAGGCGAACAGTCAGCCAGGGCTCTGTCAGAGACCTTCTACCCTGAAGATGAAGCTCAGATAGATAGTGTGGCACATAAACTAGTGAGGGAAAGAGCAGAGACAGTGAATGAGGGCGAAGATGATGATTCATCCGACCCCCCATTCACTGCGGATGAACTCAAGTGGGCTACCGATAGCTTCAACCCCAAGAAGGCTCCGGGACTCGACGGGCTTACGGCGGACATCTGTAGGGCGGCCATCATGTGTAATCCGGAACTGTTTTTGGCGCTACTAAACAGGTGTTTAAGTCTTTCCCTCTTCCCCACAGTATGGAAGGAGGCAGTGGTAGTGGTTCTACGTAAACCCGGGAAAGATGACTACACAAAACCCAAGTCTTATCGGCCGATTGGGCTACTGCCGGTCTTAGGAAAGATTTGGGAAAAAATGTTGATGCGGCGAGTCAGGTGGCATACCATTGAGCATATGAACGGTAGGCAGTATGGGTTTACACCACAGCGCAGCACCGAGGACTCCCTCTATGACCTTATGAAACATATACGAACAAAACTCAAAGAGCGTCAGTTAATAGTAGTCATATCGTTGGACATAGAGGGAGCCTTCGATAGCGCTTGGTGGCCCGCCATAAGATGTAGACTAGCAGAAACGAAATGCCCAAAAAACATCCGTAAAGTTCTGGATAGCTACCTGTCAAACCGAAGAGTACGGGTTAGGTATGCAGGAGCAGAATTTTTGAAGACAACCACTAAGGGATGCGTCCAAGGATCCATAGGAGGACCCACCTTTTGGAACATGTTACTGGACCCACTGCTTAATAACTTGGAAAGAAGAGGTGACTACTGTCAGGCATTTGCAGACGACATTGTTTTGGTCTTCTCCGGTGAGACTGCACTTGAAGTCCAGAGACAGGCTAATTCGGCGCTAAGCCACGTTCGGGAGTGGGGTGAAGTAAATAAGCTTAAATTTGCGCCACAGAAAACAAAGGCAATGGTCATTACAAACAAGCTTAAGTACGACACACCACTTCTGAATATGGGCGGGGTCGACATAGCCATGTCGAAGGAAATAAAAATACTAGGGCTGACTATTGATAACAAGCTGACGTTTAACACACACGTAGCAAACGTCTGCCGCAAGGCACTGAACGTCTACAAACAACTGGCGAAGGCAGCTAAAGTGGAGTGGGGCATCTCGCCGGAGGTGACCAGAACAATATACGTCGCAGTAGTGGAACCCATTATCATGTACGCAGCTAGTGCTTGGGCCCCAGCAGCGGAGAAAATAGGGACGAGGAAACATTTGAACGAGGTTCAACGAGGTTTTGTGCAGAAAATCATCAAGTCGTACAGAACAACATCTTTAAACGCGGCATTACTGCTCTCAGGGATGCTTCCACTAGACCTTAGGATCAGGGAAGCAGCCTCACTTTATGAAATAAGGAAAGGATACTCTCTGAGAGTAGTTGGCGATAGAAGTGTGGAGAAACCGACACCATTCACACAGTTACCACATCCAGCGGCCCAAAAGACCACTGAATTTAAATTGGTGGAAAACGGTGCAGAACTGGCCCAGCAAGAGGAGGATAGATATAAAATTTATACAGACGGCAGCAAAATAGAAAATAAAGTTGGTGCGGCGATATCCCTATGGGATGGCGCCGCAGAGATAAAGTGTAAAAAATTCAAGCTGGAACAGTTTTGCACCGTTTACCAAGCAGAGCTACTGGCGTTGATGAAGGCTACTGAAATGGTGATAGGAAGATCCGGTGATGGTTTTAATGTCTATAGCGACTCTAGGTCGGCTCTCGAGGCGGTCACACGTGGTGTTTCCCTCCATCCCCTGGTTGTAGCAGTAAGACAAAATATCCTGAAAATATCAGATCAGGGCAAAATAATTAGATTATTTTGGATTAAAGCGCACGTGGGTCTGGAGGGAAATGAGAGAGCTGACGAATTGGCAAAAGATGCAGCTGTGAAATTGAAAACAAAACCGGATTATGATAGATGCCCGGTATCCTTCATCAAGCGACAGATCCGCGAAGACACACTAATGGAATGGCAACGTCGATATACAACAGGAACCACAGCGTCAACCACGAAAATGTTCTTTCCTGATGCCCTTAAGGCTTATATGTTAATTAAGAAGATTAAACTCAATCCGCTGCTGGTGCAAGTGTTAACGGGACATGGTGGATTCTCCGAGTACTTGAATAGATTCAAGCGCAAGGAGAGTCCGGCATGTCCCTGTGACACAGGCAAAGATGAAAGCGTAGAGCATTTGTTGGTTGAGTGTCCAATATATGCCAAATTAAGGTTTAACCTGGAAAATAAATTACAAAGAAATTTAAAAACTGAAGATTTAGCTGAAATACTTGCAAGTAGAGATCAAAGAGGTGATTTTATAGAGTTTTGCGAAATTATTGCCAAAAAAGCAATCGAAAGAAATAAAACATAGCTCATATAGGTGTAACTGTATTATATAATGTAATATATAAGAATAGTTAACCAAACTAATGTAGTTAAATAAGATATAATAGTTTAATAAGTTAGAAATAGTAGATAATAGCAGTAGTTAAACACAAGCAAGGCACCAGTTAAACAAATAAGGTACAGATAATGTAATAGAAATAAGCTAAAGTAATAAGAAACATATAGCGGAAAAAAAAAAAAAAAAAAAAAAAAAAAAAAAAAAAAAAAAAAAAAAAAAAAAAAAAAAAAAAAAAAAGTGAAATAAGATAAGTAGTAAATGTAAAAATAAAGTTGTATTCTGTAAGTAGGTATATGAGTGGAATTAGTTTAGGGATAGGGCCTGTATAGAACCTGCAAGCGAATGAATGTATGATGATAGAGCATAGGCACTGGTCGCCCAATACAGTGGACACTTAGTGTAAGGAAGGAGTGTGGTTTTAGTCGGTTGGAGCCCGACACTATCCAGACTGGCTCGTATTGTGAGGCAGTTTGGGTATAAGTCCGACCTGGATTTCCACCTCCTGCCATAAAAAAAAAAAAAAAAAAAAAAAAAAAAAAAAAAAAAAAAAAAAACCTAACCTAACCTAACCTAACCTAACCTAACCTAACCTAACCTAACCTAACCTAACCTAACCTAACCTAACCTAACCTAACCTAACCTAACCTAACCTAACCTAACCTAACCTAACCTAACCTAACCTAACCTAACCTAACCTAACCTAACCTAACCTAACCTAACCTAACCTAACCTAACCTAACCTAACCTAACCTAACCTAACCTAACCTAACCTAACCTAACCTAACCTAACCTAACCTAACCTAACCTAACCTAACCTAACCTAACCTAACCTAACCTAACCTAACCTAACCTAACCTAACCTAACCTAACCTAACCTAACCTAACCTAACCTAACCTAACCTAACCTAACCTAACCTAACCTAACCTAACCTAACCTAACCTAACCTAACCTAACCTAACCTAACCTAACCTAACCTAACCTAACCTAACCTAACCTAACCTAACCTAACCTAACCTAACCTAACCTAACCTAACCTAACCTAACCTAACCTAACCTAACCTAACCTAACCTAACCTAACCTAACCTAACCTAACCTAACCTAACCTAACCTAACCTAACCTAACCTAACCTAACCTAACCTAACCTAACCTAACCTAACCTAACCTAACCTAACCTAACCTAACCTAACCTAACCTAACCTAACCTAACCTAACCTAACCTAACCTAACCTAACCTAACCTAACCTAACCTAACCTAACCTAACCTAACCTAACCTAACCTAACCTAACCTAACCTAACCTAACCTAACCTAACCTAACCTAACCTAACCTAACCTAACCTAACCTAACCTAACCTAACCTAACCTAACCTAACCTAACCTAACCTAACCTAACCTAACCCTCATCCCCCCTCCCCTCTCCCTATTACCCTTACAACAGTCCTCAAACATGTACATAGTGTTGGAAAATAGCTTTTAAGACAAGAGTTCAGAATAAACCACACAAGGTACAAACAAAGATTAAGTTGAAAGACAAATAACACCATCGATATAAGAGAACAGACTAGATAATATATAAAGTAGAAAATAAAACGGAAAGGTATAACACAAGAAAATATCAGATACGTAAATTAGAAAACAAAATGTAATAAAATAAGTAAACATATGTATATCCCCCCCCCCCCTCCCCCATTACCCCTATAATAGTCCAAAATACTACAGCCAAACTAAAACTAATAATATAAAGAACAGACCAGACATATAAAACAGAAAATAAATAAAAATAGTAAATGTAAGACAGCATAAATAAATAAGATAATACTGTAGATATAAATTAGCTAATAAAAATTTACTAAAATAAGGAAACACAAGTTTAGAAAAATATAGTAATATGAATAATTATAAGCACAAACATAATATAAGTTAGATAAGTAAACTAAATATATAAGTAAATAGATTAAATACAAAAAGCAGAAAAACAAATAAAAATACATTAGTTAAGATAACAAAATTAAGTAAACAAATATTATAGATACAAAAACTAGAAAATAAAAAATCTAGAAAATACAAAAAGCAGAAAAACAAATAAAAATACATTAGTTAAGTTAACATAATTAAGTAAACAAATACTATAGATACAAAACTAGAAAATAAAAAACCTAAACAAGTAAATACATTTAATATAAAATTAAATATAACGCCAAGAAAAAAATATTTAAGTGTCAAGAAGTCTGAATGCGGGAGTCCCACCCGGCTAAATATATAAAGCATAAATTAAAGGAAACAAGAAATAAAATGAAACTGGAAGTTAAAAACGAAAATACGAGAACCGGAATAAAAGAAAAAACCAGAATGCCAAGGTCTCGTTGAAAATGAACGGGGAAAAGCCACGTGGCAGGAGTGGGTTTTAGCCGGTAAGAGTCCGGCACTGTCTCGGTCGTCTCACAGTGTGGGCGGCCGATTCGTCCATGAGGATTTCCCACTCCTGCCAAAAAAAAAAAAAAAAAAAAAAAAAAAAAAAAAAAAAAACCTAACCTAACCTAACCTAACCTAACCTAACCTAACCTAACCTAACCTAACCTAACCTAACCTAACCTAACCTAACCTAACCTAACCTAACCTAACCTAACCTAACCTAACCTAACCTAACCTAACCTAACCTAACCTAACCTAACCTAACCTAACCTAACCTAACCTAACCTAACCTAACCTAACCTAACCTAACCTAACCTAACCTAACCTAACCTAACCTAACCTAACCTAACCTAACCTAACCTAACCTAACCTAACCTAACCTAACCTAACCTAACCTAACCTAACCTAACCTAACCTAACCTAACCTAACCTAACCTAACCTAACCTAACCTAACCTAACCTAACCTAACCTAACCTAACCTAACCTAACCTAACCTAACCTAACCTAACCTAACCTAACCTAACCTAACCTAACCTAACCTAACCTAACCTAACCTAACCTAACCTAACCTAACCTAACCTAACCTAACCTAACCTAACCTAACCTAACCTAACCTAACCTAACCTAACCTAACCTAACCTAACCTAACCTAACCTAACCTAACCTAACCTAACCTAACCTTTTTTTTTTTTTTTTTTTTTTTGTTTCGGCTGGGAAAAAATGCATTACGCATACCCTCTCACTCGGGGGAGTGGGAGGGGTATGTGGGACTCCCCGGGCTAGCCCATTATACCCACTAAAACAACCCAGCAACGAAATTCCCGCAACGTCTTAGTGGGGGTGGACTGGGAGATCGGCGTAGCCTTTACGTCCAGTCCACCTCCGACGACCGCCCGCCTTAGCGGGCCCTTCACGCCCCCCCCGTTGGGGGAGGGCCGGGAACCTCCGACGATGATGATGATGGTGGTGATGCGTGCAATGCGGGCGGAGGCGCCCCCGCGCCTGTCGCCCGCCCATCACCACCGCGAGGAGGGAGAAGAGGACGTCTTCTCCGACCTCGCCTTCGTCTGCGGAGCGGCGCAGCGAGAGGGTCGTCTTCCCGCGCGCGCTCCGCCGCCTCCTTTTGCGAGATGACATCCTCGCAAAAGGAGGCGACCGCGGCCCAGGACTCCTCACTCCCCAGCATGCATCTGACCACGCTGGGAAGGGAGAGGTCCTGTCCGATCTCTGCAGTGAGACTGCGACGCGGCTCGGACCAAGCTGGGCACACCTCCAGTGTGTGCTGCGCCGTGTCCTCCGCCGCGCCGCAGTCGTGACACGCCGGTGTCTCCTCCCTCCCGACCCGGTGCAGGTGTGTGCCGAAACAGCCGTGGCCAGACAACACCTGCACCAGACGGAAGGAGAGGAAGCCGTGCGGCCGCTCGAGCCAATCCCGCAGGACTGGACCGAGCGCGTCGAGCGTTCGACGGCCAAAGGTGGCAGAGGCGAGGTCCTCTGTCCAATGGACGATGATGGCGTCCCTCGCCTCCCTCCGCACGGCTTCCCGCTCCTCTGCGACAGGGCGCTCCCCGAGCGCTTTTCGGCGCGCCGTCCATTCGTACACCCTGGCGAGCACCCAAGCCTCCAACTCCCAAGGAGGGGTGCCCGCCAGAGCGCACGCCGCCGAAAAGCCTACCGACCGGTAGGCCCTCGCCACCCGCTGTGCAATGGCCCTTTGTGGCCTGCGGATGGCGATCGCATTCTCCCTCCTATTGAGGGAGTCCGCCCATATTGGGGCCCCGTATAGGGCCATGCTCCGCAGGATGCCGGCATACAAGCGCCGGCATCGTGCACTGGGCCCCCCCAGGTTTGGGAGGAGCCACGACAGGGAGTCGGCGGCCTTCAGCAGGCGCGTCGACAGCCCGCTGAAGTGCGGGCCGAAGCGCCACCTGCTGTCTAGTATCAGGCCCAGATATTTCATCTGGGCCTTAACCTCCACCCGGATGCCCTCAACGACAATGTGGGCATCCGGAGGGCAGCGCTGCCGAGGCGCGTGAAAGAACACGGCCTCGGTCTTGTTCAGCGCCACCCTCAACCCTAGGCGGCGGATCCTTCCTGCGACCAAGGATCCGCCAGCCGAGGCCAGACAGGCCGCCTCCCTGAAGGTTCTCCCCCGGGCAGTGAGGAGAGTGTCATCCGCGTAACATATGACACTCGTGCCACGGAGGAGGGCTCCTCTCAATAGCCAATCGAACCCGATGTTCCAAAGGGGTGGCCCAAGGACTGACCCCTGTGGAACACCGGACTCCGCGCCGTACCTCCGGAGCCTGGCCGTTTTGTCTACAAGGAGGACATCTCGGTCCTCCAAGTAGTCGGCCAGGAGGTCCCGCAAGTATTGGGGCACTCCATGATAGCGTAGTGCCTCCAATATCGTCGAGTGGGGGACGGAGTTGAAGGCGTTGGCTATGTCGAACGACACTGCCAAAACTCCGTCCCCCGCCTCGACCGCCCCCTTCACCTGCCCTAACCTAACCTAACCTTTTTTTTTTTTTTTTTTTTTTTTTTTTTTTTTTTTGTTTCGGCTGGGAAAAAATGCGTTACGCATACCCTCTCACTCGGGGGAGTGGGAGGGGTATGTGGGACTCCCCAGGCAAGCCCGGTATACCCACTAAAACAACCCAGCAACGAAATTCCCGCAACGTCATAGTGGGGGTGGACTGGGAGATCGGCGTAGCCTTTACGTCCAGTCCACCTCCGACGACCGCCCGCCTTCACAGCGGGCCCTTCACGCCCCCCCCGTTGGGGGAGGGCCGGGAACCTCCGACGATGGTGGTGACGTGTGCAATGCGGGCAGAGGCGCCCCCGCGCCTGTCGCTCGCCCATCACCACCGCGAGGAGGGAGAAGAGGGCGTCTTCTCCGACCTCGCCTTCGTCTGCGGAGCGGCGCAGCGAGAGGGTCGTCCTCCCGCGCGCGCTCCGCCGCCTCCTTCTGCGAGATGATATCCTCGCAAAAGGAGGCGACCGCGGCCCAGGACTCCTCACTCCCCAGCATGCATCTGACCACGCTGGGAAGGGAGAGGTCCTGTCCGATCTCCGCAGTGAGACTGCGACGCGGCTCGGACCAAGCTGGGCACACCTCCAGTGTGTGCTGCGCCGTGTCCTCCGCCGCGCCGCAGTCGTGACACGCCGGTGTCTCCTCCCTCCCGATCCGGTGCAGGTGCGTGCCGAAACAGCCGTGGCCAGACAACACCTGCACCAGACGGAAGGAGAGGAAGCCGTGCGGCCGCTCGAGCCAGTCTCGCAAGACTGGACCGAGCGCGTCCAGGGTCCGACGACCAAAGGTGGCGGAGGCGAGGTCCTCTGTCCAATGGACGATGATGGCGTCCCTCGCCTCCCTCCGCACGGCTTCCCGCTCCTCAGCGACGGGGCGCTCCCCGAGCGCTTTTCGGCGCGCCGTCCATTCGTACACTCTGGCGAGCACCCACGCCTCCAACTCCCAAGGAGGGGTGCTGGCCAGAGCGCACGCCGCCGAGAAGCCCACAGAGCGGTAGGCCCTCGCTACCCGCTGCGCGATGGCCCTTTGGGGCCTGCGGATCGCCGTCGCATTCTCCCTCCTATGGAGGGAGTCCGCCCAGATTGGGGCCCCGTATAGGGCCATGCTCCGCAGGATGCCGGCATACAAGCGCCGGCATCGCGCACTGGGCCCACCCAGGTTCGGGAGGAGCCAGGAGAGCGCACCCGCGGCTTTCAGCAGGCGCGTCGACAGCCCGCTGAAGTGCGGGCCGAAGCGCCACCTGCTGTCCAGTACCAGGCCCAGATACTTCATCTGGGCCTGGACCCCCACCCTGATGCCCTCCACATTGATGTGGGCATCTGGAGGGCAGCGCTGCCGAGGCCCGCGAAAGAACACGGCCTCGGTCTTGTTCAGCGCCACCCTCAACCCCAGGCGGCGGATCCTTCCTGCGACCAAGGATCCGCCAGCCGAGGCCAGACAGGCCGCCTCCCCAAAGTTCCTCCCCCGGGCAGTGAGGAGAGTGTCATCCGCGTAGCAGATGACACTCGTGCCACGGAGGAGGGCTCCCCGCAGGAGCCAATCGAACCCGATGTTCCACAGGGGGGGCCCAAGTACCGACCCCTGTGGAACACCGCACTCTGCGCCGTACCGCCGCAACCTGGCCGTTTTGTCTACAAGGAGGACCTCTCGGTCCTCCAAGTAGTCGGCCAGGAGGTCCCGCAAGTAACCTAACCTTTTTTTTTTTTTTTTTTTTTTTTTTTTTTTGTTTCGGCTGGGAAAAAATGCATTACGCATACCCTCTCACTCGGGGGAGTGGGAGGGGTATGTGGGACTCCCCGGGCTAGCCCGGTATACCCACTAAAACAACCCAGCATGAAATTCCCGCATCGTCCGAGTGGGGGTGGACTGGGAGATCGGCGTAGCCTTTACGTCCAGTCCACCTCCGACGACCGCCCGCCTTCACAGCGGGCCCTTCACGCCCCCCCCGTTGGGGGAGGGCCGGGAACCTCCGACGATGGTGGTGATGCGTGCAATGCAGGCGGAGGCGCCCCCGCGCCTGTCGCCCGCCCATCACCACCGCGAGGAGGGAGAAGAAGACGTCTTCTCCGACCTCGCCTTCGTCTGCGGAGCGGCGCAGCGAGAGGATCGTCCTCCCGCGCGCGCTCCGCCGCCTCCTTCTGCGAGATGACATCCTCGCAAAAGGAGGCGACCGCGGCCTAGGACTCCTCACTCCCCAGCATGCATCTGACCACGCTGGGAAGGGAGAGGTCCTGTCCGATCTCCGCAGTGAGACTGCGACGCGGCTCGGACCAAGCTGGGCACACCTCCAGTGTGTGCTGCGCCATGTCCTCCGCCGCGCCGCAGTCGTGACACGCCGGTGTCTCCTCCCTCCCGATCCGGCGCAGGTGCGTGCCGAAACAGCCGTGGCCTGACAACACCTGCACCAGACGGAAGGAGAGGAAGCCGTGCGGGCGCTCGAGCCAGTCTCGCAAGACTGGACCGAGCGCGTCCAGGGTCCGACGACCAAAGGTGGCGGAGGCGAGGTCCTGCGTCCAATGGACGATGATAGCGTCCCTCGCCTCCCTCCGCACGGCCTCCCGCTCCTCAGCGACGGGGCGCTCCCCGAGCGCTTTTCGGCGCGCCGTCCATTCATACACTCTGGCGAGCACCCACGCCTCCAACTCCCAAGGAGGGGTGCTGGCCAGAGCGCACGCCGCCGAAAAGCCCACAGAGCGGTAGGCCCTCGCTACCCGCTGCGCGATGGCCCTTTGGGGCCTGCGGATTGCCGTCGCATTCTCCCTCCTGTGGAGGGAGTCCGCCCAAATGGGGGCCCCGTAAAGGGCCATACTTCGGAGGATGCCGGCATACAAGCGCCGGCATCGCGCGCTAGGCCCCCCCAGGTTCGGGAGGAGCCACGACAGGGCGCCGGCGGCCTTCAGCAGGCGCGTCGACAGCCCGCTGAAATGCGGGCCGAAGCGCCATCTGCTGTCCAGTACCAGGCCCAGATACTTCATCTGGGCCTGGACCCCCACCCTGATGCCCTCCACAGTGATGTGGGCATCTGGAGGGCAGCGCTGCCGAGGACCGCGAAAGAACACGGCCTCGGTCTTGTTCAGCGCCACCCTCAACCCCAGGCGGCGGATCCTTCCTGCGACCAAGGATCCGCCAGCCGAGACCAGACAGGCCGCCTCCCCAAAGTTCCTCCCCCGGGCAGTGAGGAGAGTGTCATCCGCGTAGCAGATGACACTCGTGCCACGGAGGAGGGCTCCCCGCAGGAGCCAATCGAACCCGATGTTCCACAGGGGGGGCCCAAGTACCGACCCCTGTGGAACACCGCACTCTGCGCCGTACCGCCGCAACCTGGCCGTTTTGTCTACGAGGAGGACCTCCCGGTCCTCCAAGTAGTCGGCCAGGAGAGCCCGCAAGTATTGGGGCACTCCATGATAGCGGAGTGCCTCCAATATCGTCGAGTGGGGGACGGAGTTGAAGGCGTTGGCTATGTCGAACGACACTGCCATAACTCCGTCCCCAGCCTCGACCGCCCCCTTCACCTGCTCCTTCAGTAGGGCCAATGCGTCGATGGTCGAACGCCCCTGTCGGAAACCAAACTGGGCGTCCGACAGGTCTGGCCCTACCCCCCGCAGATGAACCTAACCTAACCTTTTTTTTTTTTTTTTTTTTTTTTTTTTTGTTTCGGCTGGGAAAAAATGCGTTACGCATACCCTCTCACTCGGGGGAGTGGGAGGGGTATGTGGGACTCCCCGGGCAAGCCCGGTATACCCACTAAAACAACCCAGCAACGAAATTCCCGCAACGTCATAGTGGGGGTGGACTGGGAGATCGGCGTAGCCTTTACGTCCAGTCCACCTCCGACGACCGCCCGCCTTAGCGGGCCCTTCACGCCCCCCCCGTTGGGGGAGGGCCGGGAACCTCCGACGATGATGGTGGTGATGCGTGCAATGCGGGCGGAGGCGCCCCCGCGCCTGTCGCCCGCCCATCACCACCGCGAGGTGGGAGAAGAAGACGTCTTCTCCGACCTCGCCTTCGTCTGCGGAGCGGCGCAGCGAGAGGATCGTCCTCCCGCGCGCGCTCCGCCGCCTCCTTCTGCGAGATGACATCCTCGCAAAAGGAGGCGACCGCGGCCCAGGACTCCTCACTCCCCAGCATGCATCTGACCACGCTGGGAAGGGAGAGGTCCCGTCCGATCTCCGCAGTGAGACTGCGACGCGGCTCGGACCAAGCTGGGCACACCTCCAGTGTGTGCTGCGCCGTATCCTCCGCCGCGCCGCAGTCGTGACACGCCGGTGTCTCCTCCCTCCCGATCCGGTGCAGGTGCGTGCCGAAACAGCCGTGGCCAGACAACACCTGCACCAGACGGAAGGAGAGGAAGCCGTGTGGCCGCTCGAGCCAATCCCGCAGGACTGGACCGAGCGCGTCCAGGGTACGACGACCAAAGGTGGCGGAGGCGAGGTCCTCCGTCCAATGGACGATGATAGCGTCCCTCGCCTCCCTCCGCACTGCCTCCCGCTCCTCCGCGACAGGGCGCTCCCCCAGCGCTTTTCGGCGCGCCGTCCATTCGTAGACTCTGGCGAGCACCCACGCCTCCAACTCCCAAGGAGGGGTGCTGGCCAGAGCGCACGCCGCCGAAAAGCCTACCGAGCGGTAGGCCCTCGCCACCCGCTGTGCAATGGCCCTTTGTGGCCTGCGGATGGCTGTCGCGTTCTCCCTCCTGTTGAGGGAGTCCGCCCAGATGGGGGCCCCGTAGAGGGCCATGCTCCTCAGGATGCCGGCATATAAGCGCCGGCATCGTGCACTGGGCCCCCCAAGGTTCGGGAGGAGCCAGGAGAGTGCGCCTGCGGCCTTCAGCAGGCGCGTCGACAGCCCGCTAAAGTGCGGGCCGAAGCGCCACCTGCTGTCCAGTATCAGGCCCAGATATTTCATCTGGGCCTTCACCTCCACCCGGATGCCCTCCACGACAATGTGGGCATCGGGAGGGCAGCGCTGCCGAGGCCCGTGGAAGAACACAGCCTCGGTCTTGTTCAGCGCCACCCTCAACCCTAGGCGGCGGATCCTTCCTGCGACTAAGGATCCGCCAGCCGAGGCCAGACAGGCCGCCTCCCTGAAATTCCTCCCCCGGGCAGTGAGGAGAGTGTCATCCGCGTAGCAGATGACACTCGTGCCACGGAGGAGGGCTCCCCGCAGGAGCCAATCGAACCCGATGTTCCACAGGGGGGGGCCAAGTACCGACCCCTGTGGAACACCGCACTCTGCGCCGTACCGCCGCAACCTGGCCGTTTTGTCTACAAGGAGGACCTCTCGGTCCTCCAAGTAGTCGGCCAGGAGGTCCCGCAAGTATTGGGGCACTCCATGATAGCGGAGTGCCTCCAATATCGTCGAGTGGGGGACGGAGTTGAAGGCGTTGGCTATGTCGAACGACACTGCCAAAACTCCGTCCCCCGCCTCGACCGCCCCCTTCACCTGCCCCTTGAGCAGGGCCAGCGCGTCGATGGTCGAACGCCCCTGTCGAAAACCGAACTGGGCGTCCGACAGGTCCGGCCCTACTCTCCGCAGATGGCTGTTCAGCCGGCAGGCGATGATCCCCTCGAACATTTTGCCGACCTCATCAAGAAGAACGATGGGTCGGTATGCCGAGGGGGAGTCCGCCGGGCGTCCCTCCTTGCGGAGGAGGCATAGCTGCCCCTCCTTCCACAGTTTCGGGAACCTTCCAGACGCGAGGCACGCGCTGAAAAGGTCCCGAAATCTGTCCTCCATTTGAGCGGCAGCTATGGCCACCACTCTTGCTGGGACGCCATCCGGACCGGGGGCCGTCTTCTTGGCGCGGAGGCTAAGAAGACCCTCGCGGAACTCTTCTGCCGTCACCGGGGGCACATCTGCCTCCGCCGGTGGAGCCGCCTCCTGCGGGGGATCCTGCGGGGGATCCATCGTTGGTGGGGTGAAGTCGGTCCTGCGCGGAAACAGGGACCGGACCACCCCATCCAACAGCGCCGGCTCGAGGGTCTCGGTCAATGGGGGACCATGGGGCCGCAGTTGGTTCCGCGCCGCCCTGTATGGTCTCCCAAAGGGATCCCGATCGAGACCCTCTAACATTTCGGCCCTTGCCGAGTCCTTGGCAGCGCACATAGCCGACTTGAGGGCCGCCTTTGCCTCCCGGTAGGAAGCGTAGAGACGGTCCTCGTCTGTCTGGCTACGTGCGCTGCGCCGACGGCTCCGCGTGTAGGCCCTACGGGCCGCCACGCAGGTGGCCCGGAGGCCTGCCAGCTCCTCCGACCACCAATAGACGGCACGACGGGGAGGCGGACGACGGGACCGAGGCATGCTGGAGTTGCATACCTCGGTCAGGGATCCCCTCAGCTGGGCTGCTGCTGCGTCGACGTCCAGGGTCTCCACAGGGGGCGACAGCCAGTCCTGCAGGAAGGCAGCCTCCTTGGCTGCCTCGCGGTCCAGGCGAGTGAGGGCCCACCGAGGGAAGGGAGGCCTGCCAGAGCGGGCCATCTCCCCCCGGGAGCCATGCTGGGTGGAGATGTCGAACCTCACATATCTGTGGTCCGACAAGGTCTCCACCAGCTCCACCCGCCAGTTCACAATGCGTGCGGCTAAGACGGGTGTGGCAAACGAAACGTCGACCACCGACCCACCCTGCTGCCGCACACATGTGTGGACCGCCCCCCTGTTGAGGAGGGACACGCCGCACGACGCCGACCAAAACTCGACGGCGCGACCCCGGACGTTGCAGGAGGCAGCCGGGTTGCCCCAGGCCTCCGTCTTGGCGTTTAGGTCGCCCAAAACCACGACGTGGCGTGGCGCCGCCCTCCCAACGACTGCAGTGAGGACCTCCAGGAAGTCCTCAAAGTCTGGAAGAGGGCGGTTAGGGGAGAAGTAGACCCCGACTAGGGCCAGATCCCCCCACGCGGCGGCCACGTATCCCGGTCCTCTCTCTAAGAGCGAGAGGGGAGGGGAGTCTGTGGAAGACCGCGACACCAACGCCACCAAGCCGTCTCGGTCGCCTAGCCAGCTGCCAGGGACCGAGTAAGGCTCGGCGACCACCGCCAAGTCCACCAACCACTCAGCCATGGTCTGCATCAGCAGATCCTGGGCTGCCCGGCAGTGGTTGGCGTTCGTCTGCAGGATGCGATGTTCGACTCTGGCCATTAGTCGGACATCGCACCCCCCTCCTCCGCAGCTGTGCTAGCAACAGGCCCAGCTGGCGCCTGCGCTTTGCCCCTCTTAGGGGGAGGATTGCACGTCCTCCCCTTCATCACATGGCCTGCCGGGCGGCCACTAGCAGCGCACACTGCGCAGTGTGGCTTCGCGGCCGTGCAGGAGGCGGCTTTGTGGCCGTCCTTGCCGCAGCGATAGCAGGTGTCCGCCCTGTTGACTTTGGATGGACAGAGGGCTCCGGTGTGGCCGATGCCGAAGCACCTGAAGCAGCGCAGAGGCTGCTCCTCAAGGGCCCGCACCAAACCGGAGCTGAAGCCGACGGAAAGCGTTCCCTTGTCCAGGACGGCTTTGGCGGCGGCGACAGGGCACTCGAGCCGAATAGTGCCCATGCCGCCGCGGCCGGTCCTGATGTCCCGGCCTTGCACAGCTGCAACGCTGCAGCCACCAATGGCTGCGACCGCTGCGACCACCTCCTCTTTGGTGACCGAGTCATCGAGGTCGGTCACCAGTATGGCCGCCGACTTAGTTGGTCGGGCCACCTTAGCTGCGTCTGCGATGACCTCCCGCAGCTTGGCTGCAAAGAGGTCAGCGCTGGCGCTGCCCTCCGCCCCCGGGAACTCGAAAATACGAGCCCCGGTTTGGGTACGCCGGCAGGATACTTTGCCGATCCCCAGTTGGGTGGGATCGGCATTGGCACGCGCCCGCACTAGTACGGACGCGTACGTCTCCCCGCGCTCAGCAGCCTCCGCCGTGAGCGTCACGACGACGGCTGCAGACTGTGGGGGAACACGTTTCCCCCTCCTTCTCCCCTTCCTCTTCCCCTTGCCAGTCGCCTGTGACTGGCTGGGAGGCGTGGTGGCGGGGACAGCGGCGGCGGCCGCTGCCACCTTTTGGCCCTTGGCCTTCCGCTTTCCCTTCCCAGTCGTCTGCGACTGGCTGGGAGGCGTGGTGGCGGGGGCGGCAGAGACGGCCTTCGTCTTCTTGCCCTTTCTCTTGCCTTTTCCTCTCCCGACCACCTCGATCCAACCCTCCTGGTTGGACGGAGTGGTGGACGGGAGATTGGCGTCCTCCGGTTGCGAGGACGGCCCCGGCTCGACTCGCCTCTTGTCTGCCGCAAGCGGCGGTCGGAGGCGCTTCTCCGGCAAGAGCCGGTCCTCAATGCCCGCTAAGCAGGCGCGGGTGAAGGCCCGCTCCTCCATAACCACCTTGCGGATAACATCCTCAAGTTGGCTGGAGGCGGGGGCCTCCACGGCAGGCGTTGGGCCCACAGCAAGCGTCGGGCCTTGATTGGGCTGGGCGGTGGCGTCAGCCAACTTCTGATGAAGCTGGCTGACCTCCGATTGCAGACGATCGACCCTTGTCTGCAACTGCCGCGTTTCCTCAGAGCTTGTCCGGCGGGCAAGCTCTTCAATGATGCCGCGCATGCTCGCGGCCCGGCATTTAAGGGACTTCTGAAATGTCCCTTTTAGGTGGGAGGACTTTGCAGCGACCTCCACAATACCCTCCTCGTCCTCGTGCGCCATCCGCTCGAGCTCCGCGACGGAGTAGTCCGCGTAGAGGACGGTGGATGCGCCGTACCCGGACTTGGCCCGGGCGGCACGCGCTCGCTGCTCTTTGAGAGCAACTCTCTCCTCCAGCTCCTCCTGGAGCTGTGCCCGCCGAGCCAGGTCCAGCTGGCGTTGGGCATCTGCGAGACCCACTGAGTGGGTGTCTGCGGCTGTCACTGGCCTCTTCGCCTTCGACAGCCCCGTCGAGCCTGAGGCCGAGGAACCCTCGGACCCGCTCTTGCGACGCGCGGCGCGCTTTCGCGACCGCGAACAACCCGCGTCTGAGACGAGGGACTCGTCAGAGTCCGACGTCTCATCTGCCCTCCTAAAAAAGCTGGCCGCAGACGGCGCGCGGCTAGCTTCTGACGCCGAAGCGTCAGACTGGCCCTGAGAAGGGCCGTTGGGTTGGCCCTGAGAAGGGCCGTTGGGTTGGCCCTGAAAAGGGCCTTTCAAGAAACGCCCTTGGGCGTCCCGCTTGGGTTTAGGCATATTGCCTCCTCCGAAATCGCAGCTGAATCCGCCAGATAAAATAAAATCGCTACGAGAGCACACTGTTCTTTGGCCGAACCCCAGTCTGCCACTCCGTTACGGTGACAGAACTGGGTCGTTTCCAGGGGACGCGACGTGGACGCAAACAGTGTGGGGGGTCCCCCAACCTAACCTAACCTTTTTTTTTTTTTTTTTTTTTGTTTCGGCTGGGAAAAAATGCGTTACGCATACCCTCTCACTCGGGGGAGTGGGAGGGGTATGTGGGACTCCCCGGGCAAGCCCGGTATACCCACTAAAACAACCCAGCAACGAAATTCCCGCAACGTCATAGTGGGGGTGGACTGGGAGATCGGCGTAGCCTTTACGTCCAGTCCACCTCCGACGACCGCCCGCCTTAGCGGGCCCTTCACGCCCCCCCCGTTGGGGGAGGGCCGGGAACCTCCGACGATGGTGGTGATGCGTGCAATGCAGGCGGAGGCGCCCCCGCGCCTGTCGCCCGCCCATCACCACCGCGAGGAGGGAGAAGAGGACGTCTTCTCCGACCTCGCCTTCGTCTGCGGAGCGGCGCAGCGAGAGGATCGTCCTCCCGCGCGCGCTCCGCCGCCTCCTTCTGCGAGATGACATCCTCGCAAAAGGAGGCGACCGCGGCCCAGGACTCCTCACTCCCCAGCATGCATCTGACCACGCTGGGAAGGGAGAGGTCCTGTCCGATCTCTGCAGTGAGACTGCGACGCGGCTCGGACCAAGCTGGGCACACCTCCAGTGTGTGCTGCGCCGTGTCCTCCGCCGCGCCGCAGTCGTGACACGCCGGTGTCTCCTCCCTCCCGACCCGGTGCAGGTGTGTGCCGAAACAGCCGTGGCCAGACAACACCTGCACCAGACGGAAGGAGAGGAAGCCGTGCGGCCGCTCGAGCCAATCCCGCAGGACTGGACCGAGCGCGTCGAGCGTTCGACGGCCAAAGGTGGCAGAGGCGAGGTCCTCTGTCCAATGGACGATGATGGCGTCCCTCGCCTCCCTCCGCACGGCTTCCCGCTCCTCTGCGACAGGGCGCTCCCCGAGCGCTTTTCGGCGCGCCGTCCATTCGTACACCCTGGCGAGCACCCAAGCCTCCAACTCCCAAGGAGGGGTGCCCGCCAGAGCGCACGCCGCCGAAAAGCCTACCGACCGGTAGGCCCTCGCCACCCGCTGTGCAATGGCCCTTTGTGGCCTGCGGATGGCGGTCGCATTCTCCCTCCTATTGAGGGAGTCCGCCCATATTGGGGCCCCGTATAGGGCCATGCTCCGCAGGATGCCGGCATACAAGCGCCGGCATCGTGCACTGGGCCCCCCAGGTTTGGGAGGAGCCACGACAGGGAGTCGGCGGCCTTCAGCAGGCGCGTCGACAGCCCGCTGAAGTGCGGGCCGAAGCGCCACCTGCTGTCTAGTATCAGGCCCAGATACTTCATCTGGGCCTTAACCTCCACCCGGATGCCCTCAACGACAATGTGGGCATCCGGAGGGCAGCGCTGCCGAGGCCCGTGAAAGAACACGGCCTCGGTCTTGTTCAGCGCCACCCTCAACCCTAGGCGGCGGATCCTTCCTGCGACCAAGGATCCGCCAGCCGAGGCCAGACAGGCCGCCTCCCTGAAGGTTCTCCCCCGGGCAGTGAGGAGAGTGTCATCCGCGTAACATATGACACTCGTGCCACGGAGGAGGGCTCCTCTCAATAGCCAATCGAACCCGATGTTCCAAAGGGGTGGCCCAAGGACTGACCCCTGTGGAACACCGGACTCCGCGCCGTACCTCCGGAGCCTGGCCGTTTTGTCTACAAGGAGGACATCTCGGTCCTCCAAGTAGTCGGCCAGGAGGTCCCGCAAGTATTGGGGCACTCCATGATAGCGGAGTGCCTCCAATATCGTCGAGTGGGGGACGGAGTTGAAGGCGTTGGCTATGTCGAACGACACTGCCAAAACTCCGTCCCCCGCCTCGACCGCCCCCTTCACCTGCCCCTTCAGTAGGGCCAGTGCGTCGATGGTCGAACGCCCCTGTCGGAAACCGAATTGGGCGTCCGACAGGTCTGGCCCTACCCTCCGCAGATGGCTGTTGAGCCGGCAGGCGATGATCCCCTCGAACATTTTGCCGACCTCATCAAGCAGAACGATGGGTCGGTATGCCGAGGGGGAGTCGACCGGACGTCCCTCCTTACGGAGAAGGCATAGCTGCCCCTCCTTCCATAGTTTCGGGAACCTTCCAGACGCGAGGCATGCGCTGAAAAGGTCCCGAAACCTATCCTCCATTTGAGCGGCAGCTATAGCCACCACTCGTGCGGGAACGCCGTCCGGTCCAGGGGCCGTCTTCTTGGCGCGGAGGCTGAGAAGACCCTCGCGGAACTCCTCCGCCGTCACCGGGGGCACATCTGCCTCCGCCGGTGGAGCCGCCTCCTGCGGGGGATCCTGCGGGGGATCCATCGTTGGTGGGGTGAAGTCGGTCCTGCGCGGAAACAGGGACCGGACCACCCCATCCAACAGTGCCGGCTCGAGGGTCTCGGTCAATGGGGGACCATGGGGCCGCAGTTGGTTCCGCGCCGCCCTGTATGGTCTCCCAAAGGGATCCCGATCGAGACCCTCTAGCATCTCAGCCCTCGCCGAGTCCTTCGCAGCGCACATAGCCGACTTGAGGGCCGCCTTTGCCTCCCGGTAGGAAGCGTAGAGACGGTCCTCGTCTGCCTGACTACGTGCGCTGCGCCGACGGCTCCGCGTGTAGGCCCTATGGGCCGCCACGCAGGTGGCCCGGAGGCCTGCGAGCTCCTCCGACCACCAATAGACGGCACGACGGGGGGGCGGACGACGGGACCGAGGCATGCTGGAGTTGCATACCTCGGTCAGGGATCCTCTCAGCTGGGCTGCTGCTGCGTCGACGTCCAGGGCCTCGACAGGGGGCGACAGCCAGTCCTGCAGGAAGGCAGCCTCCTTGGCTGCCTCGCGGTCCAGGCGAGTGAGGGCCCACCGAGGGAAGGGAGGCCTTCCAGAGCGGGCCATCTCCCCCCGGGAGCCATGCTGGGTGGAGATGTCGAACCGCACATATCTGTGGTCCGACAAGGTCTCCACCAGCTCCACCCGCCAGTTCACAATGCGTGCGGCTAAGACGGGTGTGGCAAACGAAACGTCGACCACCGACCCACCCTGCTGCCGCACACATGTGTGGACCGCCCCCCTGTTGAGGAGGGACACGCCGCACGACGCCGACCAAAACTCGACGGCGCGACCCCGGACGTTGCAGGAGGCAGCCGGGTTGCCCCAGGCCTCCGACTTGGCGTTCAGGTCGCCCAACACCACGACGTGGCGTGGCGCCGCCCTCCCAACGACTGCAGTGAGGACCTCCAGGAAGTCCTCAAAGTCTGGAAGAGGGCGGTTAGGGGAGAAGTAGACCCCGACTAGGGCCAGATCCCCCCACGCGGCGGCCACGTATCCCGGTCCCCTCTCTAAGAGCGAGAGGGGAGGGGAGTCTGTGGAAGACCGCGACACCAACGCCACCAAGCCGTCCCGGTCGCCTAGCCAGCTGCCAGGGACCGAGTAAGGCTCGGCGACCACCGCCAAGTCCACCAACCACTCAGCCATGGTCTGCATCAGCAGATCCTGGGCTGCCCGGCAGTGGTTGGTATTCGTTTGAAGGATGCGATGTTCGACTCTATCCATTAGTCGGACATCGCACCCCCCTCCTCCGCAGCTGTGCTGGCAACAGGCCCAGCTGGCGCCTGCGCTTTGCCCCTCTTAGGGGGAGGATTGCACGTCCTCCCCTTCATAACATGGCCTGCCGGGCGGCCACTGGCGGCGCACACTGAGCAGTGCGGCTTGGCGGCCGTGCAGGAGGCGGCTTTGTGGCCGTCCTTGCCGCAGCGGTAGCAGGTGTCCGCCCTGTTGACCTTGGACGGACAGAGGGCTCCAGTGTGGCCGATGCCGAAGCACCTGAAGCAGCGCAGAGGCTGCTCCTCAAGGGCCCGCACCAAACCGGAGCTGAAGCCGACGGAAAGCGTTCCCTTGTCCAGGACGGCTTTGGCGGCGGCGACAGGGCACTCGAGCCGAATAGTGCCCATGCCGCCGCGGCCGGTCCTGATGTCCCGGCCTTGCACAGCTGCAACGCTGCAGCCACCAATGGCTGCGACCGCTGCGACCACCTCCTCTTTGGTGACCGAGTCATCGAGGTCGGTCACCAGTATGGCCGCCGACTTAGTTGGTCGGGCCACCTTAGCTGCGTCTGCGATGACCTCCCGCAGCTTGGCTGCAAAGAGGTCAGCGCTGGCGCTGCCCTCCGCCCCCGGGAACTCGAAAATACGAGCCCCGGTTTGGGTACGCCGGCAGGATACTTTGCCGATCCCCAGTTGGGTGGGATCAGCATTGGCACGCGCCCGCACTAGTACGGACGCGTACGTCTCCCCGCGCTCAGCAGCCTCCGCCGTGAGCGTCACGACGACGGCCGCAGACTGCGGGGGAACACGTTTCCCCCTCCTTCTCCCCTTCCTCTTCCCCTTGCCAGTCGCCTGTGACTGGCTGGGAGGCGTGGTGGCGGGGACAGCGGCGGCGGCCGCTGCCACCTTTTGGCCCTTGGCCTTCCGCTTTCCCTTCCCAGTCGTCTGCGACTGGCTGGGAGGCGTGGTGGCGGGGGCGGCAGAGACGGCCTTCGTCTTCTTGCCCTTTCCCTTGCCTTTTCCTCTCCCGACCACCTCGATCCAACCCTCCTGGTTGGACGGAGTGGTGGACGGGAGATTGGCGTCCTCCGGTTGCGAGGACGGCCCCGGCTCGACTCGCCTCTTGTCTGCCGCAAGCGGCGGTCGGAGGCGCTTCTCCGGCAAGAGCCGGTCCTCAATGCCCGCTAAGCAGGCGCGGGTGAAGGCCCGCTCCTCCATAACCACCTTGCGGATAACATCCTCAAGTTGGCTGGAGGCGGGGGCCTCCACGGCAGGCGTTGGGCCCACAGCAAGCGTCGGGCCTTGATTGGGCTGGGCGGTGGCGTCAGCCAACTTCTGATGAAGCTGGCTGACCTCCGATTGCAGACGATCCACCCTTGTCTGCAACTGCCGCGTTTCCTCAGAGCTTGTCCGGCGGGCAAGCTCCTCAATGATGCCGCGCATGCTCGCGGCCCGGCATTTAAGGGACTTCTGAAATGTCCCTTTTAGGTGGGAGGACTTTGCAGCGACCTCCACAATACCCTCCTCGTCCTCGTGCGCCATCCGCTCGAGCTCCGCGACGGAGTAGTCCGCGTAGAGGACGGTGGATGCGCCGTACCCGGACTTGGCCCGGGCGGCACGCGCTCGCTGCTCTTTGAGAGCAACTCTCTCCTCCAGCTCCTCCTGGAGCTGTGCCCGCCGAGCCAGGTCCAGCTGGCGTTGGGCATCTGCGAGACCCACTGAGTGGGTGTCTGCAGCTGTCACTGGCCTCTTCGCCTTCGACAGCCCCGTCGAGCCTGAGGCCGAGGAACCCTCGGACCCGCTCTTGCGACGCGCGGCGCGCTTTCGCGACCGCGAACAACCCGCGTCTGAGACGAGGGACTCGTCAGAGTCCGACGTCTCATCTGCCCTCCTAAAAAAGCTGGCCGCAGACGGCGCGCGGCTAGCTTCTGACGCCGAAGCGTCAGACTGGCCCTGAGAAGGGCCGTTGGGTTGGCCCTGAAAAGGGCCTTTCAAGAAACGCCCTTGGGCGTCCCGCTTGGGTTTTGGCATATTGCCTCCTCCGAAATTCGTAGCTACAACCGCCAGATAAAATAAAATTCGCTACGAGAGCACACTGAACTTTGGCCGAACCCCAGTCTGCCACTCCGTTACGGTGACAGAACTGGGTCGTTTCCAGGGGACGCGACGTGGACGCAAACAGTGTGAGGGGGTCCCCCAACCTAACCTAACCTTACCTAACCTAACCTAACCCAGTGAAAAACCCTAGTTGTCTCCATCCCCTAGCAGTGGAGGCCAGACAGAATTTAACATCTGCATCCGTGGTGGAACGAAGAACTCGACCTACTGAAGAAGTCCATGAACACGAAGAAACGCAGAATCCGATGCGCGGCTCCACGTCGGCGAGATTGGGTAGTGATGGAATATCTGAAAGCAAAAGAAAAATACGAGTTACGAGCAAGCCAGGCACAAACCGAAAGTTGGAAAAGCTTTTGCGGGAAGCAGGACAGGGAGAGTGTTTGGGATGGCATTTATAGAGTTATCTCAAAAACCAAAAAGAGGCGCGAAGATATGCCAATAGTTGAAAACGGTAAAGCACTAGAACCGTATGAATCTGCCAGGGCCTTAGCAGAAACCTTCTTCCCAGATGACAACGAAATAGAAGACGACTCTGAACACACCAAAGTCAGACAAGAAGCGGCTCGTTCAGAGGAAGGCACACCAGAGGATAAACGGGATCCACCTTTCACTCTTGCCGAGTTGAGATACGCATCTAGGAGTTTTAACCCGAAGAAGGCGCCGGGCCCTGACGGTTTCACGGCCGATATCTGTGAAGCTGTCATCAGCAACAAAGAAAAGGAGTTTTTGGCCCTAATTAACAAATGTCTTGAACTGTCTTGCTTCCCGGGAAAGTGGAAGGAAGCCGCGGTCGTTGTGCTAAGGAAACCTGGCAAGGATAATTATACCCATCCAAAATCATACCGACCAATTGGGCTACTTCCTATACTAGGAAAAATCCTCGAAAAAATGCTTGTGAGGAGACTAAGGTGGCATATGCTGCCCCAAATGAACCCACGGCAGTACGGATTTGTGCCGCAGCGAAGCACGGAGGACGCCTTATACGATCTGGTGCAACACATAGACCAAAAAGTGAAGGAGAAAAATCTAGTGGTGGTTGTCTCACTAGACATAGAGGGGGCGTTTGACAGTGCATGGTGGCCAGCAATAAAAAGTCGTCTGGCGGAAAAACACTGCCCGCTAAACCTCAGAAAACTGGTGGGAAGCTACCTAGTCAACAGACAGGTTGCGGTGAGATACTCAGGAGCTGAATACAGGAAGAAGACCTCAAAAGGATGTGTGCAGGGATCGATCGCGGGCCCCACGTTCTGGAACCTTCTCTTGAACCCGTTGCTGGATGAGCTAGAAGAAAGAAAAACATACTGTCAAGCATTTGCAGACGACATGGTCTTGATATTTTCCGGAAAAACGGCTCTTTCTCTGGAAACTGAAGCTAACGCCAGCCTGGCACATGTGCAGCGGTGGGGTGTTCGAAATAAACTAAAGTTTGCACCACAAAAGACCCAGGCCATGTTGCTAACTAAAAAGTTAAAATTCGACACACCGCGGCTGCGCATGGGCGGGGTTGACATAGCGCTAGTGGAAGAGATAAAGTTGTTGGGACTAATAATCGACCGGAAGATGACCTTCCGGAGCCACGTCACATACGTCTGCAAAAAAGCCATAAACATATTCAGGCAGCTATCCAGCGCGGCGAAAGTAACATGGGGTTTAAATCCAGAGGTGGTAAAAATAATTTATACCGCGGTCGTGGAGCCGGTAATCCTGTACGCAGCTAGTGTATGGGCTAGGGCTGCGGATAGGATCTATATTCAAAACCAGCTCAACACAGTTCTGAGGGGCTTTGCTCAGAAGATCAGCAGGGCGTACAGGACGGTCTCTCTGAACTCGGCTCTAATATTGACAGGACTGCTACCACTCGACCTGAGAGTCAAGGAGGTAGCATCACTTTATGAGGCAAAGAGAGGGAAGCCGCAGCCGAGTCTTAGAGACCGTTCTGTAGAGAAGAAGGCTAGCTTCTTGGCGAGACCTCACCCAGCAGATGAGGAGAACCTCGACTTCCAATGCTTGGAGAATGACGCGGAGGTGCGACTGCGCGTGGAGGAGAGTACAGTACAAATCTATACAGACGGGAGCAAAGTTGAGGGAAAAGTTGGAGCTGCTCTTTCTTGGTGGAAAGGGTCAGTCGAAACTAAGAACAAAAAATTTAAGCTCGAGGAGTACTGTACTGTCTTTCAGGCGGAGCTTTATGCCGTACACAGAGCAATGGAAATGATCTCGCAAAGCCCGGAAAAGGAGTTCAGCATATTTAGTGACTCTAGATCAACCCTGGAGCTACTGAAGAACGTAGACAGTTGCAACCCACTCGCTTTGGAAATAAGGAAGAAACTAACAGAATCAAAGCGTTTGGGCAAAGACGTTCATCTCTATTGGGTCAAAGCTCACATCGGAATATTGGGGAATGAAAGAGCAGACGAACTGGCGAAGATGGCAGCATTGAAAATCAAAACTAGACCAGACTTTGACAAATGTCCTCTCTCATTTATCAAACGAAACATCAGGAGTGATTCGATTGAGAAATGGGAGATTAGATATCAAAAAGAGACCAAAGCCAGCGTCACAAAAATTTTCTTCCCCTCTGCTACAGACGCATTCAAACTGAGCCGAAATCTTGGGATCACGTTCGTGCACACTCAACTGTTCACAGGACATGGGGGAGTCTCCCAATACCTGCACCGTTTTAAAAAGAAAAATTCACCTGAGTATGTTTGCGACCCAACCGTGGAGGAAACAATTCCGCACCTCTTAACTGAGTGTCCAATGTTTGAGCTTGCCAGATACAATTTAGAAAATGAAATTGACATAACACTAAAGAAAAGTAATATATACAAAATAATGATAGATAAAGATAAACGTAGTAAATTTTTGGACTTTTGTTTAAATATAATGCAAAAAGTAATAAAAAGAAACAAATCGTAGCATAAGAAAGTAAGACAGTAAATATAGTGACCTATATTATACTTGTGTTACAGCATAAAGAAAGTATGAATTAAAAATACCAATAGAAATAAACAAACATAAGACAAAATAATAGTAAAAAATTAAAGCTCTAAACACATTTTAAAAGTCAATAATATAAAAACAATAACTTCAATTAAGAAAAGAAAGAAACATAAAAAACCACATTGAACTACAAACCTCCGACCGCAACATCGGGGAAAAAACCACGAAAAAATATTAAAAAAAAAAAAAAAAAAAAAAAAAACATCTGCATCACTCCAGAACAAGGAAGTATCCCTGTTCTGGATAAAGGCCCACGCAGGGTTGGAGGGAAATGAGAGAGCGGATCAGCTGGCAAAGGAGGCCGCCATGAAGTTGAAGAAAAGACCGGACTACGACCTGTGTCCGATCTCATTCGTCAAGCGCCACATACGTGGGAATACGCTGGACGAGTGGAATCGGAGGTACGGGTCTGGCCAAACTGCAAGCGTAACAAAAATCTTTTTCCCAGATGCGGTGGCGGCGTATGGGATTATCAGAAAAATGAAAATTGACAATATCAGGACACAAATTATGACGGGGCACGGTGGATTCTCCGAATACTTGAACCGTTTCAAGTGCAAGGGGAGTCCATCGTGCATCTGCGATCATAACACGGCTGAAACCGTGCCACATCTGCTCCTGGAATGTCCGGTACATGCCGCTGCCAGATATGGACTGGAGCAAGCACTACGGATCAAGCTCGACAGAGAAACAGTGGGGGAAGTGATGCGAGGGAAACATAGGGAGATGTTTTTAGAGTACTGCACAAAGATTGCACAGAGGGCAATAGATAGAAATAAAACAGCCTAAGCAAATATATGCTGATAATATATTTGAATATATATATATTAAGCATAGAAATAAGGAAGTATTGTAACAAAGTAGAAATAGAAATAAGGTAAAATAGTGTAATGTAAGCAAATTGTAATAGTTTTATAAATGTAGTGTTAAAAATAAAAGATTAAATAAGGACTGTCTATCCCCTAAAAGTGTATAAAGACATAGATTAAAATAAAATAGTTCAAGAAAATATGCTTATATTATATTTGGGAAAATATAGATTAAGCGTAGAAATAAGAATAAAAATTATGTATTAGCACAAGTGTAAGTAGAAATAAGACTATTTAAGAATAAGTTAAGATAAGTAAATGTAAGGAAATAGATGTAATAATAAAAGTAAAAAATTGATTACGTAACAATAAAGGAAAAATCGACTGACCTGAAATGACCCCCCCCTAAAAAAAGTAAGAAAATAAGATATAGATTATGTAAAATAGGATCATACTGGGCATCCCACCCGTGAGAAGGAATGAAAGAAAGATGAATGCAGAAAGAAAAAGTATGCAGCATGAACGTGCGAGAGGCATAACTGATAGAACTGGAGTGATAAAGAGAATTAGACACAGAGTAGACTCCGATATTGTTGGAGGTAGATAGATTATTAAAAAAAAAAAAAAAAAAAAAAAAAAAAAAAAACTAACCTAACCTAACCTAACCTAACCTAACCGGAGTACCCCCCCAGCTCTCGTGGCGGTCGGATCGTTTTTAGAGTCGCTCCGCGCTTAAAAAATCAAAAAAAAAAAAAGTGGGTAAAAGTGCTCCGATTTTCAAAATTCAAGTGTGGGTGTGTAGAGGAAAGTTGTCCTCATAACCCAAAGTGACTTTCACAAATTGGATTGCAGTGATGTGCAGTGGAACCACTGAAAACCTATATATTTAGAGGTTAAGTTCTTCGAGCGGGGACGTTTTCCGCATTTGCGGAGAAACAAGATCGACGACCATATATTTTTCTGCTGTGAAACATAGCGGAATAACTTCGCCTTCGTTACTGGCTACTCAGCTGGAACTAGGGCATGTAATATCGGATGATTTTCGATTCCGGAACTGACTTACGATACTACTGGTTCTATTCCGAAATTCCGGAACCGGTTCCGGAATTAGAAAATAGTATAAGAAATAAAAAAAAAACAATAAATAGGCATTTAAGTGTTTTGTTAAATCAAATCATTATTAAAAAACTAAATAAATGAACAAAACTCTTGACTGAGATCAATTAAACAGCCTTCTATTAGGTTTTTCTTAATAAATTTTATAACAAAAAATAATCAACTTTTCAATAATATACATTATAGCAAAATCAACGTGTGCTAGCTATTTGCAATTGCAATGTAGCTTATTAAATAACGATCTAATAAAATTATGATGTATATAAGATTCAACAACTCACAATGAACAAAATCAACAAGTTCTCCTCTTCTGACTTCATGGAAATAGGTTTAAAGAACAAAACTTAAAAATATTTAAAAAACTCTAAACTTACGTTGTCAATTTTTTTGGAAATTGTGATATTTAAATCAACTTATACTAAAAAGAAATATAAAGTAAATAAGACAAGAATCACTTTTTCAAAAAAGATCGCTCTTCTTGATAATGTGTTCTCAAGACTTCAAGAGTATCAGAGCATCTAACATTTTATCTGAGAGCGAGCTTCGTAGGCGGTTATAAAAGTACCAGGCACACGAAAATACTCTTTCACTCTCAACACTTGTAGGAAGAACACCTAAAATATTTTTTTGTGGTAACTTATCTTACAAACAATTATATGAGTATCGGATTGCGATATTTACTTCAGTTCCGGAATTATAATATTGTCAAAAATCATCCGAAATTCCGGAGTTACGAAATCTCGGAATTCCGGGATCCATGCCCTAGCTGGAACTTCGGTTCAGAAGTTTCAGAGCAATTCAAGAAAAATCAAAAAGCACGTGGTCTGAAAAACCAGAACGAGACACGGTAGCGACCTGAAAATTTGCAGCACGGAGGGAGTCACTAGAAGAAGAAGTTTTCTGCAAGTAGAAAAATTTTAGGAGTAATACTTTCTTAATTATTATTATTTAAAAATTAAAAGTTCCGACCTAAATAACTCCTGAAGTAAACAAAATTTTTAAAATCTTTAACTGCTATCTTTTGCGCGCTTATTTGGAGAAGACATCCTGAAAAAACCAGATTTTTTGTGTTTATGGTTTTGGTGTCAGAATTAAAAAACCGAAAAATTCGAATAAATGTAAATTTCCATATGTAAAATTCAAAAATTCAAAATTATTAATTTAGATTATTAAAGATTACTGTGTGCTTGTAATTTAGACATTTTATTCAAAATTTTCCGATAAGCAGTCGTGAAGTTACTGAGTTTTTTATGTATTTTTGATATTAATTCTAAATAATTAGAAATAATCGAAATTTGACGCCGGGAATGTGTTTTCTAGGCATATTGTGACTTAAATAAGCCCAAACTTGCGCCCAATAACCTCAGAATTGACAGATATAGCGTTTTTCAGCCATATTGGTTTTATTGGTTACCACTTAAAACTGTACATATCTCTGGAGTTTTTGGACGTAGGAAACCCGGGTTTTCACAGTTGCAAGCGGCAGACTTGCGGGAAAAATTTAAGCTCACTTTCAGGAGTTTTTCAGGCCTGAAAGTTTTCAGCGCTGAAACTGGTTTTGCCGGACAGAGTAAATAAGGCCGACGTGTATGACCTAAACCACGGCTCTCTCCGATAAGCGGTTCCGGAGTTATAGCGTTTTGAAGTTGGCACTTGACAGTTCGTCGGCCATCTTGAAAAACTTTAACTCACTGTGGCTCCGAGCTCAGCGGTCGTAGAGAGTTGGGGTTTTTCGATTAGTGGTCGGGGGGACAGACTCTACCCGGCGGAACTTTTTTCAGGCATTTTGGGGCTGAAAATTTTCAGGATCCTGGAAGCCACTTTGCGCGACAGAACAGAACGGGCCAAGTCAGGAGAGCCCAAACTCGGGCGTTCTGCGACCACCCAAGGCAGAGAAAACACCTGTCAAAGTTTGACTTTGACAGCTGAGCCGCCATCTTGTTCGATTTTAAAACGCCAATATCTCTGTAACGGGAGGTCGTAGAACGACGGGATTTGCGCTAGGGGGGTTGTCTGACGGTCCCGTTTCGGGAGGGCTAGCTTTCAGGCATTTTCAGGAGTCAAAAATTTTTCAGCCTGAAAGGCATACCGCCGTGTAGATCTCATCGAGCTCAGTGTAGTGAACCCAAGCACGGTGGAATTCGACCGGGCGGTTGCGGAGTTAACCGACTTTAACCATTTTCGGGCCGCCATCTTGGACAAAAACCAAGAATTGCAAACTTCGATTGCTCCGAAACCCTTTGGGCTAGGTGCTCCGAGTCTGGGGTCGTTGGAACGGGCTCGGTGAGCTCTATACAGTGAACTGGTCAAATTGACTCTACATAGAGCCATTTTGTAAAATTGTAAAAATTTCTTCTTTATGACCACAGATTGGCCTGGGGCTTATCTAGAGTGCATGACAACTACCCAAACCACCTAAGATCTTGGGTAGAGTCTTTTTAGAGACAGACTTACAACTTTTGTTGTAACTGTGTATAGTTTTTAAGATTGTATTATGCGTTTTTATTTTGACAAGTTTAATTTAAATTAAATCTTATTTCTTATTATTATTTTTTATCTTTATTTACAATTCGTCCCTATTGACGCTTGTTGACGCATACCCTCAACAAACATGTTCGGCTTTAGGACACCGTTAAAAGCAACAAATAGCGAAAAGTCGCCGACAAAAGGTGGAGCGGATGCTCCTCCAAACGTGAGACGCAGCATAGGAGAGCGGGAAGCAGCGAGTAGCAGCCCCACCCCCTCCTCAGCTGAAAAAACGTCACAGGCAGGCCCTGCTGAAATTAAAGGTAAGACGACTTCGTCGCAGGAGAGCAAGACTATGACCAAAATACGAAAGTCTGTCGACACGACCTCCTCGCCGAGGTCGAAATACTCAAGCTCTACTGTAGAGGCACGATCCTGCTTAATAAAAGCAAAGCAGCAAATAAACGGCCAGAAAAATATTAAAACCGAGGTCAAAACCGGTGTCTTTGAAGCTCTCGAACGGCTATATGAGATCGTTAAGGAAGTCGAGTCGGAGTTAAAGCTGGCGAGACAAAATATGACCGGTGAAAGACCCACTGTGAAGGAACCTGAGTCAGTCGTCCTTGCCCCTTCCGGAAATACTGAGGCTAGCAAGATTTTGGCAAAAATGGAGCTACAAACAAATCTGCTAGTCGAAAACAGCAAAAAGATAGAGGAACTGAAGGACGCAATCGACCACCAGAGGCAGCTCCTTCAGAGAGATCAGCAGTGCTATTCTGTAACAACATTTTCGTGTCTCGACAGCGGAATCCGAGGTGAGTTTCAAATTCGTATAAATATAAGACCTTATGATGTGTGAAATAAAGTTCACTTTGTAAGCTTAGTCACTCAGGTGAAGTCGATATCGAAATGGTTATTTACAGAATAGACTAGCAGACGTACGCGAGCGTAACTGCGACTCACGGCGGAAAGTCGAACCCGACGAGAAGTACGCTGCATTCGATCGTGGTTGCCTCTAAAGACGACACTGAAACTGGGGACGAAGTACTGGACAAAATACGGAAGGCAGCGGACGCAAAAGAGGGCTGGGTTAAAGTCGAAAGAGTGAGAAAGGCGAAAGATAGGAAGATCATAATGGGATTTCAGACCAGGGAGGAAAGAAATAAAATGAAGAGCAAGCTGGAAGTAGAGAGACAGGACCTCAGTGTCGAGGAAGTAAAAAACAAAGACCCATTACTGATCCTCAGGAACGTCCTCTCTGTGAACTCAGACGAAGACGTCCTCAGAGCAATGAGGAATCAGAATAGAGATGTGTTTCACGACCTCGACAAAGAAGAGGATAGGATGGAGATAAAATTCAGAAGAAGAAACCGGAACCCGCACACTAATCACGTTGTGGTCAGCGTCTCACCGACCATCTGGAGAAGGGCTACGGGAATCGGATGCCTGCACGTGGACCTCCAGCGCGTTAGGGTTGAGGACCAAACTCCGTTGATCCAGTGCACGCGCTGTTTGGGATACGGGCATGGCAAAAGATTTTGCAAGGAGTCAGCTGATCTGTGCAGTCACTGTGGTGGCCCACACTTAAAGACAGAGTGTGCCGATTGGCTCGCGGGGACTCCACCCAAATGCCAGAACTGCACAAGATCAAAACTAGACAACGTAGACCACAACGCCTTCAGTCCCGACTGCCCAACACGCCGTAAGTGGGATATAATTGCCCGATCTACGGTAGCATATTGCTAAGGGCACCCAAGGCAACCCAAACCCCTACAGGATCATACAAGCCAACCTCCAGCGTAAAAAGCTAGCTACAAACAAGCTGCTCTTGGAAGCCGTTAAGCGCGGAGTTGCGGTTGCCCTCCTCCAGGAACCCTACGTAGGCGCGGCAAAAGTGATGAAGAGTCACAGGGGCGTTCGTATCTTCCAGAGCACTGGACCAGGAGATGGGAATGTTAAGGCAGCAATAGCTGTCTTTAACAAAGACCTCGTTGTTAAACAGTACCCAAAACTCACCACAAATAACAGCCTATCGACCACTACTTGGAGCACCTAAAACAAATAGAGAGCGTAGTTGGTTCCAAAAAACTGATCGTTGGGGGGGATGCCAATGCCAAAAGCATATGGTGGGGCAGCCCGGTGACTGACTCCAGGGGGGAAGAAGTCGCAGGAACTCTCGGGGAGCTGAACCTTAACATACTGAACAGAGGGGAAATTCCGACCTTCGACACTATCCGAGGAGGTAAGCGGTACAGTAGCCACGTGGACGTTACTGCTTGCTCCAATGACATCTTGGACATGGTAGACGACTGGAGGGTGGACGAAGGCCTTACAAGCTCGGATCACAACGGCATCACATTTAAAATCCTCTTGCAAAAATCTAAAGGCATTAAAGTTGAACGTACCACTAGGAAATTTAATACCAAAAAAGCCAACTGGTCCGAATTTCATACGAAATTCAGCCAGTTGAAACTAGATTTTAAATTTAATGCATCTGAAATTGACAAAATTAGGACCACAGAACAAATTGAAACAGCAACAGACAACTTCACAAAAGCCATAGATCTAGCATGCACGGAAACAATACCAACTAAAAAGGTTAAAGACCAACTTACCTTGCCGTGGTGGTCCGAGAAAATCGCCAAGATGAAGAAGCATGTCACTACCTTAAAACGTAGAATCCGCTGTGCCGCCCCAGTCCGGAGGTCGAAGGTCGTAGAAGAGTACCTGAAACATAAAGAAGAGTATGAGTTGGAAGAGGCTAAAGCTCAAATCGAGAGTTGGAAAGAATTTTGTGGGAAGCAGGATAGGGAGGGGGTGTGGGAGGGGATCTACCGGGTGATAGGTAGGACACAGTGTAGGGGGGAGGACCAGCCACTGGAAAGGGACGGGGATGTGCTAGACGCGAAGGACTCAGTGAGGTTGCTAGCGGAAACTTTTTACCCGGAGGACCACTCAGAAGGCGACAACGCTCACCATCGATCTATTCGGATCATGGCCGGTAGTGTGAATTCTGGGGACCAAGATGATTCTTGTGACCCACCTTTCACTATGGCGGAACTGAAGAGCTCGATGGAGTCCTTCAACCCTAAAAAAGCACCGGGTTCTGACGGCTTTACCGCCGACATCTGTTGTCACGCCGTGGGTAACGATCCAGATGTATTTCTAAAGTTTTTAAATAAGTGCCTAGAACTCCATCATTTCCCCACGGCTTGGAAAGCGGCAACTGTGGTGATTTTAAAAAAGCCTGGAAAGGACAATTACTCCACTCCCAAATCGTACAGGCCGATTGGCCTGCTGCCCATTTTGGGAAAAATCTTCGAGAAAATGCTGGTGGCCCGCCTGAAGTTCCATCTGTTACCAAGGATGAGTACCCGTCAGTATGGATTCATGCCACAGAGGAGCACCGAAGACTCCCTCTATGATCTTATGCAGCATGTTCGCAAGAAACTAGATGAAAAAAGAATAGTGACGCTCGTATCTTTGGACATAGCCTGGACAGCGCCTGGTGGCCTGCGATAAGGGTCCGTCTGGTGGAGGAAAAGTGTCCGATTAACCTTAGGCGGGTCATACACAGCTATCTCAGCGATCGAAAAGTCTCGATTAGGTACGGTGGGGAGGTTTCCAGTAAAGGCACGAATAAAGGCTGTGTCCAGGGCTCAATTGGTGGCCCAATCTTATGGAATTTGCTTCTGGATCCCCTCCTTAAAGCAGCAGAAAAGAGAGGAGACTATGTCCAGGCGTTCGCGGACGATGTTCTTCTGGTCTTTGATGGAGCAACAGCGCAAGAGGTGGAGGTGCGTGCCAATGCCGCTCTCAGTCATGTTCTGGCGTGGGGTGTCGAGAATAAACTCAAATTTGCGCCTCACAAAACCACAGCCATGGTTATAACGAGGAAACTCAAATATGACACACCACGCCTGAGCATGGGGGGGATCGACATTGGCATGTCAAAAGAAATAAAGCTTCTGGGTGTAACCATCGACGAAAAACTGACTTTTAACTCCCACGTCTCAGTCGTTTGTAAAAAGCAGTCGCGATCTACAAGCAGCTATGTAGAGCCGCGAAGGTTAGTTGGGGGTTACATCCAGAAGTAATCAGTGGCGACCGTGGAGCCCATAATTCTCTACGCTGCTAGCGTCTGGGCACCGGCTGCCAAAAAGTTGGGCGTAATAAAGCAACTTGGGACATTACAGCGAGGAATCGCACAGAAGATGTGCAAGGCATATCGCACGGTCTCCCTGAACTCGGCACTGGTGCTGTCTGGGATGCTCCCACTTGACCTCCGAGTTGGTGAGGCGGCAGCGTTGTACGAGGCCAAGAGGGGGGTGCCCCAGATCGCACTAGGGGACAGGGAGGTCGAGCGAATGACCTCCGCGTTGGAGTCCCCTCACCCTGCTGCGCGCGATGTCCTGACATTTGTCAGCCTGGCAAACCAAGAACAGCTAAACACCAACAGCGATTTCGACATCCGCATTTTTACGGACGGGAGCAAAATTGGAGGAGGGGTCGGCGCTGCACTGTCTATATGGAACAGCGACACCGAGACCAGAGCCCTCAAACTTGCACTGTCGAACTATTGCTCAGTTTACCAGGCTGAACTTCTAGCACTGGTCGGGGCAACGCGCGAAGTCATCAAGCTGAAGGCGTCTTCTTTCGGGATTTTCAGCGACTCAATGGCGGCTCTTCAAACTATTACAAATCCTGGCTCGCTCCACCCTCTGGCTGTGGAAGCTAGGGATAATATAAGATCCGCATCCCACCAAAACAAGGCAGTAAACTTGTTTTGGATCAAAGCACACGTGGGTCTACCGGGAAATGAAAGAGCCGACCAATTAGCAAAGGAGGCCGCTGAAAACTCCAAAAGAAGACCGGATTATGATCTGTGCCCGATCTCATTCGTCAGACGTTGCTTACGTATAACAACGCTTGACGAGTGGGACCGTAGATACGGAGCCAACAGCACCGCATCAGTAACAAAGTTGTTTTTACCGGATGTGCGGACGGCTTATAAGGTGGTTCGTAAGGTAGGAATAAATAGCCTAAACACACAAATAATGACGGGGCACGGTGGATTCTCTGAGTACCTGCACCGCTTCAAGTGCAAGGAGAGTCCATCGTGCATCTGTGACCCAGACGTGAGCGAAACAGTCCCACATGTATTATTTGACTGCCCGTAATTCGAGAGCCACCGTTTTTGCGCCGAGAACAAACTGGGCATGAAACTAACGGCAGAAAATGCTAAAATAGTAATAAAAGATAAAAAAGCCGAAGTCTTCATGGACTATTGTAAGTTTATTATAATAAAAGTTATAAAAAGAAATAAAACCGCATAAGCAAAATATGCTAACATAATATAGTATGTTATATTAATGACTAGCATATAAATAAAATATAGCAAAACAGTGTAATGTCCAATAGATTATAATATAAAAAATAGTTGTAATAAAAGTTGTAATGTGTAAGCACAACTAGTTAAGAATGCTATAAAATTTGTAAAAATGCTCAACGCTCCCTTACCTCCGTAAGCCTGTAATAGCTACTAGAATAAGAATAAGTACTTGTATAGCATGTAACCTAGATATAAAATAATGTATAATAGAAGTAAGCATAGATATAAGTTATGTAATAGTGAAAGAAAAATAATGTAGAATTCCAAATAAGACAATAGAATTAAGAATAGATATAAGTAGCTTATAGAAATTTATGTAAATAAAAACCTGTTTTCCTGTTCGTTTCATTGAAACGCTGCCCAAAATAAAAATGTAAATAAATAAATAGATAGTATTGTAGAACCATAATAGTTTAGATAGATGGGAATCCCACCCATAAGCATGATAAATGAGGATGAATGAAAGAAAGACCAAGGATGAAGAATACAAGTACGAGAGGCATAAAAGCGAGAACTAGTATGAATGTTGGTAACTTAGTTTAGCGAGCATAGACTCCAATCTATTTGGGGGTAGAAGTTTAAAATAAATAAAAAAAAAAAAAAAAAAAACCTAACCTAACCTAACCTAAAAATCTCGAGGATATCTTGTTTTGTAAATTTGACCAGTCTTTGATTCTGCTCGCTGGGTTCTTCTTGCTGTTGAGTGTTAGCGGTGACGTTAGAGTAGTTACGTTCACCTCTCATTTGTCTCTCACGTGGGCGGGATTTATGTTCACGCGGTGTCTCCTGTCTAGGAGCCTGCTGTAGTTGCTTATTATGATGTTTCTCCTCCTCACGAAGAAGAGCTTCTTCACGTTTCGTTTTCTGCTTGTTCATCTCCCGCTGAAAGTGCGGGCATTTGCGCTGTGTTGCCGTGTGTTGTTCGGGCTTCACATCTTTACAGTTTGCGCATACTTTAATCGTTTCACCGTGACTGTTAGTGATGTCGATCGTCGAATCGCGCTTTTGAGCGTGACAGGCGCTCGATGCGTAATTGAAGCGAAGGCAATTCTTGCACTGCAGTATCCTGTTGCTACTCGTTCTGTAACGCTCTGGTTTTATTTTGTGAGCGCAAAAGAAAGCCTCAGTGGCATTCTTCATTTTTTCTGCTAGTTCGACATACGAGAACGAGCTATCGAAAATACATAGTTGCACATCTGACGTAATACGTTTGATGCTTAGCGGACGGATACCAATGCACCTTTCCATTTCTTCTAGTTGCTCGTCGTGGGTATAGTCGTGTGTCATATTCTTGATTACGACTTTGGTCGTTCGTATCTGCTCTGCACGAGGTTTCGGAGCTATAAAAGCGAGATCTGGCTTAAATTTCTTTATTTCCTCAATGCACAGCCTGCGCTTATCGAGGTCTGTTGAGTTTTGATGTGTGTGACGCATCAAAACTCTGACGCACTCAACTCACGCATCTGTGAGTTGAGTGATGAGAATGTTCTTACTTTTCTCGTTACGGCTGACTCTGGCTTTATACGTTGTAAGGATGCGCGATAAGTCACTTATTAATTTGTCTGACATTACTTTTTTATTGTCCTTAACGTTGCTGAATTTGTAGCGCAAATCGTTGATAAGTATTGGAGGAACATATCCGTTCCCATTTACTGTTGTGCCTTTTGTGCGCGCCCGCGGTGGACTATTCTTCCGCGCGGCGAGTCTTTTTGCCTCAGGGGCGATAGTATCCCCGATCTCATTCAGTGTGCGCTTGCGTGATAGACTCCGCGAGTTTGCTGAGTTTGAACGCACTGATGACACATTTGACAGTGAGTGCGCCTCGTTTTCCATGAAGCAAAGCGGTTCAAAACGGTTTGAGATGGTAATGGTACTCACCGGCGAGCGGGCGCCGGCGCCTACAGTTAATTCTGCCTGTTTCCACTGCTTATTCGGTGCGCGTGTACTTATCTTAGTCGTGACGTCGCTTCTCAGTTGTTCACGAAGAAATTATTATTGCGCTGTAGGTTTAGTTCGTCACTGTGTACGTATACCGTGTTCACTTTTTTACAATTGCATATGATTGTTTCACTCGCGAGAAATTCGTCCTGCGGGATGGCTCTCACAATTAATTGTTTGTTACAACTCTGGCAGTTGTGAAATATGCTTTTGCACACCGTATTTGAGCAACTAAATATTTTATACGATACTGAGGTCACAAATTGATTGTCCATTAGTTTCTGTTTAGTATCTACGTAAATTTTCACGGCACTTTGTTTGTTGCATTTTTTGCACTTAAGTGTTTTTTGACTGTCCGTTATTAAACTCGACGAAGTTTTTCACTTTGTTTACAAAGTCGCAGTTACTGCAATTAACCGAGAAGGAACCGTCCTCATTGTTGAAGAGTTCTTTACGGGTCTCGCATAATACTCCATTACTGTTTTTGATGTCTAATTTTTCACTAGAACGATTTGTACAGTCCATCCCCATTGTTGGAGAATCGCTTGACAGTTCACTCATAACACTCATCTTCACATTTTAGTGTCTTATAATTAACTATTACACAATATTAACTCACAAATCACCGATGCGGGTAGTTGATAACTAATTATTACCGCGCCGCGCGACCTGTTATCGCTGCGGCGGAGCGCTCGCTGAACACGTCCGACTTGTATAGCGGCGCGCGCGCAACTTCGTGTACGTAGCACATATTTAGGTCACATCCTGAAATAACACTTAGGCTACTTTTTATCCCGGTAATATACATGACTTAATGGAGACAGAGGAAGAAGTGGAAGTATAAAGTTTCTGCTACCTTAGTACTTCAGATTCAAAAGTACCAGGAGAACAGAAACATGTCGAAATTTTTTACCGGGCTAGAATTGTATTACAAGTGCTAAAAGATTCACAAGTACCAGGAGACCAGCAACATGTCAAATTATTTTTGAGCAAGTTTTTTTTTATTAGCAGAGCAGAAACTTTTCGAAGTATTTTCGGGACTGGAATTCCGAGCGCTACAGATTCACCAGGAGAGCAGTAACATTTCGGAAGTTTTTTTGGGGCTTGATATGAGCGCTTTAGATTCACAAGTACCAGGAGATCAGAAATATTTCGAAGCAACGCTATACATTCACACGTACCAGGAGAGCAGAAACATGTCGAGGTATTTCGCCAGAAAATTACGAGCGCTACAGATAGATTAAAATACCAGGAGCGAAATATCTGAAAGTTTTTAAGTTGCTGGAATTTTGAGCGCTATACATTCACAAGAAGTACCAGAAACATGACGAACGAAGTTTTTTCAGGGCTGGAAATTGTAAATGCTATTATAGATTCACAAGTACCAGGAACGCAGAGACATTTCGAGATATTTTCGGTGCCGGAATTGTGTGCGCTAAAGATTTACAAGTACTAATAAGTAATTAGTAGGATAGTAGGACTTTAAGAGTAGTCCAGTTTTTCTTGAAATTGAGATAAGACGAGATGAGATGAGATGAGATGAGATGAGCTGAGATGGGATGAGATGGGATGGGATGGGATGGGATGAGATGAGATGAGATGAGATGAGATGAGATGAGATGAGATGAGATGAGATGAGATGAGCTGAGCTGAGATGGGATGGGATGGGATGGGATGGGATGGGATGGGATGAGATGAGATGAGATGAGATGAGATGAGCTGGGCTGAGATGAGATGAGATGGGATGAGATGAGATGAGATGAGATGAGATTTTTCTCACCGCAATCCTACTGAAATTATTAAAAAAAACAGTCCAAGTACCTTCGAAGCTGGAATTAAGAGCGCTAAAGATTCACAAGTAACAGGACAGCAAAAACATGTCGAAGTATTTTCGGGGCTGAATTTGTGAGTGCCAAAGATTCTCGAGTACCAGCAGAGCAGAAACATATCATAGTAGAAACATATCCAAATAGTTTTGGGGCTGGTATTGTGAGCGCTAAAGTTTCACAAGTACCAGGAGACCACACACATCAAAGTATTTCCGGGGCTTTAATTGCAAGCGGTTTGGATTCAAAGGCACCAGGCAACTAGAAATATATCGAAGTATTTCTGACTCTGTAATGGTGAACAATTAGGATTTAAAAGATACCAGGAGAACAGAAACAATCATGTTGAAGTAATATTGAGGCTAAAAATATGAGCGCCAAAGATTCACAATACCTGGAGTTTTTCCAAATATTTTGCGCAAGAATTTTTCTGGGCTGGAATGGTGAAAACAATAGATTCACAAGTACTAAGATTGCAGAAACATGTTGAAATTTTTTTGGTGCTGAAATTGTGAGCAGTTACGATTCAAAAGTAACAGGAGAACAGGAACATGGCGAAGTTTTTTCCGGGCTGGATATATGAGAGCTAAAGATTTACAATTACCAGGAGACCAGAAACATGTCGCAATATTTTCGGGCCTAGAATTGTGAGAGGTTAGGATTATTGCTAAGGCTGGAATTATGAGCGCTACAGATTTACAAGTAGATACCAGAATACCAGACAATGATATATTTTTCGACCAAAATCGTGAGCGCTAAAAATTCACAAGTACCTTCCAGGGGACCACAAACATGTCGAAGTAACTTTGGGACTCACTATCTGGATACCAGAATCATGAAGATGCAATTACAAGAATGACAATATGAGGCAATTAAGTTGCACACCAGTTATAAAGTCTACGCAGACGAAGTCGCGGGAAGAAGCTAGTTCTAGATATAAATTAGAAAGTAAAAAATGTATTAGATTAGAAGAACAGATTTAGATAAAATATAGTAATTAGAATATTAATAAGCACAAATATAAAATAAGCTAGTAGATAAGAAAACTAAATATGTAAGTAAATAGATTAAATATATAAAGCAGAAAAATAAATAAAAATATATATGTAGTTAAGAAAACATAATTAAATTAACAAATATTTTAGATATAAAAATTTAAAGAAGTTATTACGTGTTAGGAAACAATACAAAAAATTAAATGTAACGTCCAGGAAAAATTTCAGTATTAAAATTGTTGTAAGAAGAAAATAAATAAAGATAGCAAGTGGTCTGAAAAGCGGGAGTCCCACCCGGAAAAATTTAAAAAGGGTGAGCGAAAGAAAGCAAGAAAGAAGGTTGAAAGAACGAAAACAAAAGAGAACCAGAATGAATGAGATAAACAAGAACGCTAAGGTCTCGTTGTACATGAACGGGGAAAAGCCACGTGGCAGGAGTGGGTTTTAGCCGGTAAGAGTCCGGCATTGTCTCGGTCGTCTTACAGAGTGGGCGGCCGATTCGTCCATGAGGATTTCCCACTCCTGCCAAAACAAAAAAAAAAAAAAAACCCTAACCTAACCTATCCGAGTCGGAGTGCCCTAAAGTCCCGATTGCATCCAGTTTCTTTTTTTTTTTATACAAAACGGTGAAACTCTTGGCTCAAATCTCACCTGATGGAAAGTGATGATTAGGCCGAAGATGGAAGCGAGTTTCATCCGGAATCCTCTTACACAGAGGAACTGGCTATCATACCTCTAACTGCCGGAACACAACAATGCTGTTAACATTGTTGTTATGGCGACAGACTTAGACATGATGGTGGTAGCTTGCCAGGCGGACTTAGAAGAAGTCCTACCACCAACCAAACCAAGCAAAAAATTTGCCCCCGCTGGGAATCGAAGCCGGGACCTCTGGGTCTGAATCAGGTGGTATAACCACTAGACCACGGAGGCGGTTAGTGTCACCTGTTTAGCACCACCCGGGGACCACGTGTAGAGATTCGCTGAAGGGTATTCTCCTACGGACGCGGGTGACTCGGCCCCCAAACAATTTCTCCAAACAATTTCAACAAATTTCTCCTGATATAACAACCGTTACATACCCAATGTCGATGGCAAATTATGTTATGGCATGTGCTAATAGTCATTAGGCCTACTAACGTTATGCGAATCAAAATGCGAAAACAGATTAGTCTTTAATATGATTATGCCAACATAAAATGTATGCCTAAAAAAATTATGACGAAGTATTATTATGCCAAAACAAATTGTGCCAAAATCGTTACGCCGAAGTATATTAGGACAAAGAACATTATACGAAAAGAAGGGCTCCCAATATACTTGTCTCGCTCAACTCACTCGATATTTGGCACAGATTTATTCCTAGACGCCTTTACAATCATGTTGCGGTACAGCGCGTAGGTATAGAAAAGTGTTGAGAGCGAACATGATTGTTGCAAACATGAGGGCCAAACTCTGTGCGGTAAAAACCAATCAACTAAAGGTGCTGGCTCGAAACAGGTTTGTATGCTTGTTTTCAAAATTGTGCAGGACAACGTCTGTGTACTATTCAGCACCATCCAGTGTTGGGTCATATACAGGGATTGGTTATACGCTACCCGGCACTTGGAGGGTTGATCTAATTGATCTCAGGAGTAAGGTCTAGTTTGGAATGAAACAACCGTAATCTGTATTTTGACCTTATATTGAACTATAACGACGTGAACTATATATATATATGGCGGAGAATCTTAACACCGACTTCTAATTTGACGCCAACGCCATCTAGTTATGAAAATTACAACTTTTCTACACTATTTAAACTAACATCTTGGTGAGCTGGTTCCAAACATGCATGGTTCTGAACACACTTTACGAAAGTTTGTTACGTATTTCTCTATTACGCTGTTAATAATTAAAATTAAGTAAATAGGTACGCGATATTTTACATCGATCTTCTACCGGTTGACAAATTGAAAATAAATTTCGTTCGTCAATCGACATTGTTGTCGATAGCCTACGTAAGTATCCCATCATTAACTCCGCATCATTTAGGTGGAAGCGCCAGGGTAGCCCGCAAAATTCAAATATTTTTATGTTTTTTTGCAATTTGCTGGTCAGTGTGTATGTTGAACAAAATACAATTCGCGGCCGTAACGCATATTTATCTAGAGAATTATACCTATTTTAATTATCAATATAACTCTCTAAGTTCATACAAATTTATATTTCTGTGAACGTAACCTATGGGGGAGATTTCATTCAACATATTAAAAAAAAAAAATTCAAGCATATTTATAACGACAAAACACTGTTTACACTGTATTATTGTGATGTGTTAACTTTCGACTAAAACGGCAATAACTTTTAAATCGTACCACCGCCTTATCTATGGAATGCAGTGAAGTCGTTTCTAATTTTGTTGACAGCAATGAGTATAAGTAAGTAAGATTTTTATTTGCAAGAAAATGTGGTGATAAGGTGTTACATGGGTTTTTAGTGCAAGACACATCTCGCCATACTATGATAGCATGCAAATATTTATACATCACTAAAAAAGTTCGTAATGATGTTTACACACATTTACTAAAGAACAAATCGATATTACTTTAAAACAACATCGTTGTCATAAGATAAGTAGAAAATAACGAAGTATAAAATTTAAAAAGAAAACAATAAAGTAAAATAACAGGGATAAAATTTGTAAAACACGAACACAAAAGACCAACAGAGCGAAAACTCACAATGCATTTCTAAAATGGTAGGAATCCGATGAATATTTTTTAAGGAATTCGTTGATGCTATAAAAATTTTCTTGAATTAGCCATTTCTGTAAGACAATGCAAAATTTACGATAGGGTAAGTCAACTACCCCCTTAGGTAGTGAGTTATAAATTAATGGTGCCATATATAGGCAGCTGTGTCTGAACAACTCTATTCTGGGTACAGGTAATTCTAAATATGAATGGTTAATCTTACGTCTATTTATGTTATTTTTATTTCGGAAGAGTTTCATGTTGCATTTAACAAATTTTGCTATTTCATAGATGTAGATGTAGATGCTAGGAGCGGTTGGCCGATTTAAAAATAGGCCTGCAAGAATCAGTCCACCGCATATTGAAAATTGCACGCAAGCATTTCTTTTGGGCTATTAGTATTAGTATTTGGGCTATTAGTAGTATGATTGTAGTTTTTTTTTTTTTTTTTTGTCTTCTACCCCAATGATATTTGATCTACCCGCACTGTTGTAACATAAACATAATATTGTTCTCATGTAAGTGACGATTGTCATAATGAGAAATAAAGTTCTTTAAACCGAATGCTTATTTTACCACCTTAACACAGTGATCTCAATCCCATTGAACTCTTATGGAGCACAATGAGAAGAAAAGTTGCTGATGTAAATGTTGAGCACAAAAATGCTGAAATTCCCCGCCTAGTTAGAGAAGCTTTTGACGCTGTTACAGTTAATGAGTGGGCACGGGATTGTAAACACGTTCGCAGGTTAGAAGGAGAATACTCTAAACATGATTTGTATTTAGATAAACCTTTTATTATAGAAGTGATAAGTGACACTGAAACCGAAAGCGATAGTGATAATGATGATAGTGGTACGGAAATAAGCGGAGTATGGCCTCACAACCAAGAAGAAGTTGTGTATGCAGGTTCATCTAAAGATCACAATTACTGTAAACCTGGTTATCAATAAATCAGCAATTTGTGTTTTTTTATTACTCTACACTACCACTAGGTACCACTACCTACTAATAATAATTAGTCAAATCTGGTGTTAGGGGTTAGGTACGGTCACAACTAAATGCTAGACATCCACGTACCTCTTGCAAGGTAGATACCTACTTAACTTCGCATTAAATTAAAGTTGTATCCCCCCCGTGGAACATTTTATCTGCTGAATTTCCACTTCATTGGATTACTTTTTAGATAAAGCCGTTGTTTATTGCTGAGAGACTAAATTGTTAAAGCACCTAAGTACGTTCGCGTTACTGTAAATTATCAAATTCTTTTTATTTATTTTATAATATTTATATTATAATTTTATTGCAGGTGCCACAGATTACATTTATACTATATCCATTAAAGTACTCTGTGCTATGCATTGAAATGTCCAGACGACTATGGTCGCCCAAAAAGCAGTGTTGCCGCTTTAGCCACTTTGTGGCTAGATCTAGCGGATTTTCAACGGTTTTAGCCAAAAAATAATCAAGATTTTGTCATCAGAGGCGATATATTATATCAAATTCATACAGGAATGGGTAGTTGGTTTTTATTTATATTGGTGTCAAAAAAAGCTTATTTCATCTGGGTTATTAATATAAGTAAATAGCGTACAGGTGTATTACGAAATATTCCGTAAAAACTTGTAATTAATAAATATTTTACCCAAATTTCACCACTATTGTAAAGTTCAACTTTTTTCTAACTTTTTACGATAAGAGTTATAATTTAGTTTTCACATAGTTTGATTCCTTATAATGTCAGCTCTATACAGGTATATTTTTATTTGCCATAACAGTTGTAGTTTGGTAGAAAATAGGCTTCAGAAAATAGGCTATCAGTGACGGCATTGGGCACTCGACCACTTCGTACCTAAGTCCGCGCGCGCGCGGTCATGCTAAGCGGTGGCAGATGTCAGACCACTGACGTATAAATCATTTATACGTCATTGTGTCATTTATACGTCAGTGTGTCAGACTCGGACGTTCTCGGTGCAAAAAAAAAGGTGACAGCTTGGTGACAGTGTGACAGTGGTGACAGTGACAGCATGGTGACTGTATGGCACCACTGACGTATAAATCATACGTCAGTGTATGGCACTGACGTATAAATATGATTTATACGTCAGTGCAGAGGCCTTAGTGTGAGTTTTTTCGACTCACGTTCGAACGCGTTCGATTGCGAGCGCGTTAGCATTTAGTATGGGAAATCAGGTTCAACGAGTGACCACCAGGTGGCCCTATAACTAAATTCTCATACTAAATTCTAACGCGCTCGCAATCGAACGCGTTCGAACGTGAGTCGAAAAAACTCACACTAAGGCCTCTGTATGGTGATGGTGCACTCACTGACGTTTTATACGTCAATGTTTAAACGTCAGTGGTATGGTGACTCAGTGTTTATAGCGGTTATTACACTACCCAATCTATCGGGCCCGATAACTAGGGCGAGACTAGTGTAATGAGAAATCGGGTGTAAAGACCTGGCCATCGGGCGATCGGGTGGCTCCGATCTCCCTGCTCTGTCTATCACCTAGTGTAAGTAAGAGACAGGGAGGCAGGGCCCTGCCGCAGTGGCGGCAGTGGGTAGATTGGCACCTTGGGCGGATTTGTATTCAGATATTTTCGATTGATTATTTTAGGTACTTACTAAAATATTCGATCAAATTATCAAAATTGATTTCCCTGTCTCGCGCGGTTTAATTAAGCGCAACATGACTTTATTATTTTAGGGAATTAGAAATTATACTCCAAAAAAAAATGTGAAATTATAGTTGCGATCACAGACATATAAATAGTAGGTTGCGATGCATTTTAAACTAGGTATAAGACTTGTATGCAAGTAGTCACAAGAGTAGGTAGTTGTTAATTGATGTCTTAAAGTTGGAAAGAAATTATAGGCACGTCAAAAAAGCCACTTTATTTTTTTTTATAGACGCGACTTTGATATCTGTTTAATGAATTTGATAAAAAAAGAATGTACGCCTTCCTTGGACCTATACTACGCCTTCTTTGGATGTACGAGTGAGTTGTCGTTGTCACCTTGGTGCTAGGCACACGGGGCGGACCAGCCTCCTCCGCCCCCACTTTACGCCACCACTGCAGTTAGGGCACGATAGATTGTGTAGTGTAATAATCGGCACCCTGCCGCAGGGACAGGGCGCCCTAGTTATCGCCCGATAGATTGTGTAGTGTCATAACCGCTTATCTCTCAGTGTTATCTCTACATCTCTATTTGTTTGTAGTCTGTGGCCTGTGCTGTTATGCTGTAGTGTAGGTTGGTGTAGGTGCTGCACTGACGTATTTATACGTCAGTGAGGTCAGAGGTGCTGGCTGTAGGTGGACTTGTTTCGACTTGCACGTCGTACGGTCGTGGTGGTCACAGAGTACATTATACTATAGGTAGTGGTGGAATCGGCTCCGAAAATCGAACTAAGTACAAACAAAAAGAATAACTAACTGCGTAACTATAAATATTATAGATTATAGGCAAGCCAGATTGAAAAAGTGGTGCATGAGAACAGTTTACAGTACAATAAAGTGTTTTATGGTGGAGAATTTCAAGAAAAAAAACTTTCAACTTTGTGCTCAGATAATTAATTTATCATTGGGTCAGTGGGTCGTCTTAGGGGTTGTGTTTTCATAGGTTTCTAAAGGTGCTTTCTTTACTTAATTGTATTCAAGAAAATCTGTAAATGGTAAATATTTTTTTTGCTGAACAACTGCTGAAGCAATCAGTTTCTATCAGAAACCAAACAACAGACCAATATTTAATGTTAAGTGTGGATAACGATGGCCCTATTCTACACTGGCAAACTACATAAACCTATTAAAACTTAATAAATAACTTTCTCTCCCTAGGATTATAGAAATAATGGTGTGCCAATACATAAGAGTTTTGGTCAGTTGGTCATTTATATCAGTTTTGTACCAAAATTGAGTGTTCTGTAAACATATGTTATATACCCATTAAAACTAGACATTCCATATCATATTGTGCATTGCGAGACAAAAGAAAATTATTAAGACTTATTGCTGAAATGTGATGAAACAATTCTTTTAAACATTTGAGTTTGAAAATACAAAAAGCTTATTCCACACATAGCGGTCTGGTACACATAAGCCCAGTAGCTGCAGAACACCTGGGTTATGCTCAATGCTATGAAGTAATCTGACCAGATATGCGACAAGCATGAATTCACATTATACTATGTTGTAAATGACTCCAGAAAAGTTCGTCAAACAGTACCCTAACTGTTGCAAAGTACCTTGTCTGTCTCAGAACAAATCCCAATTTTCTAAATGGCCTTTTACAGATCCTTCTAATACGATCGTGAAACAACAGTTCACAGGAGTGACAGCGACCCCCAAATCCTGTACCTCAGTGACTTCTCGCATAGGGGCGGCGTCATGACTGATTCTGTGAAACGAGTGGGTATTATACTTGCTCCACAGTCTCCACTTAAAACAGAGAAAGAACTTGAAACATCAGATTTTTTTTTTCTAAAAATGCTTGTCAAGTTTTTTTATTACCAAGGAACAAAATACGGTGGCGTCAGGCAAGATGAATGATGAGCCTCACTTAGCGCCGGAGGCGGCAGACGACACAGCGCAGCCGCTGTCGGCCGCGCAGCGCGCGCGCATCGAGAGGAACCGCCTGCAGGCGCGCCAGCGCAGGGACGCGCGCCTCGTGCAGCGCCGCACGTGAGCATCCGCCGCCTGCCGCCCCCCCCCCGCCTGCCGCCCGCCTCGCTCACCGCCCGCTTGTGCGCAGGGACGCGCGCGCCGCCGCCGCGCCGGCCGACAGCGGGGGCGGCTTCCTGCTGGACGACGACGAGCCCGCGCCCCCGCCCCGCGCCCGCGCGCCTCACGCGCCCGTCCTGGACCCGGCGGAGCGGCCCTGCTGCCTGGACTGCGACCGGCGCTTCCCGCAGTCCTACCTGTTCGACACGTTCGGGCACAACGTGTGCGACGACTGCAGGTCGGTAGCGCCCGCGCGGCCGCCCGCCCGCCCGCTCGCGAGGCGCCGCTGACGATACGTTCCCCGCAGGGACGACGACGGCGCGCACGCGCTCATCACGCGCACCGAGGCGAAGAGCGAGTTCCTGCTGAAGGACTGCGACCTAGACCTGCGGCCGCCGCCGCTGCGCTTCGTGCGGCGCCGCAACCCGCACGGCTCGCGCCTGGGGGACATGCGCCTGTACCTGCGCGCGCAGGTGGAGGCGCGCGCGCGCGAGGCGTGGGGCTCGCCGGCCGAGCTGGCGGCGGAGCGCGCGCGGCGCGGGGAGGCGCGCGCGCGCAGTAAGCACACGGCGACGGCGCGGCGCCTGCGCGCGCTGCGCATGGACGTGCGCTCCAGCCTGTTCGACCGCACGCGCGCGGCGCACGCGCACGAGTTCGGCCCGGAGCAGTTCGACGCCGACAGCGAGCAGTACTCGCGCACGTGCGCCTGCGGACACGTGGAGACCTACGAGAAAATGTGACGGACTGTTGCATTCGAATAAAATCTGCCACTGCAGCCATCTTAAAGTCTGATACGTGATATACCTACTCATATTTGGAAACCTATTGCTTTACGCGGTCACGACCACGACTCGGGTCTGTGCAGATTATATTTTAGTTTTTTGGGTTTGGCTGGAGATTCAACAGCCTAACTATTCTGAACGGTCATGGAATCAGTCTTAGCCGACGAGACCATGTCATGTTTGTCTCATTGCCTATTGAACAGTCGCCAGCACATCAAGCTACAAAAATCTGTCAAATCTCTTTGTTAGATTTTCAACTTTATTGCTAAAGTGATTGGATTCAAATTTGATTGGGAAAATTTGACAGTTTCGGATAGCTTGACGCTGGCGACTACTGTTTTCTCGCAAATATGTTGAAAAACGTCGTATGACACACGTGCGGACATTTAAACCGCACCAGTAGGTATCATAAATAATACAATTTAAAAGAATTTATAGAGAATGGAGGTCATTTTAGCATTACGAAGCAATTTTTTATTCAATATCCAAATGATTTCTAATAGATTTAATAGCTTAGGATATTTGATAGCTTTTAATTACGAACAATATCTTAGAATTATTAAAAATATCTTATTAATATCTTGAATATGTCCGCCCGCGCATTCTAACAAATCTGTTTAACATAATACACAATAGAAAAAAGAAATTGTTTTGGCTATTTATACTTAAAAGTAAAATAACATGGTTACGCTCGAGATCTTTTTTTATTATAAATTCTCTGTGGTTTTTACTTTTCTGTTTTGTTTCTGAGCTTAGAACTCTGAATCGTAATTTGCAGCTCCTTACTCAGATTTTTGTGGCAAAAAAACATTTTGTACGAAATACCCTCTGGTTTTAGGGCTATTATTATATATCCTTATTTTTTCATATTTTGGGTTTCGCCTAAAATATGAAAAAATAAGGATATACCTATTTTTGTTCATTACGGTGGAAGGTCCATGGTAGCCCAAATTCAAATATTTTTATGTTTTTTGCAATTTGCCGGTCAGTGTGAAGCTTTATGTTGAATAGAATACGGTTCGCGATCGTGAAGAGCATTTATCTAAAGGATTATAACCATTTGAATCGCATCGTATCTTCACACTGACCGGCAAATTGCAAAAAACATCAAAATATTTGAATTTCGCGGGCTACCCTGGCGCTTCCACCTTAATAAGGTGATTCCCTCCTCTATCCCTAATTACCTACAGCTCAAACAGACTGTATACGACCGTTCAATGTACTTCAAACTCTCAGATTCAACTTTGAAGCTCTTGGACGCGTAGCGTAGGAGCCAGAGTCGGGCTTCTTATTTTAAAACAATCGGCGAAAAGACCACAACGGTTCATTGGACTCAAAATTGTAGATGTGACAATTGTTAAACTATAAATCTGGGTTTTTTTTCCTTAAATAATGGAGCTATGCGTAAAAGGCTTCAGAATATATCCCCGTTACAAGAACAAAAAATATATTCTTGCTTCTGCCCGCGACTTCGTTCGCGTGAAGTTTTGATATCGCAACGCATCGCCTGCTCGTGCTATACCTTTTTCCGACTTGCTTAACTTAAATTGTGATAGCTCGGCTAATATGCATGGTGTATAAATATAATTTATGCTATAAACAATGAGTGGAACTAAAAAAGTCATTAGAACAAATTTGATTTCCATAAAAAAGGTTATAGTGATATGCTGTCGAGGACATTTTTTAAGAACTTAAAAAGAGGAATAATTTCGTAATACTTGATTTTTGCGTAACTTAAACCGTTTACGCAGTGCACGCAACGGAAGCTTTTTCCCGCTTGCAACATTTCTTATTGCTGCTCCGCTCTTATTAGTCATAGCGTGATGTGGTATATAGCCTAAGCCTTCCTCAATAAATGGACTATCCAACGTAAAAATAATTTTTCAATTCGAGTCGGTACCTAGTTCCTGAGATTAGCGCGTTAAACCAAACAAACTCTTTTGCTTTATAATATTACTAGCTACTTCCCGCGACTTCGTCTGCGTAGACTTTAGAACTGCCCCTCATTGTCTCATCCTTGGAACTGCATTTTCATGATTCAGGTATCCAGATATTGTGAGACCTTGCGGTGCGGCTGAAAGTAAGATTTCAGCCCCAACACAACTTCGACATGTTTGTGATCTCCTGGTAGGTACTTGTGAATCTTAAGCGCTCACGACTCCTGTCGAAAAAAATACTTTGGCATGTTTCTGGTCTTCTGGTTTCTATTTGTGAATCTGCACCGTTCATAATTCCAGCTCCGGCAATACTTCGTGTGTCTGCTCTCCTGGTCATTTTCGGGAATCTATAGCGTTCAGAATTTCCAGCCCAGAAAACACTTCCAGATGTATGTTATTGCTCTCTTGGTACTTCTGAATCTATTCCAGCTCCGAAATGCCTCGACATGTTTTTGCTCTTCTGGTACTTGCGAATCTATAGCGCTCTTAATTTCCAGTCCTCAAAAACATCGGCATGTTCCTACTCTCCTGGTATTTGTGAATCTGTAGCGCTCGTAATTATAGCCCCGGAATATCTCGACATGATTCTGCTCTGTTGGTACTTGAGAATCTATAGTGTTCACAATTTCCAGCCCCGAAAATACTTCGACAGGTTTTTGCTCTCCTGTTACTTGTGAATCTTTAGAGTTCATTAATTTTAGTCCGAAAATAAGCTTCGACATGTTTCTGTTCTCTTGGTATTTTTTAAACTTCACCGCTCACAACTACGGCGCCGAAAATAAATCGACGTGTGTCTGCTCTCCTGGTTACTTGCGGGAATCTATATAGCGTTCACAATTTCAAGCCCAGAAAATACTTCGACATGATTCTGCTCTCCTAGTACTTGTGAAAATATAGCGTTCACAATTCCAACATGGAAAATGCTTTGACATATTACTGATTTAGAGAACTTGTGAACCTAAAGCGCTTATAATTCAAACCCCAAAAAAACTTCCGAGATGTTTCTGCTCTCCTGGTACTTGTGAATCAATAGCGCCCATAATTCCAGCCCAGAAATACCTTGACATGTTCCTGTTTTCCTGGTATTTGTGAATCTGTAGCGCTCGTAATTATGGCCTCGAAATATCTCGACATGATTCTGCTCTCCTGGTACTTGAGAATCTATAGCGTTCACAATTTCCAGCCCGAAAATAAGCTTCGACATGTTTCTGTTCTCTTAGTATTTTTTAAACTTCACCGCTCACAACTCCGGCGCCGAAAATAAATCGACGTGCGTCTGCTCTCCTGGTTATTTTCGGTAATCTATAACGTTCACAATTTCCAGCCCAGAAAATACTTCGACATGTTTCTGCTCTCTTATTACTTGTGATAATATAGCGTTCACAATTCCAGTGCGGAAAATGTTTCGACATATTTCTGATCTCCTGGTACTTGTGAATCTAAAGCGCTCATAATTTAAGCCCAAAAATCTTCTGAGATGTTTCTGCTCTCCTGGTACTTGTGAATTTATAGCGTTCACAATTTCCAGCTCCGAAAATACTTCGACATGTTTCTGCTCTCCTGGTGCTTGTGAACCTTTAGAATTCAGTCATTTAGCCCAAAAATAAACTTTTACATGTTTCTGTTCTCTTGGTATTTTTTAAACTTAACCGCTCACACTTCCGGCCCCGAAAATAAAATCGTCATATTTCTTCTCTCCTGGTTATTTTCGGGAATCTATAGCGTTCACAATTTCCAGCCCAGAAAATACTTCGACATGTTCTTGCTCTCCTAGTACTCGTGAATCTGTAGCGCTCGGAATTCCAGTCCCGAAAATACTTTGACCTATTTCTGATCTCCTGGTATTTGTGAATCTAAAGCGCTCATTTAAACCCCTAAAAATCGTCCGAGATGTTTCTGCTCTCCTGGTACTTGTGAATTTATAGCGCTTGACATTCCGGCCTCGGAATACCTCGACATATTTCTGCTCTCCAGGTTATTTTCGGGAATCTATAGCGTTCACAATTTCCAGTCCCGAAAATACTTTGACACGTGGCTCTCCTGGTACTTGAGAATCTATAGCGTTCACAGTTTCCAGCCCCGAAAATACTTCGACATGTTTCTGCTCTCCTAGTACTTGTGAAAATATAGCTTTCACAATTCCAGCGCGGAAAATGTTTCGACATATTTCTGATCTCCTGGTACTTGTGAATCTAAATCGCTCGTAATGCCCCAAAAAAGTGTCGGAGACGTTTCTGCTCTCCTGGTACTTGTGAATCTGTAGCGCTTGACATTCCGGCCTCGGAATACCACATGTTTCTGCTCTCCTAGTACTTGTTAGTCTAAAGCACTCATAATTTAAGCCCCAATATAATTTCCGAGATATTTATGCTCTCCTGGTACTTGTGAATCTGTAGCGCTTGTAATTCCGGCCCCGGAATACCTTGACATGTTTTTGCTCTCCTGGTACTTGTGAATCTGTAGCGCTCGGAATTCCGGTCTCGAAAATACCTTCGACACGTTTTTGCTCTCCCAAAAATAATTTGACATGTTGCTGGTCTCCTGATACTTGTGAATCTTTTAGCACTCGTAACAAAATTCTAGCCCAGTAAAAAAATTCGACATGTTTCTGGAACTCCTGGTACTTTTGAATCTGAAGTACTAAGGTAGCAGAAACTTTGGACTTCCACTTCTTCCTCTGTCTCCATTAGGTCATGTATTTTACCGGGATAAAAAGTAACCTATGTGTTATTCCAGGATGTAATCTACATATGTGCCAAATTTCATCCAAATCCCTTCAGCCGTTTTTGCGTGATTGACGGACAAACATACAAACATGAACGCTTGCAATGAAAGCCAATCTATTTTCCAGCAAATAAAAAACCTGACCAAAAATACTTTGACATATATGTCTGCTCTCCTGGTACTCGAGAATCTTTGGCGCTCACAAATTCAGACCCGAAAATATTTCGACATGTTTATGCTCTCCTGGTACTTGTGAATTCGAAGTACTAAGGCAGCAGAAACGTCTGATTTCCACTTCCTCCTCCGCCGCCATTAAGCTATGCCTTTTATCGGGATAAAAAGTAGCCTATGTGTTATTCCAGGATGTCAACTATATGTGTGCCAAATTTCATTCAAATCCCATCAGCCATTTTTGCGTGATTGACGAACAAACATACAAACATACAAACATACAAACATACAAACATACAAACATACAAACATACAAACTTTCACATTTATAATATTAGTAGGATAATATAATATTATAAATGTGAAAGTTTGTATGTTTGGATGTTTGTCCGTCAATCACGCAAAAACGGCTGAAGGGATTTGGATGAAATTTGGCACATATGTAGGTCACATCCTGGAATAACACATAGGCTACTTTTTATCCCGGCAACATACAAGACTTCATGGAGACAGAGGAAGAAGTGAAAGTCCAAAGTTGCTGCTGCCTTAGTACTTCAGATTCAAAAGTACCAGGAGAACAGAAACATGTTTCACCCGGCTAGAATTTTATTACGATTCTTACAAGATTCACAAGAACCAGGAGACCAAAAATGTGTCAAATTATTTTTGGGCAAGATTTTTTTTTATTTAGCGAAGCAGAAACGCGTCGAAGTATTTTCGGGACTGAAATTCCGAGCGCTACAGATTCACAAGTACCAGGAGAGCAGAAACATGTCGAGGTATTCTGGGGCTGGAATTACAAGCGCTACAGATTCACAAGTACCAGGAAAGCAGAAACATCTCGGAAGTTTTTTTGTGGCTTGAATTATGAGCGCTTTAGATTCAAAAGTACCAGGAGATCAGAAATATGTCGAAGCATTTTCCGCGCTGGAATTTTCATTAGTACTAGGAGAGCAGGAACATGTCAATTTATATTCGGTGCCGGAATTGTGAACGGTTAAGTTTAAAAAATTCCAAGAGAACAGAAACATGTCGAAGTTTATTTTCGGGCTAAAATGGTGAACTCTAAAGGTTCTCAAGTACCAGTAGAACGGAATCGGGGCTGGAAATTGTGAACGCTATAGATTTTCAAGTACCAGGAGAGCAGAAACATGTCGAGGTACACCACGGCCATATTTAAGACCGCTACAGATTCACAAATACCAGGATAGCAGGAACATGTCGAAGTTCTTTGGGGCTGGAATTATGAGTGCTATTGATTCACAAGTACCAGGAAAACAGGAAAATGTCGAAGCATTCTGGGGCCGGAATAACGAGCGTTACAGATTCAGAAGTACCAGGAGAGCAGAAACATGTCGAGGTATTCCGTGGCCATAATTACAAGCGCTACAGATTCAAAAATACCTGCAGGAGAGCAGGAACATGTCGAAGTTCTTTGGGGCTGGAATTATGAGCGCTATTGATTCACAAGTACCAGGAGACCAGGAACACGCCGAAGTTTTTCAGGGCTGGAAATTGAGAACGCTATAGATTTACAACTTCCAAGAGAGCAGAAACATGTCCAGGCATACGAGCGTTACAGATTCAGAAGTACTAGGAGAGCAGAATCATTTCGAGGTTTCTTTGGGACTGGAATTATGAGCGCTATAGATTCACAAGTATCAGGAGACCAGAGGAACATGCCGAAGTTTTTCAGGGCTGGAAATTGAGATCGCTATAGATTCACAAGTACCAGGAGACCAGAAACATGCCGAAGTTTTTTTCAGGGCTGGAAACTTCACAAGTATCCGGAGAGCAGAAACATGTCGAGGTATTTTCGGGGCCGGAATTATGAGCGCTAAGGAATCAAAATTACTAGGAGATCAGAAACATGTCAAAGTTTTTCTGGGCCCTCTGGGGCTTTAATTCGACCAAAAACATGTCGTCGTTTTTCCATGCAGGAGTTATGAGTGGCTTGGATCAATATTCCAGGAGAAAAAATATGTCGAAGTACTTTCGAGGCTGGAAATATGAGCGCTAAAGATTCACAAGTACCAGGAGAGCAGAAACATGTCGAAGTATTTTCGGGGCTGAATTTGTATGTAACTCAGGTTGGCTGGACAAATCTTCAAAATAGCTTGCATTTAACTAGGTCAATAGGTCACTTTATGTGACGGCTAAACACCCTTATTTCAGAATTTGTGACGCTACAGAATCTTAGATAATCGATCGAAAACGTGTCCAGCCATCTTGAAAAACCACTTTTCGCTGGTCTCTCAATCTCGGTAACGGAAGTGATTTTGACGACTTTTTGCATATCAACGGGCGTCACATAAATTTGTGACGGGCACCGAGCTAAAAGTTTTGTGATAAGTACAGTGGTTTAGTAGAAAAATGCAAAAATCTGTGTCCAGCCATCTTGAATTTACGTATAAAACTTATGGCTGGCACTTCCGAATCTCAATAACGGGGGCGTTTTCGAATATGGTTCCTTTACTAATACTTGGTGACGCAATGTGTGACAGTAATAACGTTTGATTTATGGCGTCACATGGAAGGGTTTACGAGAAATCAATAAAAACTTAATGTCCAGCCAACCTGAGTTCAAGATGGCTGGACACATGTATCTCCACTGCCTGATGATCTACGACCTTCGAAATGTGTTCAAAATGTTGTGACATGGACGATAATGATAACCTGAAATTGTGACGGAGAAACTTTGCGTAGTTTCAAAGATATTGACCATTTAAATTTTTCCATACAAACATCCATTAACCGCTTAATATTGTGAGGTGACCATAATCATATTAAGGACAAGTATATTTTAAGGTGTTTTCTTTAATGGACGAAAATCCGTGTATTGGTGATACTAATACGAACAACTGTAGATATTTAAATCAATAGAAGACAAAAATGTAGAAGTGAGGAAGGGGGGGGGGTGTAATTTTTAAATGTTATTGATTATTTACGTGCAGATATCTATTCTTTTTAGTAGGTATATATTATCTCAGGAGAACTAAACTAATGCTCTGAAGGTATTTAAATGAAAAAATAATGTTTGCTGTAAATAAAATCACATTTATTTATTTGTACTTATACAGCGTTTCAAATGGCGAAAATGACGATGATCAACTCGCATTTGCACTTCCGTAACCCCCGCCTTGTACCACAACGTTGTTTTATCGCCGTCCTAAGGCCGCGTACCGGACGACGGCGGGCGCGGGCGCGGCGGCGGGCGGCGACACGCGTAAACTGGCCCGTTCGTACATTTGGTACATCTCTTCACCGCGACAAACTGAGCGAAACCGAGAACAAGCCAGCCCCCCTAGCCAAGTCACAAACGATAAACGTAAACTCTCAGTAGTCTTTAATTGATTTTCAACTTTATGTTATTGTGTTGAAAATCTATTGAAGATTACATAGTGTTTTCGTTCGTTCCGGTCGCTAACGCTCAGTAGTCTTTAATAGATTTTCAACTTTATGCTCTTATCTAATTAAATTAAAAAAATAAGATGTTGGTGTCGCCATCTATTGCTTAAAGTTGGTACTACTAGGGCAACTGGTCGAATCTTAACTCTTATTTAGGTTGTCTTACCGCAGATTAATTAATAGTTACTAGTACTCTGATTAGTGATAACACTTCGGTCCATACACTGCCGGCTGTCGAGTTTAGTTCTCATTTTCAGTTACATAAGATAATGAACTAAACGCGAACTACAACTGGGCTCTCTTGCAGCGCTGGTGCTCAATTATTATTTTGAATTAACACATACTTACTCTTTTCACTGCAGGAAAACCTTTTATTCCCACGGGGAAATCAAATACAAAGCAGGCGTGGATGCTACCGGCCAATTAATCGATTAAAAAGAAATCCTTTATTTATGTAAAATTATGGTCACCTCACAATATTAATGGATGTTTGTATGGAAAAATTTAAATGGTCAATATCTTCGAAACTACGCAAAGTTCCGTCACAATTTCAGGTTATCATTATCGTCCCCGTCACAACATTTTGAACACATTTCGAAGGTCGTAGATCATCAGGCAGTGGAGATACATGTGTCCAGCCATCTTGAAATCAGGTTGGCTGTACATTAAGTTTTTATTGATTTCTCGTAAACCCTTCCATTTGACGCCATAAATCAAACGTTATTACTGTCACACATTGCGTCACCAAGTATTAGTAAAGGAACCATATTCGAAAACGCCCCCGTTATTGAGATTCGGAAATGCCAGCCATAAGTTTTATACGTAAATTCAAGATGGCTGGACACAGATTTTTGCATTTTTCTACTAAACCACTGTACACAAAACTTTTAGCTCGGTGCCCGTCACAAATTTATGTGACGTTGATATGCAAAAAGTCGTCAAAATCACTTCCTTTACCGAGATTGAGAGACCAGCAAAAAGTGGTTTTTCAAGATACACGTTTTCGATCGTTTATCTAAGATGCTGTAGCATCACAAATTCTGAAATAAGGGTGTTTAGCCGTCACATAAAGTGACCTATTGACCTACTTAAATGCATGCTATTTTGAAGATTTGTCCAGCCAACCTGAGTCACATGAATTTGTGAGTGCCATGGATTCTCGAGTACCAGCGGGGGAACAGAAACATGTCAAAATATTTAGGGTAGGTTTTTTTACTGGAAAGAAGATGGCTTTCATTGCAAGCGATTCAAAAGTACCATGGGACCAAAAACATGTAGTTTTTTCCGTGCAGGAATGATGAGTGGCTTGGATCACTAATACCAGGAGAACAAAAACATGTCGGAGTATTTTTGAGGCTGCAAATATGAGCGCTTAAGATTCACAAGGGTCTACCAGGAGATCACAAACATGTCGAAGTAATTTCGGTGCTGAAATGTTACTTTCAGCGGCACCGCAGACTCACAATGTCTGGATACCTGAATCATGAAGATGCAATTCCAAGTATGAGACATTGAGGCAAAAAGTTGTGCGGCAGTTCTAAAGTCTACGCAGACGAAGTCGTGGGAGGAAGCTAGTATATATATTTTTTTTTAACTAGAGTTCCTTAAAAATTTTAATAATGTAATCCAAAGTAGCAAAATTTTGCCTATAAAATTCATTGTTTGGCGTGCGCTGAGAATACTGATACATAAAAATAATGTTTTACATAATATTGAAGTACTCACCTTAAAAGTCCGCGAAGGTATGTCTTGGTTAAGTCGCAATTACCGGTTTTTGTTCAAATAATTCAACCAAAACCCGGGTGAAATGGATATACTTAGTGGTGATTTTAGTAAGGTATGGTACCTAGCACTTACATACATATTATCACTTTGAATTATACAAATCTGACCTTTCGTATAAAAGTTATTTCTTTTTTTTTATTTCAGATAGGTTTGCTCTCTCTTCACTCTAGTCTAGGTCAGAGATGACAGAAACAAAGTCTTACAATGGAACGAGCTTACCCAGAAGCAGCCTGTTAACTCTAACTTTGAAAAGATATTTTTTTTTTTTTAATGCAAAACGGGGAAACTCTTGGCCCAAATCTCACCTGATGGAAAGTGATGATTAGGCCGAAGATGGAAGCGAGTTTCACCCGGAATCCTCTTACACAGAGGAACTGGCTATCATACCTCTAACTGCCGGAACACAACAATGCTGTTAACATTGTTGTTATGGCGACAGACTTAGACATGATGGTGGTAGCTTGCCAGGCGGACTTAGAAGAAGTCCTACCACCAACCAAACCAAGCAAAAAATTTGCCCCCGCTGGGAATCGAAGCCGGGACCTCTGGGTCTGAATCAGGTGGTATAACCACTAGACCACGGAGGCGGTTAGTGTCACCTGTTTAGCACCACCCGGGGACCACGTGTAGAGATTCGCTGAAGGGTATTCTCCTACGGACGCGGGTGACTCGGGCCCCATCGTTCGGAGATTAGGTTTAAATCTGCTATAAGTAAGAAAAATTTTGCGTTTAGCGCGAACTGCCCTAAGTTGATTCTATTAATAAGTCATTTACACATTACCCTATAAAGATTGAGGTATAGAAAATGAAGTTCGTGGAGTACCTACTAAACCCACGCGAAGTAGCAGGCGAAGTGCTAGTATGTAATATTACTACTACTGTTGTATTGTACCTATGTATAAAGTGTATATTATCCGATCGTAATTATTCACATTTCACAAAAAAAGCGTTATGATTTACTTTTTATAATAGTGTAATTGTTTTATCAAGAGTAAAATATAAACTATAATATCAATAAATAAACCTTTCAGTTTAAAGAGCTATCATACAAAGACTTATCAATATAATATGCTGTATATTGTCAGTAACAACACCCAGCACTGTCATAGCTAAATACTTTAAAATGAAAAAGGATTCATATAAACATAAGTACCAGAACGGTTAACTGAAACAATATTTGTGTTTGCTTGTGGCCACATGCACTCTGTGTTTGGGACGTTCCTTCAGTATTATAAAACTCAGAACAACGGAGTACAACACAACATCAGAATAAACATGCTAGTTCAAGTGCTCATTCCATTTAGTTCATAAAAAAAAACATCGCATCAAACATAATGAAATAAACAAATGCAGTTTCAATTACGAAGATATTTTACAATTCTTAAAAGTTAAATAAACATTAATTCTACAGCAAAGTTGAAAGTGTTAGATAGCTTTCAAATCTTCTGGGAGGTCATTCTTGGGATGTTTGTTCTCAAAATGTTGTTTGTAGGTCTTAGGGTCAGGCATCTGCGCCTGAAACCAAATTACATATTCTGTGTGAGAATGTAATATTATTCTGAATATTGATGACAAATTAGTTACTTCTACGATCTATCATATAAACGAATTTATTATCAACTAGTTTCTGCCAGCGGCTTCGCCCGCGTGATCCCTAGGGAACATATTCCCGGGATGAAAAGTAGCTTATGTGCTATTCCAGACTATAATCCATCTTAGTTCTAAATTTCATTAAGATCCGTTAAGCCGTTCTGGCGTGATTGAGTAACAAACAACCAAACTTTCACATTTATAATATTACTCGTTTGGTGTAAAGCGAAATTATAACCATCTTCCCCTCGACATTATAATTATTAAAGGATATTGCAAACTGTCATAAGCCGTTTTCCGAAGCTACTCGCTAGCCTTTAGGCGCCAAGCTAGCCGCCTGCCTGTGCGTTCGCGACCACAAAAATAATCCTTAAAGCATGATTCAGTATTCACGCGCGATGGCTTATTATTAGCGTTTTTCATGTATAACTTTGGTGTTTCTATACTGATTTCTATGATTCTTTTTTTATGGAATAGTTAATAATGTTAACTTTTATTAATGTTAATTAGGGACGACTGAGAGTTTTATATACGTAAGAATAGACAAATACAATCAGAAAGCTTCGAACTGCTAAGCTATCGGGAGTTACACGTGTTATTGTTCGTCAATCATAAAAGATAGACATATGCTGTCGTTGGATATTTTTTATATAATTTTAAGGAAAACATTTCCGTCATACATGATTTCTGTGTAGCTTTCACCATTAAGGTTGCACACGCGACGGAAGCTTAAAAATGGAGTAACTTCTCCCGTTTTCCCAACATTTCCCTTCACTGCTCTGCTCCTATTGATTGTAGCGTGATGAAAAGTATACTATAACCTGCTCAGGAGTATGAATAATAATTGTACCAAGTTTCATTAAAATCCGTCGAGTAGTTTTTGTTTCTATAACGGTTATACAGACAGACAGACAAAAATTGTACTGATTGCATTTTTGGCATCAGTATCGATCCCTAGTCACCCCCTGATAGTTATTTTGGAAATATATTTCATGTACAGAATTGACCTCTCTACAGATTTATTATAAGTATAGATAGAAGATAGATATTCAGAACATTTTTGCTGACGCTACTTGAATAAAGAACTGTAATTTTCGATTTACTTTGATTAAGTTCCATCCCATTCTGATTGCGCGCGGATTATAAAGCAATTGAAATTTTAAGTGTTCGCAATAATTTTCTAGTATCTAGTATCAGATTTTATATACATAGTTATCAGAATTGATGTAAGTAGCTCATCTTCCCAGTAAATACTTTTCAATCATGGAATCCAACAACCCTACATGTCTTTAGTGTGGGACGCAACCTGCGTAGATTCTCTTTCGCCATCCGATTTTCCTAGTTTATCGTGTTGTGCTGGTGATACCGCTGCGACTGCCGAAAACCTCAAGCGGCGTAAATATAGTAGTCTTATTGGTAACTATATTTTTGAGCCATTTCTACGTCCCTTGACCCTCGGGCCCTGCGGCCCTTGTGCTCACAGCCTTTCCAAAAATATTTCGAATGGCTGGTTGACATTTCCCGCGACCCAAGAGCTGGTTTTTACTTTGGCCAAAGGGTAAGCATTGCGATTGCCATTCGATGTGGCAATGCCGGCAGTCTCTTTATCGAATTTTTAGATGCTATATATGATGACGATGCTGTGCTATAAACTTACAATTAAATTAGTTGTAAGTTTTGGGTATTTGTTAATTTTAGTTACTATTGTATATTATTTAAATTTAAAAACAAAATATAACTTTCATAAATAGGAGCACAAGGACATACACCTTCCTCCCATATTTTGTCAATATAGCACCTATAGCCTCCAGAGTAAACGAAACACATTACCTTGCAAACGACACACACATGGACGAGGGCTTTCTGCGCAGCTTTCTTCTGGTCGTTGGCACTGTGGCCTTGCTGTTTCTTCATTTTGGACTGTTTCTCTGCAGCTTTTGCCTGTGATTGAAGTTTCTGCTGCCCACGTGCCATCCTTCAACCCTAAATAAAATAATATTACATTGAAAAAAGATTTGTTTTTTGTTTGCAATGAACTCACTCATATTAGATCTATAGAGTGAAGGCATGTAATTGCAACTATCTGGCTATTGCAACTAACAGGAATAACTCCGTCTAGGATCACAATTCTAATTCGGAGTTATTTCTGTTACTTGCAATAACCAGAGAGTTATGCAAGTTGCATAACTCCGTGTAGGATCCGGTGATCCTTGAGGGAATTACTTATGATAGTTGCAATTTATTTATTTATTTAACCAGATACTTGCAATTATATTCCTGTATTCAATGTGAGTCTTTATAATGCGCAAATACGAAAACGAGGGAAACGCTACCTAATTTTATCGACTGAAAATGTATTTAAAAAAAATATTTTAATTTTATGTATTTATTAAAAAGTTTGTTCACAACTGTGACCCCAGTGCAAACAAAACTGTAACTTTTTAACTAAATGATCTATCGAAGTAATTAGCTACCCTTATAAATAAAATGAAAATAGTGTTTTTTATACTTACTACTTTTTTTTTAGTAAGGATCTATTTTCATCAATTTTACGATTATAAGAATAACTTGCGTGCGAGTCGGACTCGCGCACCCGAGGGTTCCGTACAAACCTGTAGGTATTATATTGTAAGCAAATGTTGCGATTAACGATTTATGACGTATTACAAAAAAATTTACATCATATATTTTTTTAGTTTTATCATTCTCTAATTTTAGAAGTTACAGGGGAGGGGCACACATTTTACCACTGAGGAAGTGTCTCTCTCGCAAACTATTCAGTTTAGAAAAAAATGATATTAGAAACCTCAATATATTTTTTTAAGACTTATCCATAGATACCCCACAGCCACACGTATGGGTCTGTATACAAAAAAAATAATTTTGAGTTTCAGTTATATGTATGGGGACCCCCAAATTGCTTTTTTTCTATTTTTGTATGAAAATCTTAATGCGGTTTACAGAATACATCAACTTACCAAGTTTCAACAGCATAGTTCTTATAGTTTCGGAGAAAACTGGCTGTGACATACGGACCGACAGACAGACAGACATGACGACTCTGTAAGTGTTCCGTTTTTGCCATTTGGCTACGGAACCCTAAAAAGGTAGACCTTTTTTATTACTTTAAGTTATTCTTCACCAACTTACCTACCCCAATAGTAAAATTTGCATGTTTATAACTCATACATAACATTTTCTATCAAGGGTCAAATGATGTCACTCCGAACGCGCCATTTATTGTTTTCTTAAGGATGGTTAATAATCGTACAATTTCTGAATGCGACGCCTGTCTTAAAAATTTTACGAATACCTACAACCTTTCCATTCACAACAAAATTCATAGAAAAAAGGCTATCTAACTGCTAAACAATGTGCGTAGGCATATGCTGGGCCCTTCTTTGACGGTTGATAAGGTGTGTTGGGATTGAGTTCTAAACATGCAATTTTTACTATTCGGTAGCTTATACGATGAAGAATAAAAAAGTAGGTAATCTGAACGTCTTTTTGAGCAATTTTACGATTACTGTAAAAATTTAAGAGAAGAAAACAGATTCTTGCCATTAAACATGTTTATTTTCAATTGAGGGTACTTTTTAGGGTTCCATACCCAACCAAAGGGTAAAAACGGGACCCTATTACTAAAACTGCCTGTCTGTCTGTCACCAAGCTGTATCTCAAGAACCGCAATAGCTAGACAGTTGAAATTTTCACAGATGATGTATTTCGGTTGCTGGTATAACAACAAATACTAAAAAACAGAATAAAATAAATATTTAAGGGGGCTCCCACATAACAAACTTTATTTTTTTGCCGTTTTTATAGATAATGGTAAGGAACCCTTCGTGCACGAGTCCGACTCACACTTGGCCGCTGGTAATATTATTAATTTCAAATTTCTCGGGAGATCAGGCATTCTTTTTTTTTTAAACATTGCCCCACACTAGGAATATCTCCTGTGTATCGTGGGTGCATTTACAAACATACAATTTCACATCACAAACAGCCAGAACCGGAACATCTATCTGTAGGCCATACAAATATTTGTTCCGTGCGGGAATTGAACCCGCAACACACAGCACAGCAGTCAACCACTGAGTCATCATATTATCACCATTGAATATCACTAAGCAAATAGGATAAGTACCTACATTTAATTTTCAAATATGAAGGAAAATTAAGAACCAAAAACTGTGGAACCTACAGATGACAGATCAAAAGAGTATGAAATCCATGCAGACAAAGTTGTTGAGTGCAAAACACTACTCCTAAATAAAAACACAAGTTAAAATAATATTACTCCTAATATTTTCTACTGTTTAGGTTCTATAAACTTTCAACTGCTCATACACTGAGAACAGTGTGACAGAATTCGTGATTTCGATATTGTTTATTTTCATCATGTTTACGTCGACATGATAAACATAACAGCACGACGAAAAAGAGGTTACAATTTTAAACGTCCACGTAAAAAGAAAGGGAACAATACGTAACTGGAAAACAGCTCAAACTAGCGAAAAAGATAAAGAAGCAGATAATGAAGATTATACCTGCAGTCCAACTTCATATGTGAATAATATATATATGTGCAGTATCAATGTCATAAAACACCTTATTGAAAGCTATCTTACCTTAAACTTTCTAACGATTCCAATAATTTAACAGTGTCGTCACCAAAACGGTATTGTTCGTTATTTATCACTGTCAACAAAAACCACAAACTAATAATCTAACCGAAAAAAAGATAAAATGCCGACAGAAATACTGGATGGATGGATGAAATATGGATTGGCTGAAAATTTTAATGGTTGATGAAAGTGTGAGCTGAGAATATTGCGAAAATGAATCAAGCAAGTAAATTTAACACAGATACCTAATAATTACTATCTCTGTACAATATCTGACAATACCACACCCACAGAACATATATACCCTAGACGGGACCACACCACTGTACCTACACACTTCCATCAAGAGTGGCAATGCCAGATTCACACTTTATTTTAGATTTTTAATGGCATATGAACGGCGGACCGCGGAAGTGCGTCTGATATTTTTTAATATTTTTTACCTACCACACATTTAATATATTATTATTCAACACTATACTATACTGTGGTATTATAAAAAATTATGAGCGTATCAACTGGTGAATGCACCAACCAGCCCGCGAAATTCAAATTTTCTTGCGTTTTTTGCAATTTGCAGGCCAGTGCTAGGTTGTATGTTGATTAAAATATTATTTGCGGCTGTAAGACGTATGTAGTTACAGAATTATAATCATCAAAATCACCAATACAACCATCCAAGTTCATAAAGGCGTAGGAACAAAAAAAAACAGAATGAACTTAGAGCGTTTACAGGTCGCGCGGCGAATTAAGATCACTCGATGAAAGTAGTGGGGGCAATCGGCGCATGTGTACAATCGCGTACAGAAATTCTTAGGGCCTGTTTCACCACTTCCTGATAAACTCTCTGATAGCCTATCCACAGGTAATCTGACAGATAGTGCTCCTTATAGACTTTGTGTGTTTTTAAGGGATTTTTTTATTTTGTATGTACCTTAGTAACTTATACATATAGGTACTTAATAACACAAGTTTTTGCTTGTAATTTATCTTGTTAGTAGGTAAATTCAGGAAAATTTAAAAACAAAAGTAAATTTTTCAACCATTTTTCGTAGTTTTCGTAATTCATGTTGTCGTGGTAATCATTATTCAATATTATTGATTTCATTAGTTTCTTTCTTAACGTAACAATTCACGTCGTAAACAATTTTTCTTGCTTGCCGTTTTAAAACTTTATTTTTAACCATTTTTTTTTACCACTACGTATTACTAATACGATAACACAAGCTGTACGCAACAGTACCCAAGCGCGTGAACGCAACGCGGGAATTGAATCTACCAATGACGTGGCGCCGTCGGCGCATACCCGCCCCCCTCACCCCGCACGTCACTAAATAGACCTTAGAATTGAATACTGCGCATACCCCTTCCACTTTTGCCGAGCGATCTTAATTCGCCGCGCGACCTGTACACCTCTAAGTTCATAAAGCTGTAGAAATTACTTTTTCTGTTTCGCCTTACAGCACAGGTTAACTTGCACGATGCCCAGTTTGGGTTCAAAGCAGGAGTCTCAACTGAGAGCGCAATGTTGAGTCTGAAACGAACTGTTATGTACTACACAACGAGGAGGACCCCGGTACTTGCGTGTTTCCTCGACTTGTCATTTGTCAAAAGCATTCGACCTTGTCGCATATTATGACATACTGTGGGACAAGTTGAGGAACGCGGGTGTGTCGGGGAAGTACACCTCCATTCTCAAATATTGGTACTCCAACCAAAAGAACCGGGTGAGGTGGATGGGCACTATGTCGGACGAGTACAGGCTGGAATGCGGTGTCAGACATTTAAGGGGGGTTAAGCTCACCTCTACTATTCAACCTCTATTGTGCTCTATATCGATCGGCTCATCGAGTGACTGAGCGGAACACATGTCGAATGCCACATTGACGGAATGAGTGTCAACAATATCAGTTATGCAGATGATATGGTGCTTCTCAGTCCCGCGATGAGCGGATTGAAGAGGTTGCTGTCGACCTGTGAGGCCGATGCGGTGGACCATGGCTTATTATACAACTAGAAAAAGAGTGAAATTCTAGTATGCTATAGTGAAATTCTAGTATGCTATAGTGAAATTCTAGTTTGCTTATTTTAATTAGTATGCTGAAAGTTATAAATAGTTTTAGGTACCTAGGCCATATTGTCACGAGCGACCTAAGGGATGACTTAGATATAGAGAGGGAACGCAGGGCGTTATCGGTGAGGAGCAATATGCTTGCCCGCAAGTTCGCTCGTTGTACTACAGACGTCAAAGTAACCCTTTAAAAGGTGTTCTGTCAATCCTTTTACACGAGTGGCCTGTGGGTATCATACACGCGCCGAGTCTACAACGTCCTGCGTGTCCAATTAAATAATGCTTTTAGGATGCTGTTGGGACTGGCATGGTGTTGTAGTGCTTCAGGAATCTTTGCGGAGGCTCGCACAGATGGTTTTCATGCCATCATGCGAAAGAAAGCGGCCTCCTTTGACAGAAAATGATAGCTGCCAGACCGGACTGTCTGTGTAATATTATAAAGCAGAAGAGTTTGTTTGTTTGTTTAATTGTTTGTTTGTTTGGTTGAACGCACTAATCTTAGGAACTACTGGTCCAATTTGAAAAATTCTTTCAGTGTTAGATAGCCCATTTATCGAGGAAGGCTTTAGGCTATATATCATCACGCTAAGACCAATAAGAGCGGAGCAGTAATGAAAAATGTTACGTAGACGACGTTGCACGGGTCAGCTAGTCTATACTTCTATACTAATATTATAAAGAGGTAACCTCTTAGGTAAGTTCTTCAACTTAGGCTTGTTTGTTTGTTAGTTTGTATGTAGGGGGTAATCTCAGGAACTACTGGTCCGATTTGAAAAATTCTTTCAGTGTTAGATAGCCCATTTATTGAGGAATGCTATAGGCTATAAAATTATAAAGATATCATGCATATTAGCCAAACTATCTCAATTTTTGTCTATCCAGGCGGATAAAAATAGCTCTTACAACAGAGTTATTTGCGTGCGCTGCCTTAACAGTTGTATATAATTGAAAACAATGTATGGCAACCTGGTCCGCTTTGAATAGTTCTACAAAAAAGTCCGCGGCACCATATTTCTATACTATACTTATCTTTGAACGATTTTTTAAACAACAAAATATTAAACCTTATCAAAAAAAATGTTATAATGATCACAAGAACATCATAGAGATACGATTTACGAAACAGTATGTCAATTGGTTGAATAGTTTCGAAGATAATATAAAATTACTAAATCGCAAAACGCCGCCCGCGCCGTCCATTCACGAACCGCATTAGAACATGCTTTGTGCAATTACGTAATTTTAAAACCCTCTCCAGTTATTATTTAACTTTTGTCGTTAGGTACGTGAGTTGTACGTAGTTGGTTGAATGTTGGTTGAATGTTGTTGGTCTATTGTTTTGGTTGCTCGGTTTCTCAAAACACAATTACAATATTACTTCGTTCTCATTCTTCGAGTTCGAAGCCTGCTGTGATATTTCTGTTTTTGGGATATCGGACAGTTTCAGCGATTGTTTATCATGCCTAAAAGGAAATCTCAACTTTCCCGTCAGACATCCCAGACATGAGACAAGAGCAGCTCGAGTACGCCGTACGGAAGAGCCTCTCGAGGAATAGAGAAAATATTTCGCAAGCACGCGCTGGGAAATCTAGCTCCGAGCGTTCACAGCGGCTTGCTAACCAAAGCTGGAGAACATCGCAGGTCCGTGCTCGGGAATCTAGCGCTGAACGTGCACAGCGTCTCAGTAATTTAAAGCAGCATGTCTCTGCAACAAGGGACAGGGAGTCTAACGCTGAGCGCTCGCAGCGGCTCGCTAGCCTAGCGACATACATATTATTATGCAATAAAAACAAAACCCTCCTTTTGGCCGTCAGGAAATAAATCATAGCAGTCAGTACTAACCGAACCACAATCATAATTTCATCACAAGTTAAAATGTTTACCGCCTAACGAAGTGGGCACGGGTCAGCTAGTCTATACTATTACGATAATAATATAATATAATATAATAATATTATAAAGAGGTAACATTTGTTTCTAAGTTTGTAAGTTTGTAAGTTTGTATGTTTGTAAGTTTGTAAGTTTGTATGTAGGGGGTAATCTCAGGAACTACAGGTCCGATTTAAAAAATTTTTTCAGTGTTGGATAGCCCATTTATCGAGGAAGGTTATAGGCTATATATCATCACGCTAAGACAAATAGGAGCGGAGCTTTAATGGAAAATGTGACGCAAACGAAGTTGCGCGGGTCAGCTAGTATATTATAAAGAGGTAACATTTGTTTGTAAGTTTGTAGGTATGTAGGGGGTAATCTCAATACAATACAATACAATACAAAATCCTTTATTTCAAATAGACCAGTTACAGGCACTTTTGAATAGTCAAGGTCTGTCAGTCAAATAGATGAAGCTAATCCTGCCGCGCTAATGACAAGAGCACCAGGTTGTTCTCCAACATAACACACCCACCGACCCCGCCTCCAGCGCGACAGTTGCACGTTCCAAAGAGTAGATCCTGTGGAGAAGAACGTGCAAGAAACTCCAAGGACACTCTTTTAAACCAGTTGCCATTGTTTACAAAATCATGTTTACATTCGGTGCGAAATAATTAATGAGTAAAACTATACAATGCAAAAAGAATGAGTCTACACAATGCAAATATAGTCTCACAATCTTCAGCAGGTCCAACAATGTTTTCACGTGTTCATCAAAGTTTGGGCACTTTAGTCACTGTGGAGCGGACCAGCATTAAGCCAAGCATTTTTATCATCAATGTATTCCCCAAGTTTATAATATGCTTGTTTGCATAATGTGCGTTTTATACAATTTTTAAATTTCGTTTCATTCAGTTCTAATATATGTGGCGGTATTTTGTTATAACACTTTAAACAGTATCCCATAAAAGATGTTGCTACTTTAGCAAGTCTGAAACCTGGTTGAATTAATTCGTTCCTATTTCTAGTAACATAGTTATGTCTGTCGCTTCGTTTACTGAAAAGATGTAGATTCTTTCTAACGTACATGATATTTTCATAAATATATTGACAAGGGACCGTCATTATGTTAATTTGTTTAAACAGTTCCCTTAAAGAATCTCGCCGGCGGAGATGGTAAATGGCTCTGATGGCTCTTTTCTGCAAAATGAAAATAGACTCGATGTCAGCAGCCCGTCCCCATAGTAAAATACTGTAAGACATTAAACTGTGAAAGTAGCTAAAATAGACTAGTCTCGCGGTTTCAACATCTGTAAACTGGCGAATTTTTCTTATAGCATATGTTGCTGAACTTAACCTTCCTGCAAGAGATGTTAAATGAGGACCCCATTGTAGCCTTGAGTCTAGCATATTCCCCAGGAAAACTGTTTCTTCGACGAATTCTAGTTTCTCCCTGTTCAATATTATGTCACAATTATTACTTTTTACATTTGGTAAAGTGAATCGAATGCACTTCGTTTTTTCTCATTTAATACTAAATTGTTAGCTGTGAACCAATCATGTACCTGCATTAGGGCGTTATTTACAACGTCAAGATTGTTTGCATGTCTATTTACTTTAAAAATCAAAGATGTATCGTCAGCAAACAACACCATATTGAGTTTATTTTCTAAAATATAGGGCAAATCATTTATATAAACTAGAAACAAGAAAGGACCCAAAATTGAGCCTTGTGGTACCCCCATTTTCACGATTAATCCTGTCGAATTGTTGCCGTTTATATTAACTAGCTGCTGTCTATCATTCAAATATGATTTTAATAAGTTCAAGGCTGTTTTGCTTAGTCCGTAATGCTCTAGTTTTAGGAGTAATGTTTCATGGCTCACACAATCAAACGCCTTCGACAGGTCGCAGAAGATACCTATGGCATCTTGCGCCTCTTCCCACGCATTAAAGATATATTTTAATAACGTTACACCAGCGTCAGCTGTACAACGCCCCTTGGTGAAACCGTACTGTTTGTTATGTAAGATATTATTTTCGTTAAAGTGACTGAGCATTTGATTCAGCATAACCTTTTCAAACACCTTGCTGAAGACCGGCAACACCGAGATAGGTCTATAATTATTACTATCTTTACTGTCCCCGGATTTGAATAAAGGAATTACCTTACTGTATTTCATAAGGTCCGGGAAAACCCCTTGATCTACACACAGATTGAATATAAAAGCTAAATACGGCGCTATAGTGTCAATAATGGAGGCACATACCTTTACAGACATACCCCATAGATCTTCTGTCAATTTGATCTTTATTTGATTAAAAGCTTTTATTAATACAGTTGGGGTTATATGCTTAAAGTTAAACTCAATCGGGCAAGTTGAAACGTTCGCTTTCAATAATTCAACAGAAAGTGAGGGCGAGGAGTTCAAGGTTTCAGTAGTTTTGATTGGAATACTGGTACAGAAATTTACAAATTCTTCAGCGACTTCTTTGCTTTCGCTTATGAGTTCACGTGAAGTCCGCAGAGTATAATCATTATTATGTTTTTTGTTCCTGTTCGTTTCATTATTGATAATTTTCCAAACCGTTATAATTTTATTTTCTGCCGATTTAACCTTGTTGCTTATGTATAATGCCTTTGCTGGAACTACTGGTCCGATTTGAAAAATTCTTTCAGTATTGATACCCCATGTATCGAGGAAGGATATAGGCTACATATCATCTCGCTAAGACTAAAAGGAGCCGAGCATTAATGGAAAATGTGACGCAGACGAAGTTGAGTGGGTCAGCTAGTTTTATATAAACTAACAATACTAACCTACTCCGTAAGCACCATTGTTACTAACCCCAAAATACTAACTAAATTATGGACTATCCTATCCTAGGCCTTACACTTTGCCACCAAAAGTCAAAATCAATAACAATGTAGATACCCTAAATTGAGTCAGTGGATAGTGGATAGTGGATACGAAACGGGGCACTATGAAAAAAAAAGACTCACCAAAAAAGAAAAATGTCACCAAAATCCATCGCCAATATAATCAAGCCTTCGGGACCCGGTGGGATGTGGGAGTAGTAGGGTAGAGGAACACCATGGTACACCTCAAGGGCATTGACCTTGACCTCAAGGTCATTGACTTAGAGGTCAAGTTCAAAAAACCAAAAGTCGAACTCCACAATTCTCACAAACCTCCTGACTGACACAGACATTGACTTCAAGGTCAATAACCATGAGGTCAACTCATGGTTATTGACCTTGAAGTCAAGGTCAAATTTCTGAAGGATAAAGTAAGCTATTCTCTTGAAGTTGCCAACCCTGACGTCACTGTCTTTGACCTTTAGGTCAAGACCAAAATTCCTTAAGTAAAAATACTCGATTCTCCTAAGGTCACTGACCTTTTCCTCATGGTCCTTGACCTTGAGATCAAGGTTGAAATTCCGAAAACCAAGATCCGCTATTCTCAGGAGCAGTAATAGGTCAATATTCATGGTATCCTTAAGGTCAAGGCCTAATGACATAAGGGTCAAGTTCAAGTGACTTTCAGGTCAAGGTCAAGTGATTCCGGAGGTTATATCGACAGTGCCCCGCTTGTCAGGGCTTGCACTTCAGGGTGTTTTAAAAAGAAATAACCACGAAGGGCATGGCGGGGTCTGGAAGGCTAGTGGGTTGATTATTTGTTCGATAGAATGGAGAACTACCAAAAAAAAAATTATTGCAAAAATTTTGTCTATTTTCCTCAGTGCTCCGTTACGTATACTCCAACCCTAAATTGTGTATATTGTAGTCTGTGGTCAACATCTCGAAACTATACAGTACTGTCAATGTCAATAGGTACCATAGAGGTGTATAATCTAAGTACCATAGGTACCGTCAATTACGCCGTCAATACCATGAAGGTATAGATAAATATCTATACCTTCATGGTCAATACATACGTAGTATCTCTATGTAGTCTGTGGTCAATACTATCATCACGGGCATAGATTAAATACCTCAAGATCACGGGTATATATCACTGACGTTTAAACTGACGTACCTATAAATTATACCGATTATACGTCAGTGGTATATATGTTCTGTGATCATCACACACTCACTGTCAAAAATATGTAAACAATTTAACCTCAAATCAAAATAATTTGTAAGGTTTTATTTTTGTAAGACTTATGCTAGAATCTTATTTAACATACGGTTCTGGGGATATATTTTGCGTAACGTGTAACATCTTGAGTAAGTTTAACTCACATCACATGAAAGCGGGTTGTTTTGTCTGTTGCATTACCATGACCATCGTCGTTACTCATCCATAAATTGTGCATTGATAAAAATAAAAAATGCTCTCCACATGCGCTGAATAAGACTAAAAAATACGATTTATGTAACTGTGGACGAAATCAAATTGATAATTTAGATCAATGCAGCGTATCACTCGGGTTTTCTGTGACGTCTGCTTGCCGCGGACCTTAGCGAGGACACGTTCGAAGGGGTCACAAGCAAACGGCGAAAAAGACAAGACTCCGCTCCGCCGCCTATTAGACGATGCTAGTTCGTTCGGGGAAGCATCAGGGGAAGCTGCGGAGCCGGAGTTGCGCTGGGCGACGCAGCCGTACGCGGCGCGCGCGCCCGCGATCCAGGAGAGCGGCGCGCGCGTCGAGCCGCGTGACACCACCGTGCTGTTGTTCCCGGGGCAGGGCGCGCAGCAGGTGGGCATGGGCCGTGCGCTGCAGCGCATCCCCGCCGCCAAGCAGCTGTATGAGCTCGCCTCTAGCATAGTTGGGTGAGAACGTTATTGATTTTATCAGAACATAGTGCTATTGATTTATTGCAATATGCTTTATGTCACTTGAACCTGTGATTGGTCAAGGAACTTATGCATAAAACATCGAAAATTTGGCTCCAGAACCTGTAACAATCGTGTTCAAGAAACCATCACGAATTCTGTTAATAATTAGTGTGAATAGCTTCGGAACGGAACCCTTATAGATTCGTCATGTCCGTCTGTCTGTCTGTCAGTCTGTCTGTCTGTCCGTCCATATGTCACAGCCACTTTTTTCAGAAACTATAAGAACTATGCTGTTGAAATTTGGTAAGTAGATGTTATTTTATCTATTTTAAATATTGATAGGCGTACGTTTGACCGCTATCTCACCTGATGTTAAGCGGTGATGCGGTCTAAGGTGGAGCACGCTTGCCTATAAGTAACCTATTCACTCTTGACTTAAAGACTCCCAGGTTGTAGCTATCAGGAAACACATTAACGTGATAATATATGGCCTATAACCTTCCTCGATAAATGGGCTATCAAACACTGAAATAATTTTTCAAATTGTACCAGTAGTTCCTGAGATTAGCGCGTTCAACCAAACAAACAAACAAACAAACTCTTCTGCTTCATTTTATTTTATTATATTATTTTATTAATTTTAAGAAAACTTACAGCTAATACATCAAGTGGTCAGAAGTAATGCGTAGCAGAAGGCCAATTACAAGTTTCCACTTATATAAACATATGTATAAAATAGACAAAACGGCATACAGCGTGAGAGTCAAACATAGAAACAACTTTCAAAAAAACATTTAAAGATAAAAAAACATCACATAACAAAGTTAACAACCAAAGTAAAAGTTACTTAATTTATTTTTTTAATTTCTGGACGCTATTTGTGAATATATCAAGGTCAACATCCTGGCACACCTTGTTGAACATTCGACATGGTCTTAACAAATATGAATTTTGCCTATAGACAGTTTTCACAATAGGTACATGAAGGAGATGAGGTCTCCGAAGAAACACAGACGGTTCACGAAGTCCAATCCTGGCCACCAGTTCAGGGACGTCAGTAGATCCGTTCACAATACTAAACAAGAAAGCAAGATCTGCAATTTTTCTTCGCTCGTGTAAAGGAAGAATATGGAATTTCTTACACCGACTAGTATAGTTAGGAAGATAAGCGTTTGAACGATATTGAGTATACCTTAAAAGTCTTTGTATACTTTCAAGACGATTAATATAAACATTGTAATTTGGATTCCAAATTTGAGAAGCATATTCAAGATGGCTACGGACAAAAGCACAGTATAGAATTTTCATCGTTTTGATGTTCCTAAACTCAGAGGATACCCTAAAATTAAAACCCAACGCTTTAGAGGCCTTGTTGTCAACATTGTCAATGTGCGCATCAAACAAAAGCTTTGAGTCAAAGATAACCCCAAGATCCTTGATGCAATGACTCTGGCAATTGAGATATTGGATAATTTGTTTTTTTGATTTCGATAACGTAAACAACGCTCTTTCAATGATTACGGATTGGTTTACGTCGAATAATTTAGTTCTAAATGCTAAAAAAACGAAATGTATAAAGTTTGCCTTGCCAAATGTTAGAAATTTAGGTCCTAATGTAATCTTAAGTGACGAGGTGCTTAAAACTGTGGACACGGCAGTATTTTTGGGCATAACTGTTGATTCCAAACTACAATGGGGCCCACATATATCAAGCCTTTCGGGAAGGCTCAGCTCTGCCGCATACGCCGTTAGGAAAGTTAGACAATTTACTGACGTTGATACAGCTAGGTTAGTCTATTTTAGTTATTTCCATAGTGTTATGTCCTACGGTATTTTATTGTGGGGAAAAGCTGCTGATATACAAAATATATTTGTCTTACAAAAACGTGCTGTGCGAGCAATATATCAGCTAGGGTCAAAAGCTTCATTAAGAGAAATTTTCAAAGAGATTGGAATTCTCACGGTAGCATCTCAATTTATTTTTGCAAATATTTTATATATTAGGCAAAACATACATTTATACAGTAAAACGAGCGACATCCACAACTTTAACACCAGAAACAAGCACAAGCTACATGCTCCTTCACACCGACTTCGTAAGGTCCATGATTCATTTGTGGGGCTCGGTATCCGTTTATACAATAGACTTCCAATTTCTTATCTTGATCTGCCTTTTAACACATTTAAAGAAAAAGTAAAATCTAACCTCTGTTCCAAGGCATACTATTCTATTAATGATTATTTAGACGATAAGAATAGTTGGTCGCTGTGTTGAACGCAAGACAAATTATCATGTTCCTTGTGTATAAGTAGATAGTATAGTAGTTTTATGACAGGTTATATGTGTTCATATAATTTTTTATTTTATTTTATTTGTTCTTTTATTTTCTTTTTTTTATTTATTTGTCTGACTATGTAGGTCATTTTTTTATACTTATTTAAATCCACATACGTCAACACTTGCTTAAGTGTGTATTTTGTTTTAGTGTCATAGTGCTAGTAGCTAACAAGTGATAAATAATGTATATATTTATTTTTGTGTCATGTAAATTTTAGAAGGAATTTTGAATTTTTGGATTACTTTGCACATTAATTAGTGTAAAATTCTGGTTCCTAAAACGTAACAGACAGTTGTGTTGCTGGGGAGTTTGTTGGCCACTTCTTCTCCACAGCTAAAACACTAGGAAGTGGTGACGGGCGGGCGTTTTGGGGGACTGTCTTTTGTAAAACATGACGTTCAAAAAGTGCTGGCCCTCAGCCTAATTTGAATAAATGACTTTTGAATTTTGAATTTTTGAATTTTGTAATCGAACCTAATAGGGTTTGGCTTACGAGTAAATGTACAAACATAACATTTGGATATATTTAAATCCAACCTATTCCTAGCACAGTAATCATGGAAACGGTCCAGATTCTCCTGTAATAGGTGTGCATCCTCTATGGTTAACACTTTACTTAGGATCTTCATGTCATCCGCATACAATAAAATTTTGGAATTTAGGAAACAAGAGGCGATGTCATTAACAAAAATATTAAATAAAAGAGTTCCTAATAAGGATCCTTGGGGAACTCCCGACGGAATGTACATCACTCTTGAGGCATAACCGTTGAGGACCACAGTCTGGCATCTATTTTCAACATAATATGATACAAACCATCTGTACAAGCTACCCCTCACACCAATCCCTAACAGTTTACTCATTAGAAGCGCATGATCAATTAGATCAAAACATTTGCTGTAGTCAGTGTATATAACGTTGACCTGTGACCTCCTGGACATGTGCTCCGAGAGATAGTCACTACAGACCACGAGATTGGATGTGGTGGAGCGACCTTTTAAAAATCCGTGTTGATGTTCGGAGAAACTTAATTTAAGTGAGGATGAAAGCTGCAAGTGTACTATTTTCTCCATAATTTTAGCGAAAACGCAGAGTTTGGAGATTGGTCTATAATTTTCAACGCTGTCCTTATGTCCTTTTTTATGAATCTGCGTTATATACGCTGACTTCCAGATTGTCGGCACTTCTCCCAAGTTGAATGACCGTTTAAATAATAATGTCAATGGAATGGATAGACACTTGGCACAATCAGTTATAAAAATTGGTGAAATATTGTCCGGGCCAGCGGATTTGTTAATATCCACATGCTTCAGCAACCGAAATACCTCTTCCTCCCGCACATCAATAGAGCAGATGTCTGTTACGAAACCAGTAGACTGATCCGCTCTGGCAGAGGCTAAGGATTCATTCACGCCGCGGGGTTCTTGGAAGCTAGAAAGGAAATAGTCGCCAAACATGTTGCAAATTTCCTCACCCTGACCAGACGACACGTCACCAAATTTCAGTACAGATGGGTAACAGTTGGTTTGTTGTTTAGACTTAACATATTGCCAAAAAGCCCTAGGATTTTTAGAAATGGCTAATTCAATGTTTGCTATATAGTCGTCAAACATCTCCTTCTCCAGATCTTTAGCCCGCTGACGTAATGTTACAAAAGATTGATAGTCCGAGAGATTTCCGTAGATTTTAAATTTTGAATGAAATTTTGACTTTTCTTTAATTATTTTAACAAGAGGACTTTTGTACCAAGGAGGATACTTACCCCTTGGAGCGATTATTTTAGAAGGAACATGTATGTATATTATGACGCGAGTTTATAGTTTCATAAAAGAATTTAACAGCTTCTTCAAGAGGCCTGCAATTTAGCTCTGATGGCCAATCAATTGCCATCATTTCTTCAATTATGGCGTCATAATTTGCCTGCGCATGTAAGTATTTGACTCGAGGTCGTGAATGCAGCTGATGAAGTTGGACAAAGTCAGCAGAGATGCAGATAGCCATATGATGTGAGTCCTCATGCACTAGGGGGTCTAGGCTGCAAGTGACAGCTACTTCACTGTTGGACAAGACGAGGTCAAGAATCCTATTGTTCACATTACGATGTGAGTCAAACTCAAACTCAAACTCAAACATTTATTTCAATTAAACCATTTACAGGCACTTTTGAATTGTCAAGGTCGGTCGGTCCAAAAAGATGAAGCTATTTGCACGTTCCAAAGCGTAGATCTCTATGGAGAAGAACGTGCAAGAAACTCCACGGACACTCTTTTAAAAATAATAAATTGTTACAAAGTTTTCTTGACATCGTGTTGAAATTATACATACATGTGAGAACGATGTGACGAGCATGATAAAAACATCCGAACTAAAAAGAAAGGAACAGTTCAAAGAAATAATTAAAATAAATTAAAATAAACCATGGCAGCTGAGAAATGACCAGTCCCAACCGACGGCGCCATGACATGCGCCAGGCCCATTCGTCTCAACCATTTTGAATGGAGCCACATAATTTAACGCATACGCCACCATCAGCTAGGCTTTTGAGTGAGCATGACACTCCCAACCGCCTGGGTACTTGAGTCTATACAATGCAAACACACACATATTTAAAAATGTTGGTACTATTGATTTATCAAATAAAGAACAATAAATCAGTGTGTGAGTTAAATTAAATATAAAAGTCATTAAAGACATCTATAGATATACTAAATATATTAATACAAACATTATCAATAAGTTTGACTTTGTTTACTACACCTTAGACTGTCCTATGGAGCAGGACCAGCATGTTTCCAAGCATTCTTATCTTGAATATAATCATCTAATTTGTAATATGCTTGTTTACATAGTGTGCTTTTAACATAATTTTTAAATTTTCTTTCATTTAATTCTAATATGTCACAAGGTATTTTGTTGTAACATTTAATACAGTACTTTGGCTAATCTATAAAATGGCTGATCTAATTTATTTCTATTCCTAGTATTAAAATTATGTCTATCACTAATTTTGCTAAAGAGATGTCGATTTTTCCTTACATACATAATATTTTCATAAATGAATTGACATGGGACTGTCATAATATTAATCTTTTTAAAGACTTCCCTAAGAGAATCGCGTCGACGTAGATTATAAATGGCTCTGACAGCACTCTTTTGTAAAATAAATATGGATTCAATGTCAGCAGCCCGACCCCATAGCAAAATACCATACGACATAATGCTGTGAAAGTAACTAAAATAGACCAAACGCGCAGTTTCTACATCTGTTAACTGTCTTATCTTTCTAACAGCATAAGCGGCTGAGCTTAGCCGCGCCGCAAGAGATGTTATGTGAGGTCCCCATTGCAATTTCTCGTCTAAAGTGATTCCCAGGAAAACCGTCTGATCAATAAATTCCAGTTTTTGTCCATTCAATACGATGTCACATTCGTTACTTTTAACATTTGGTAAAGTAAATTTAATACATTTGGTTTTTTTTTCATTCAATACTAAGTTGTTTGCCGTAAACCAATCTTGAACTTGATGAATAGAGTTATTAACATCATCAAGATTTTGTGACAGTCGTTCTATCTTAAATATCAATGATGTGTCATCAGCAAATAACACCATCTTTGGCTCATTTTGAAGCAATTGGGGCAAATCGTTTATGTACACTAAAAAGAGGAATGGACCCAATATTGAACCTTGCGGAACGCCCATTGTCATTTCAGACCCCAGTGAGTTCACGCCGTTTACCTGTACTTTAACCTGTCTGTCTTTCAAGTACGATCTAATCAGATCAAGAGATGTATTCCTAATCCCATAATGCTCCAGTTTCAACAAAAGTGTTTCATGGTTAACGCAATCGAACGCCTTCGAGTGATCGCAAAAAATTCCAATGGCGTCTTGCGAATCTTCCCAGGCATTAAAGATGTTCTTTATTAGAGTGACACCGGCGTCAGTTGTACAACGCCCTTTGGTGAAACCGTACTGATGTTCATGAAAGATGGAATTTTCATTAAAATGTAGTAACATCTGGTTAAGCATTAACTTTTCAAACACCTTACTGAGAACCGGCAGGATTGAAACCGGCCTGTAATTGTTGGGTTCTTGACTATCACCAGATTTAAACAGTGGAACGACTTTACTGTGCTTCATGAGATCAGGAAATACTCCCTGGTCTACACTAGAGTTAAATATAAGAGCTAAGTGGGGAGCAATAGTTTCAATAATAGATCTACAGACTTTTACAGACATTCCCCAAAGATCTTCTGTTGATTTAATTTTAAGATCTTTAAAAGCTTTTATAATGGCTAGGGGGTTTGTATGTTTAAACTTGAACTCTGATGGACAAACCTTGACATTCTTCCTAAGTAAGGCAGCAGAGAGCGCGGGTGACGAGTTAAGAGCTTCTGTAGTTTTACGAGGAATATCAGCAAAGAAGTTTTCAAATTCCTGAGCTACCTCTGCATCTGAGTTTATGGGACCATGTACGGATTTTAAATTAAATTCAGTTTCACGCTTTTTCTTCCTACCTGTTTCATTATTAATTATTTTCCAGGTAGTTCTTATTTTGTCATCTGCTGATTTTATTTTATTACTAATAAACAGAGCTTTTGCTATTTTGCATACACTTTTAAATGTTTTTGAATATTTCGCGACATACTTATGAAAGCTTATATTATTCACATGTTGCTTAAGGCCATATAGTTCGTATAGCTTTTCCCTACTTATTCGAATGCCCGTAGTTGCCCAATCACTGAATATAAACTTTGTGTTAACACTTTTTGACTTTAATGGAAAACTATCATTATATTGAGCGTTTAGTATTGAAAAAAACTCGCCGTAAAACTCATTTGGGTCTTCTATGTTATTAAAACTTTGAACACATAATTTACTGGCCAAAGTATTACTAAATTTTTCTAAATTTTTATCTGTTATTGGTCTAAATTGAATTTGAATTTTTTGTAAAGGTATGTAGGTACAAAACGTTATAGCTTGTCCACTGTGGTCAGAGGGCAACTTATTAACAATCTCTTTATGTAAGTAATCACAATTACAAAATATGTTGTCAATGCAAGTCGCAGAAGAAGCTGTTACTCGGGTAGGTTCAATAAAAACATTTGATAAATTATATGATTTAAACAGACTCAATAATCTGATACTATTTGAGTTAGTTTCTAATAAGTTAATATTAAAGTCGCCACATATTATTATTGTTTTATCGCTGGTACAAACTTTTTTTAACACATCTTCCATTACAGAATCAAACACAGATAGATTCTGGTAACTTGGAGGTCTGTAGACACATACAACAACATGCTTATCCAACTCAACACAGGACAATTCAATGGTGTGTTCAACTGACAGTTTAACAATGTCTTTTCTTTCTTTAGATTTAATGTAACTTTTAATTAAAATTAGTGATCCTCCATGTATCATACATTGTCGGCTGAAATGGCTAGCTACATAATAATTTTCGAAATTAATGGAACCTACTTGGTGATCTTTTAACCAATGTTCAGTTAAGCAAACTACATCAAACTTGGTTTGTTCTAAAAACATTTCTATTTCGAGTAATTTGGAAGAGCAACCTTGAATATTCTGATTAAACAATTTTAAAGTGTGTTGCCCCCCCTTAGGATGTTTACCTGGAACTATATTACTACTGCCAGAAGATACCTTATTTATTTATTATTTATTTTACAATTTATGTACACACAGAGAAACGGTACAGATATAACATTATAATACCTTGTTACTATTCGCTAATAATAATTGGTTATTAGAAGAGGTAGCTTCTGTTGTCTTGTAGTTCAGTTTAAAGAATTATCCGGAGCAATTTCCACAGCTAAAATTGAGGAGTTTAAAATGTCTGGGGGTTTAAAATGGGTTTCATCAGGAAGAGAATACTCTGTCTGATCGGAAGTGGCCTCAAAGAATGTTGACATTATATGTGGGTCCTCCTTCGTACAACACAAAGAATCACAATAATAAGTCCCTACGCTGTTAGAGCAACTAGACAACATAGGCTCGTCACCTAACCTAATATTTGTTATACTACCTATAACATCGTTAATATTATATGCTATCAGCATAGCAATCTTATGTCTACAGTTACCGGACAGAGATAAAGTTCCCTGAGTTAATTTAAAACCACTAACAAATTTATTAGTGTCAAAAAACAATAATTTGTCACTATGACAACATGTCAGCAAGTGTAAAGTATTGTTCAGCTTTAAAATTTTATTGTTTTGATCAGCTGATAAACTATCTGAATAAGGAAAAGCACATAGTCGTACTGAAGTAAATTGCAAGCGGTGAGAGTATCACAAAAGCTGGTTTGAATGGGGTCATGCAAGTTACCAGGATACATATGATCACCGTCCGCCGCAGCGTGCCAGTCAATATTAGGTTGGTTAAAGTCACCGAGCACTAAAAACTTATCTGCGGGATGTTTAAGAACAATATCAGCTAGATTACTAGAAAAATTATTGAGTTGTATCATCAAGGAGTTGCCAGACTGCTGGCTACTAGGGCATGCAATTCCGGAATTCCGGAATTCCGGATCAATTTGACTAATTTTTCAGTTCCGGAATTGACTGGAATAATTCCGGAATCCCGATATTCATGTCTTCTTTTTTAATATTTTGATTTTATTATGTTTTTCTGTACGCACGCAATGCACCGTCTGTATAATATTCCACAAAGTACTAGTTGGATGGGTGGCCCATTATATGCCATAAGCGCGCGTCTCGCCGCGCCCGGCGCGCTGATATTGATACTATCTCGAGACTTATTTTTATGTTTTTTTACTGTTTAATTACTTTATTTTGTTTTTTATTAATGTTGTTGAATTGAATATCGTGAGTATATCTAATTAGAGTAATAAGGAAAAATCATGACCAAATAATATGTTTAATTTGTAATTTAAATTGATTTAAAAGACTGAATTACAATAATTTTATAAAGGAAGGAGACTGTTTCGAGACCATTTTTTATTTTATTTTTACTGTTTAATAATTTTATTTTGTTTCATATACCTTGTCGGTTTTATTAAAGTGATTATAAGCTTTGTTTCATTGAAAACATTTTATTTTTATTTTTCTGGATCACACAGAGACAATGCGACAATTATAAATAAAAAATAAATAAAAAAAATACCAATTCCGGAACCAGTTCCGGAATTCCGGAATTAGCTCTCCAGTATCGGATCCAGTTCCGGAACTGATAACCCTCCGATATTGCATGCCCTACTGGCTACATATATACACAACACATAAGTGTATTTTATAGGTTACTTTAGGTTTCTTTTGTTGTAAAGTTAAGGTAACCCACAGATCATCGGCAGACGAGCACCATTCGTTGCGGACATTAGCAACTAGTTCTCGACGTATTGCTAATAAAACCCCCCCACCCATAGTTAGATTAGTTTGCGAGTAACTGCGATCACGCCTCCATATAAAATATCTATCATCAAACAATTCGCTATCGGATATACCATCAATAAGCCATGTTTCCGTCAAACAAATGACATCAAAAGAATTGATACAAACATTTCTGTAGAAAACAGATGTTTTCGTCCGCAGCCCTCGAACATTTTGATAAAAACTTTTTACAAAAAAATACAACAGACTTCCAAAAAAAAAAAACACTACAAAGTAAAAAATAACTTTAATTTCGGAAGTCGGTGTTTTTGTTAGTTTCTTCGTATTTTGACACCGACTTCCGAAATAAAAGTTATTTTTTACTTTGTAGTTTTTTTTTTTTGGAAGTCGGTTGTATTTTTTTGTAAAAAGTTTTTTATTTTTCACTTTTTAGTGGTGCCCCACACCTAACAACACCACTGCAAAATCGCAGAAAAGCAAAATACGCAGTTTCGATTATCAAAGAATCATCTAAATAGTCAAATTCTAGCTATTTCGATTTAAAATCCAAAGTTCGTAACCGATTTTGATATGATTTAAATGGGACCAATCTGCAAGTATATCCTTTCAGATAAAACAAAAATTTTTCAAATCGGTTCATAATTGTCGGAGTTATGAGGTAACAAACATAGAAAAAAAAAAAAACATACAACCGAATTGATAACCTCCTCCTTTTTGGGAAGTCGGTTAAAAAATACTAATAGGTTTCATTTTATTTCATTTAATAGAACAAAAAAAAACATGTTACAATTTATTTGTGTTCGATAATAGCCACATTAGTTAAAACTGTGTAGTAGGTGCCATAATTATACAAATGTAACACCAGTAAAATAATTGAAAATGTAATAATGTAAGGTATACTCAAACTTAGTGCAAAATAAAAGCTATTGGTGATAAAAGTCGATATAAATAGCAATAATATTAGTACCTATAGCATTCATCAGAGGGACGTACTTCGGGTACTGCGTAACCTAGACCTGAACAAGGCTAGTGGCCCCGACGGGATTCCAGCAATTGTACTGAAGACTTGTGCGCCTGAGTTGTCTCCGATCTTGACACGCCTATTTCGCCTTTCGTTTGAGACTGGGAAAGTGCCGAAGGCTTGGAAGCAAGCTAACGTGCAGCCCGTGCCCAAGAAGGGTAGTCGAGCCGACCCGTCAAACTATAGACCCATCTACTGAATCGCAAGCTCCTGGCATACCTAGAAGCGAACGATATCCTTAGTGACCGACAATACAGCTTTCGCCGAAATCGGTCAACTAGGGATCTTCTAGCGTATGCCATTCACATCTGGAGTGAGGCCATTGAGATTCAAAATTTCAAAAAAATTTTTTCAAAATTCAAGCATTTATTTCAATTAAACCATTTACAGGCACTTTTGAATTGTCAAGGTCGGTCGGTCCAAAAAGTTGAAGCTATTTGCACGTTCCAAAGCGTAGATCTCTATGGAGAAGAACGTGCAAGAAACTCCACGGACACTCTTTTAAAAATAATATTTTTTTACAAAGATTTATTTACATCGGGTTGAAATTATACATACATGTGAGAACGATGTAAAAGACGAGCCGGATAAAAGCGTCCGGAATAAAAGAGGAACAATTCAAAGAAATAATTAAAATTAACTATGGCAGCTAAGAAATGACCAGTCCCGACTGACGGCGCCCGTTCACGAACATGACGCATGCGCCAGCACCATTCGGCTCAACCATTTTGAAGGGAGCCAAATGATCCAACGCATACGCCACCATCAGCTAGACTTTTCAGTGAGCATGACACTCCCAACCGCCAGGGTACATTCAAGTCAAAAACATACCTAAAACTGATAATTAAAGTTAAAGGTACACAGTACTCACACATGTGCTGTTAATGGCTGAAATTATACAATGCTAAGTAAGTTGATTCTAACAATGCAAATTTTTCTTACAATCTTCAGCCGGTCCAACAATGTTTCCGAACTATTTACAGATTAGTTTGGGCTCCCTAGTGGCTGTGGAGCAGGACCAGCATTCAGCCAAGCATTTTTATCTTCAATATAATCCCCCAACTTATAATATGCTTGCCTGCGTAGTGTGCGTTTAATACAAGACTTGAATTTCGTCTCATTTAGTTCTAATAAATGGGGAGGTATCTTATTATAACATTTTAAACAGTACTCCATGAAAGATGAGGCTACTTTAGCCAGTCTGAAGCCTGGTTGAACTAACTGGTCCCTATTTCTAGTACCATAATTATGTCTCTCGCCTCTTTTACTAAAAAGATGTAAATTCTTTCTGACATACATGATGTTTTCGTAAATGTATTGACAAGGTACCGTCATGATGTTAATAATCTTAAACAGTTCCCTGAGAGAATCGCGCCGGCGGAGATTATATATCGCTTTGATGGCTCTTTTCTGCAGAATAAAAATAGACTCGATGTCTGCAGCCCGTCCCCATAGTAAAATACCGTAAGACATGATACTGTGAAAGTAACTAAAATATACCAGTCTCGCGGTATCGACATCCGTTAGTTGGCGGATTTTTCTAACAGCATATGCTGCTGAACTTGTCCGGAAAGAGATGTTATATGAGGGCCCCATTGTAGCCTGGGGTCAAGCGTAATTCCCAGGAAAACCGTTTTATCGACGAATTCTAGTTTTTCCTTGTTCAATAATATGTCACAATCACTGCTTTTGACATTAGGTAAGGCAAATCTTATGCACTTTGTTTTCTTTTCATTTAGAACCAAATTATTCGCCGTGAACCAATTTTGGACTTGCATTAGGGCATTATTTATGTCATTAACATTGTTCGTCCTTCTATTTATCTTAAAAATTAAAGAGGTATCGTCAGCAAACAACACCATATCAAGATTTTGTTGCAATAAATAAGGTAAATCATTAATATAAACCAAAAATAAGAAAGGACCCAAAATAGAGCCTTGGGGGACGCCAATTTTTACGTTTAATCCCGACGAATTGACACCGTTTATGTGAACTAATTGCTGTCTATCATTCAAATAAGATTTGACTAAGTTTAACGCTGTTTTGCCTAGTCCGTAATGCCCGAGCTTCAGGAGTAATGTATCGTGATCAACACAATCAAACGCCTTAGAGAGATCACAAAAGACACCTATGGCATCCTGTGCGTCCTCCCACGCATTAAAGATATGCTTTAGTAAGGTGACACCAGCGTCAGTTGTACAACGTCCTTTGGTGAAACCATACTGTTTATCATGTAAGATGTTATTCGTGTTAAAATGACTGAGCATCTGATTTAGCATTACTTTTTCAAATACCTTACTAAACACTGGCAACACGGACACTGGTCTATAATTATTGGTGTCTTTACTATCCCCAGATTTAAAAAGTGGTATCACTTTACTGAATTTCATCAGGTCCGGAAAGACTCCTTGATCGACACACAAATTAAATATTAAAGCTAAGTACGGCGCTACAGTCTCGATAATTGAGGTACAAACCTTGATAGACAATCCCTATAGATCTTCGGTCAATTTAATTTTGATTTGTTTAAAAGCTTTTATTACTACTATGGGGTTTATATGTTTAAAATTAAATTCAGTCGCGCAGGCTGATACGTATGCCTGTAATAAATCAAAAGCAAGCGAAGGCGAGGAATTTAAGGCTTCAGTAGTTTTAACAGGGATACTTGTAAAGAAATTTACAAATTCTTGAGCAACTTCTTTGTTATCGCTAATAACTCCGTGAGGCGTCTGCAATCTGTAATCAGTGTTATGTTTTTTGTTCCTATTTGTTTCATTATTTATAATTTTCCAAACCGTTTTTATTTTATTGTCTGCTGTTTTTACCTTATTGCTTATGTATAAAGCCTTAGCTACCTTACAAGTATTTTTATAAATTTTGGAGTAGGTAGTTACATACTTATTAAAAGTTTCAGTGTTAATAAAAAGCTTAAGGCCATACAACTCATCAAGTCTATCCCTACTTTTTCTGAGTCCTTTAGTTGCCCAGTCACTAAATAAAAACTTAGGGCAGATAGTTTTAGTTTTATTTTTAAAAGTATTATTGAATTCTGTTTGGACTAAAGAAAAAAAATCTGTATATAAAATATTAGCACTGTTCACTGAACAGTTCCAATCACTTAACTTCCCAATTAAAGTACGGTTAAATTTATTTAACCACGGAGAAGCACGGGGAAGCACTTGCGGTCTCCCTAGACATCTCGAAGGCCTTCGATAGGGTCTGGCACGATGGCCTTATTAGTAAGCTTCCTTCCTTCGGTCTGCCCGTCGGATTGTGTGACTGGATTGCAGATTTCCTAAGGGATCGGTCTATCCGAGTGGTCATAGATGACTGCTCGTCCGGACTGCTGGATATTAATGCCGGGGTTCCTCAGGGGTCAGTACTCTCCGCAACATTGTTCCTGCTGCATATTAACGATCTGCTAAAACCCGGTACTTTTGGGTATGCAGACGACAGCACTGTTGCTGAGAGATACGTGTCTGACGCACGAGCTGGTGGGTCACAGACCCGGTCTCTCCGGGAGGCTATGGTTGAGCGCTTGAACGTGTCCTTACTGGCTGTCTCCGAATGGGGCGATGCCAATCTGTTCAAGTTCAATGCTGCGAAGACCCAAGCGTGTCTTTTTTCCGCTAAAAGGAGTCAATTCGACCCTGCTCCATCTCTCCGCGGTGTAACCCTGCCGATAACCGACAGACTTGAGCTTCTTGGTGTTACATTAACATCCACCTCAATTTTGGCCCCTTCATAGAGGCCAAGGCTCAAGTGGCTGCTAGAAAGTTGGGGATCCTGGCAAAGGTGAGACGGTACTTCACGCCGGAACAGCTTCTTAAACTGTATCAAGCGCAAGTTCGATCGTGTATGGAAAACTGCTCTCATCTTTGGGACGGATCTGCCAGATACCAGCTTGATGCCCTCGAGTCAATTGAAAAACGAGCCAAGAGGATCATCGGTGATGATAAGCTCGTCGAATCGAAGCTCCAAAGTCTTGAGCATCGACGCCGAGTTGCTGGCCTGTCGGTTTTCTATCGTTTACATTTTGGGGAGTGTGCGACGGAATTGCATAACTTAATTCCGCCAAGCCCGTTCCACCATCGGACCACAAGACGTACGGCGATGTACCACCGGTACATGGTGGACATCCCACCTATACGCACAAAACGTTTTGGGAATACATTCATTGTGCGTACAGCTAAGGAGTGGAATTCCCTGCCTGAGTCTGTGTTTCCTGATAGCTACAACCTGGGAGTCTTTAAGTCAAGAGTGAATAGGTTACTTCTAGGCAAGCGTGCTCCACCTTAGACCGCATCATCGCTTAACATCAGGTGAGATAGCGGTCAAACGTACGCCTATCAATATTAAAAAAAAAAAAACCTATAGATTTAATGTGACAAAAACATATTGCAATATGAACGACGAATCTATACATACCGCGTGTATCTGACATCGACGCACAAACGATTTCCATGGGTCCAGGGCATGATTCTGGACACCCCAGTGTTGGAATTTTTCGACGGTTCTTTATCTTTTCTAATTTTTTTCAAGAGTCCACAAATAAGTATCAGCTCAGCCGAGCTGATATTTATTTGTGGTTTTATTCAGATTGCTCTTTTTAGTGAAAGTAGTTAATTAATCATTTTTTTATTAAAAGTCTCATTGGGTTAGGTCAGAATAACGATTATGAGCAGTCTAAAGTAAAAAAACCCTTAAAAAAAAATGAAAAATGCCGACGAAAAATTCTAAGTCTAGGGTGTCCAGAATCATGCCCTGGACCCATGGAAATCGTTCGTGCGTCGATGTCAGATACACGCGGTATAATAAAATAGTTGAGTTGCCGTTTCTGTACATTGAATATTTTCGCATAAAAATATATAGAAATGTCAGAAAAAAGACATAGAACACAAAAATTCAATTTTTGTCTGTTTGTCTGAGCATTTGGAGGGTTTTCTGCATCACGCTCACGCATAAACCACGGATTGGATTCAAAATGTAGACCGTACTTAAACATTTAGTGATAACCGGAGTAACATTTAGCGTTTATTTCATCAAAATCAACACACAAAATCAAAAGATATCGAATTTTAAAGTTTAGGAAGAAACTTCATCGAGCGCTAAAGTAGCTTGTTTTCATTGAGACTCCAGATACAAATACCGGCACGGTTCTTGAGCGCTCGGCGGGAGAGTGGGGATCGCTTTGCGCATCGTACCTACACCTTATGACAAATAAAACGTCGTCGTGAGGTACGTGCACAGAGTACTTTTATATATAGGTAGGTACGTGCAGCAAGAGTAAAGAACAAATCCCGAGTGACGGCTAAGACGCGCGATGCGCTACTCTACGGGTCAATCACTGCACTTTCCCCGCCCCCGCGCCTCACTTCATACCACCAAAGGGACTCATAACTCACTTTTGCGCAGGTGAAGGTCAGCTCTCAAGAATCGTGCCGATGATTGTACTTGCAATGCCATCTATTGAGGAAAGTTCTAGTACAGTCGCCAGCACATCAGGCTATCCGAAACTGACAAATTTTCCCAATCTGTACCGGGTGGTTCTGTTGCTGGGATTGGTGGAGAAGGTGTACTTAAAGACTGCAAGTTTCTTCAGAAGATATTTATTCTGCGACTGTACCGATATTATTTTACTGTGCCACCGTACTATACTGTTTACAATTAGAAAGCGCACTATACTGTTACAACTTTAATAGTAGTGATCGCTATGAGATCTCCGAACGAACTGCACTGTATGAGCTCTACCATCGACTGCGCTTTATGTAGTCTGCCATTGAACTGCCCTGTTCGGGAATAAATACGGTCTTTTTATAATCGACAAATCAAACAATAGATATTCCCGAACGTTCGAGTCAAAACATGCATGGAACTTATTTCTAAAGTTACACAAAAAACTATTAGCAAAAAATCCGAACAATAGGCGGTAAGTACTTTACGACGCGCGACGGTCGGCGTGCGGTGAATTTAAAAGCGAACAAAGCACCGGCCGCGTGGCGGTAAAATATCAAAGAGATCAAAGATTCGTGCCGCTTACGGTAACTATCAAATAGATCAAAGGCTCGTGTCGCGTGTCGGTTAGAAAACAAAGCCTCGGCGGCGGCGTGGCGGCAGAGATCAAAGGCGCATGCCACGTGGCGGTCGGATATCAAAGGGTCGTGCCGCTTGCAATAAAATTATAATGTTGTTTACGAGCGGCGCATCGAGAACATTCTTTGATGCCGAGCGTCGTAAGTACCTACTTACAAATAGGAACTGTCATTAAATGCTTAACTATAAATATGTGATCAAAGTTATTATAACACTTAATTACTATGATAATAATAACTTTACATGGTTGCTGTCCCGCACACAATCAAATGTGAACCCAATCTCTTTGGTGATAAAGTTGAAAATCTAACAAAGAATTTGACAGCTTGTTGTAGCTTGATGTGCTGGTGACTGTACAAATGTGTGAAAAGACCCCAAAACAATGTATTTTTGAGTTATTTTTTAATTAACCTTATGGGGCAAAAGAAAAGTGAACATGTTATTATCTTATCATTCGTAACGTGTGAGCTTCTAAGTTTTAACTTACCGAGTAGGTACCTATATTTAACAGTTCAACAGGTTTCGATAAATTTCTGTATTCGATTTTGGACTTTATAGCTAAAGCGATTAAGTTTAATTTTGATTGGCAAAATTTGAGTTTTGGGTACCTTGATGTGCTGGCGACTGTACTTATGACGCGTTTTTCTGAATCGCAGTAGCATGACCTCAGCCCCATGTTTTTTTGTTGTTTATCTTGACGATATATTTTGCATAGCTATGGAAACGTATGATTAGAGATTGTGAGATTGATTTTCGATTGAATTATCGGGTTTACTTGGAGGAGTGTGTTGTAAGCTGCATCCATAGGTAAACTGTTGAGTCGAACTAACTTAAGTGGTGTATTTTTGGTACTATGCTTCGAAGTGGCTAAACTATAACAGCCGAACGCGTCGATCTTCAAGGTTAAGCAACGCTTGCCGAGGTCGGTCTGTGGATGGGTGACCATTATTCAATTTGAAACTTGTTTGATCTTGAAGTATGCTTCAAGATACACATCAACATCTTGACACTTTATAGCACTATGACTTCATTGCCCGTGGGACTAAGTCCGATCACTTATGAGAAGTGAGAAACACCAGTCAGTCCAACGTTTCGTAAAGGAGATCACCATCTTTCGAATAACACGTGGTACGAATCGGCACAGGTGGGACGTGGCGCGCGTTTGTGACTCCGGTCCCGAGGACGAGCTGGCGCGGCGCTGCCAGACCGCCGTGCTGGTGACGTCACTGGCGGCGCTGGAACGCGTGCGCGACGAGCGGCCCGGCGCGCTCGAGCGTGTGCGCGCGGCTGCCGGCTTCTCGCTCGGGGAGATCGCCGCGCTGGTGTTCGCCGACGCGCTGTCGCTGGAGCGCGCGCTGCGCCTGGTGGAGCTGCGCGCTGCCGCCATGCGCGCCGCGGCGGCCGCGCGGCCCGGCGGCATGCTGACCGTGTGGCTGGCGCCGGACGCGCGCCTGCCCTTCGCGCTGCTGCGCGCGCGCGAGCACGCGGCCGAGCGCGGCGTGGACGCGCCCGTGTGCCAGGTCGCCAACTACCTGTACCCGGCCTGCAAGGTGGTCGCCGGGGACGAACAGGTCAGTACCGAGCGCGCAGAGGTCGCGAGCGCGGGCAACGTCGACGTGCTCACGACTAGTTTCCCGTTCGCAGGCTCTGCGTTACCTGGAGCAGCACGGCGCCGAGTACGGGCTGCGGCGAGCGGCGCGCGTGCGCGTGGAGGGCGCCTTCCACACGCCGCTGATGGCGCGCGCGGAGGCGGCGCTGCGCGAGGCGCTGCGGGCCGTAGAGGTGCGCGCGCCGCGCCTGCGCGTGCTCTCGTGCGTGGACGCCAGCGCGTACCGCGACGCGGCCGGCGTGCGGCGGCAGCTGGCGCGCCACGTGTCGCGGCCGGTGCGCTGGGAGCAGACGCTGCACGCGCTGTACGCGCGGCCGCGCGGCGAGGCGTTCCCGCTGACGCTGGCGCTGGGCCCGGGCGGCGCGCTGCGCTCCACGCTGCGCCAGGTCAACGCGCGCGCTTGGGACTCCTCGCTGCAAGTCGACGTATAGAAAGTCGTACGTCCTGTAGAAGTGCGTCCGATTCCGACATGACTTGTTTTTTATAGATATAATAGCCATAGATTTAGGTAGTATGAGTTTCTGTGTAATATAAGCGAAGAAAATAAACAAGATTTGTCAATGTCAATTTTTCTTCTAGAGGTAGCCAATATTTTTTTTTTTTTTATGCAAATGACGGACCTTAGTCCCTATCTACTGTTATTAATATTAGCGAGTAGAATACGGAATCTCGACGCACAAAATATCGTTATATGTAAAGATGCTACAAAATCGCGATGCACGTTACCGCTGAAGACCGTCTCTGCGAAGCCACTAATACACTTCGACGCACGTTACCGCTGAAGACCATCTCTGCGTAGCCACTAATACACTTCGATGCACGTTACCGCTGAAGACCGTCTCTGCGTAGCCACTAATACACTTCGATGCACGTTACCGCTGAAGACCGTCTCTGCGTAGCCACTAATACACTTCGATGCACGTTACCGCTGAAGACCGTCTCTGCGTAGCCACTAATACACTTCGATGCACGTTACTGCTGAAGACCGTCTCTGCGTAGCCACTAATACACTTCGATGCACGCTCGTATCGTTACTGAGAAACTAGGTACTCGTCATTCCTTAATTAGCTTAACATATTAGTACTACTCTGTGGTACTACTACTATCTATACCGGTCTACTAATTTTATTTTTACTGCCAAGGAAGGGTTACCTATGTATTTGCGCGTATCAAACTTCATACACTTCGTTCCGTTGTGGTCGTATCAGCACAAGGGATGCCGAACGCTCAGGTCGCCCAAATAAGGTCGTCACGCCAGAAATCGTCTATCAAAATCCATGGAATGATATTGAACGATCGGAAAACGAAAGAGCGTGAGGTGGCTGAGGCTGAAGCATCTCAACTGAGCGGGGGCATCTTTTTTTCAATGTTTATTTGGATATGAAAATAAAAGCTATCCGCGCGATGGGTGCCGCGATTGCTCGCACTCGACCATAAGCGCATAACCGTGTGACAACTTGAAAGGGTTGTTTGGCGATGTGCAGCTTTAATCCGAACGAGTTTTTGCGCCCTTTCATAACTGTTGGTGAAACATGGATACACCGAATACCAAAGAACAATAAAAAAGTGGGTTTCTCGAGGTGAACGTACACCAAAGAAGGCCAAATTGTGTTTGTCGGCCAACAAAGTCATGGCCACATTTTTTTGTGATACACACATCAATTACCTTGAAAAGGGTAAAACGATCACTGGCAAATATTATTTAGAGCTTTTGGACAGATTTTATATTGATTTGAAGCAAAAATTATCGCATTTGGCGAAGTAATAAGTGTTGTTCTATCACAAAAATGCACGGGTGTGCACGTGTACAATACACCATACAAAATCCTTTATTTCATATAGACCAGTTACAGGCACTTTTGGTGAGAGTGAAAATGGCGGGTGTACCATAGCGAATTAAATTATACCAATTAAGTACCAAACAAATGTACCTAAATAGTACTATTTAGTACATACCTCTTAAAAAAATGTACCACCTGCAGAACTAAATTATTTCGAAATTAAGATACACCCGCCATATTGACATTAAGATGACGGGTGTTCTGTAATATTTTATTATTTAACTGCATTACTCATAAAATATAATAACACCAAAAAAAAATTTCTCCAGAAGAAACACACACTTGATCAGTGGGATAGTTCCTGAGAACGATTACTTCATGTCAGTAACATTGATACCTAACGCTGCCGACATACCCAAATACTTGTAAGTTTCAGTTGAAGAGAGGGATCTCAGGTTCATAGAATCCGAAAGTTGAGTTCCCACGGATTCCATAATCTCTCCACGCTTTACATGCATGACTGCACATTTGTCCACACCAAACTCCGTCCTGATGGCGTTACTGAAAGTTTCAGTTACCTTCAGTAGCTCCATTAGTCGCAGTCTCGCAGATTATTGTGGGCAAAGAGTTTCAGATCATCCATGTAAAGGAGGTGAGATATACCCTGACCACCTCTCTTCAACCGATAGCCTAGCCCTGAATTCTCTAGCAGTGTGCTAAGAGGATTCAAGGCTAGGCAGAACCAAAGCGGACTCAAACTATCGCCCTGAAATATACCCCGCTCGATCCTTACCGGTTCGCTATTCCCCTGGATATCTCGACATCCTGGATAGTGAAGGACTGTCCTCCATTGCCCCATACCATACACGACATCAGGAATGTGCGTAGCGTTGCATCAATTTTTTACAATTCTAGCACCCTCATGAGCCATGTATGAGGCACCGAGTCATAGGCCTTCTTATAGTCTATTCAGCATGTTGACAGATCCTTTCGGTAACGACGAACCTGTTGGCTAATGGCCATGTTAATGAGGAGTAGCTCCTTAGTACCGCGGGACCCATTCCTACATCCATTTTGAGAGGCAGACATGATGTTGTTGTTGTTGTTAATATGACTATTAATCTTTGTCCTCAAAATGGATGTAAGAACTTTATAGACCGTCGGTAAACACGTGATCGGTCTATAATTTTTAGGCTCCGCAGTACTACCTGATTTATGGAGCAGGTGGGTTATTCCTGTAGATAAGAACTGGGGTAGCGACCCAGACTCTAAGGCAGATTGGAATTGAGACGCCAAGCAAGCGTGCGATCTTGTGAACCATTTAATCCAGAAATTGTGCAGCCCGTCCGGCCCTGGAGATTTCCAGTTAGGCAACGGGCGGACTGCACAGGATACATCTTGGGGGTTGATGTTAATTGCCCCCATTTCTGGTACCAGATTGCATGCGCGCTCGACCCCCCGAGTCCAATCGCCATCGGTATGACTGACAGGCACCGACCAGATGCTGCGCCAGAATGGCGTCATCATCCGCCAGGCGCATACCAGTCACACCTTGATACGGTCGCTCCCAATCTCTATATAGTAGGTATATATATACCCACCTTTCATCACTTCGGAGTGCGCGATTCTGGGTATATCGCTCAACTCGCCGCCTATAGGTACCTACGAATACGGTTTGCCCTACACCTTCATACACCTTCTGCTTCAGGAAGTCCATGCGCTCTGTGACACGGGATATATAATCTCGAGGCCTGACATCAGTCCCCGAAAATGCCCGTCTCACGAAGCGCATTACTCTAGGGCGAGTGTTTCCCTCCCTGAAGCAGATCAGTTTGCCGTTCAGCGCTCTGGCCTCACCGATACGACGCTCGATCCTGCACTGCCAAGCTTGTACGGCTGGTCTTTGTCGTGTAACTCTGTCATTGGTTAATTTAACATGAGCTACACGACATGCCGCTACAGCCGCGCAGTACATTATCGAGTGTGCATCAGTGTGGTATTTGCAGTCTTCAAAATAATTTGACAACTGCGAATCCAGAGTGGCTACTCTCCAGCGCCCGGTTCTTGTTATGCATGGGCAAACGAGGTAAGCGTAGTCTAAGTTCAGGCGGCATATAGCGATATTCCCGAATAGCACACTCTAAAGCACTCCTCAATTCGTCATTGCACTAGGTACTTACGTTTGTAACACTGTCATTACTCTCCTCGTCAGCGTAATTGGAAATTTGGGTGGACTGTGGTGGTGCCACAGTCTGCGACGGAGCAGCAATGACATGGTTACACATTTCAGTTCGGAGGCGATCAAGCACACTATCATCCAACATACGGTTACGTTGGATTACGCGCACCTGATCCGATAGTCGTTGGGCCGAAACGTTGACAGCTGGTTCAAGTACCTGAAACAGAGAGAGCATCGACCACGGTACGCAGTCAGGTTAGTTCCCCCCTCTGTAGCCCCATAGTATGAGCGCATGACGTTGTAGGATATAGCTAAGGTACATACCTAACATTTACATAGGTACATAATACATATATGCAAATAATCCATATACCTACAATAAATCTCACATACCTATACATACCACATAAATACACGCATAAGAATATTAACCAAAACATAAATACTTTACACCTGTACACAGCCTTATGCTTCCGCACGTTTGTACACACCCTTAGCTATACCTACAGTCCAGCCGCTAGCGGAGCCCCGGCGCCCGCCTTGCCAAATTACCTACAAAATACAGTTCGGAAAACTGCACGGCACACGGCGCGCTGTCGCCGCCTCCACCCCGCGCTCTCGAACCGCGCCCCTCGCTCGCCCTCGCTAGTCCGCATCCAACATTGCTCGCGCGCGCATCGCCGAATATTATGTACTCGCGCAGTGATCTTGTTACATATAATATACATAGATATTACCTGTTTAATAAACTTTTATAAAGGTTAGTGCGTGTGTTTAATTAATCCCAACACACTAGACACTACAGTGGTGACCCCGAAGACTTAACACGTGCTATATAGTGCTACCTAGGTACTTTGTGTGGAGAACGTGGACTCAATAAACCCCAAGTGCTATACACAATGAGTGAATCAGAGCAGGTTATGAACGATGCGAAAACCGATTCGGCGACATCACAGGATGTTTTTCGTGTTGGCGTGCGCGTTCCGCCATTTTGGCCCGAGAAGCCCGCGCTATGGTTTGCGCAGATAGAAGGCCAGTTCGCGATTTCCAGTATTACGGCGGACACTACCAAATTTTACTACGTCGTAAGCCATCTCGATCCAAGATACGCAGCGGAGGTGGAAGACATCATAGTAAATCCACCAACGGCCGACAAATACGGCAAATTGAAGACGGAGCTGATAAAGCGGCTTTCTGAATCTGATGAAAAGAAGGTGCACCAACTCCTGACCCACGAGGAATTGGGCGACCGGAAACCGTCGCAATTCCTGCGACACCTGCAGCACCTTGCTGGTCCTAAGGTACCCGACGAGTTTTTAAGAACTATATGGTCCAGCCGTTTGCCTAGTAACATACAATCTATAATTGCGTCACAAGCATCCTCGCCTCTCGAAGTTTTAGCAGATCTTGCTGACAGGATTCACGATGTCGTACCGAGAGGTCATGAAGTTGCGGCCACATCAGCATCACAAGGGGTAAGTGATTTACTTACCATGAACAAACAAATGGCCGAGCTTACGAAACAAGTGGAGCTGTTAACACAAAAGGTTAATGACCTTTCCCGCCTAAGCCGATCAAAAAGTCGCAATGACCGCTCATCTTCGCGCCTAAACCGATCACATTCAAGAAAGAAGGTACATCCAACTTGTTGGTACCATTTTAAATTTGGTGAAAAGGCCACTAAATGTGATCAGCCATGTGACTTCAAACCGGAAAACTTCAGAAGCAGTCAGTAATGGTGGCTGACGACTGCTCAACATGTAAAGGCCGCCTATTTATCTCCGACAAACGTACCGGCGTACAGTTTTTAGTAGATACTGGTTCCGACGTATGTGCCTATCCAAGATCATATTTAAAAAATCAGCTGCATTACAATAAAAAATGTAATTATGAGCTTGTCGCCGCTGCAAATGGCACATCGATACCTACCTACGGCACTTACCAACTTACGCTCAACCTCGGATTACGCCGTGAATTTATCTGGAAATTCATTATCGCAGACGTGTCGAGACCTATCATCGGCGTCGATTTTTTAAGTTATTACAGCTTACTAGTCGACTGCCGACAACAAAAGTTGATTGACTCCATTACGAACCTGACCGTCGGCGCGCCTTCAACCCACGAAATAACGCATGAACTGCTTTCGTTGAAAACCTTTACAGGTCATTTACCTTACCTCGACTTGCTTCGACGTTATCCCGAAATTACGAGACCAGCTGGATCACAAAACCAACCAATTCACAACACTAAGCACCACATTAGAACTACACCTGGCCCGCCGGTATCATCACGACCGCGTCGTTTGGCACCTGACCGTCTGAAAATCGCAAAAAAGGAATTCGAACAAATGCTCCAAAATGGAACAGCTCGTCGCTCTGAAAGTCCATGGTCGTCTCCACTACATCTCGTGCCCAAAAAAGACGATGGCTGGAGGCCATGTGGCGATTATAGACAACTAAATGCACGGACAATACCAGATCGATACCCAGTGAGGCACATCCACGACTTCGCGTACCAACTATCAGGATCCACCATATTTTCAAAAATTGACCTTGTCAAAGCCTTCAATCAATTACCAGTCTATGAAGAGGACATTAAAAAAACTGCCATTACAACACCCTTCGGACTTTTTGAATTTACCGCCATGACCTTTGGTTTGAGAAATGCTGCACAGACCTTCCAGAGATTTTTAGACGAAATCCTTCAAGGTTTAGATTTTACGTTTGGATTTCTTGACGATATCCTCGTATTTTCAAAAGGGGAAACAGAACACATTGGACACCTGACAAAAATATTCGACCAATTAAAAAAATATGGCGTAGTTATTAATACCAACAAATGTGTCTTAGGTGTCAGTGAAGTTACTTTCTTGGGTTATCACGTATCTGCAGCTGGCATACGACCTCTCCCAGAAAAAGTTCAGGCTATCCAGGAATACCCCCTTCCTAAAAATGCTAAGGAGTTGAGAAGATTTCTGGGGATGATAAATTTTTATCGTAAATTTCTCCCAGGCGCCGCGCAAATTCAGGCCCCCCTTAATCAAGCTTTGAGCGGCCCAAAAATTAAAGGGACAACACCTATTATCATAACAGCTGACATACAAAAAGCATTTGACGCATGCAAGAATAACTTGTTGGAAGCTACGCTAATCGCGCATCCTGATCCAGAGGCTGAGTTAGCACTTTTCACAGACGCATCAGATGTGGCCGTCGGAGCTGTCATACAACAACGAAGACAGGACAGCTGGCAACCACTAGGATTCTTTTCTCGCAAATTATCTCCCTCTCAGACCAACTACAGCACTTACGACCGTGAATTGCTCGCGATACATGTAGGGATAAAGTATTTTAGATATATGCTCGAAGCGAGGACATTTAAAGTGTTCACCGACCATAAACCCATCACATTCGCCTTCACAACAAGCCGAGATAATTGCTCACCTCGTCAACATCGCTATCTCGACTACATATCCCAATTCACAACAGATATCCACCATATAACTGGAAATGACAACGTAGTTGCCGACGCATTTTCACGATTGGAGAGCGTCGACACTACCATCAACTACAAACAACTGCAGAACGAACAGGAACACGATCAAGAATTACAGAACTTACTAAAAAACAACACAGCGTTAAAGTCGGAAAAAGTAAAAACTATGGATGCCTACATATACTGCGACCAGTCTACTTCTCGCCCTAGGCCGTTCATCACACCAACTTTCCGTAAACAAATTTTCAACAACCTGCATAATCTCAGTCATCCAGGCCCCAACGCAACAGCAAAACTGATTTCAGAAAGATTTGTGTGGCCTAAGATTCGTCGTGACTGCAGAACATGGGCTCAACAATGCACAGATTGCCAACGAAACAAAGTTACCCGTCATACCCACTCTCCTCTTTCCTCATTTCCTGTTCCTTCTAACCGATTTTCCCATGTCCACCTTGACATAATAGGCCCTATGCCACCCTCTTCTGGTTTCAGGTACTGTCTTACAGCAGTGGATAGGTTCACACGATGGCCAGAAGCCTATCCACTAGCAGACATCACAGCGGAGACCTGCGCTAGTACCTTCATTTCTGGCTGGGTCGCTCGTTTTGGATGTCCAGAAAAAATCACCACAGATCGGGGGAAACAATTCGACTCTCAGCTGTTCCAGTGCATCTCGTCTATTATAGGTGCCTACCATTGTCCCACAACATCTTACCACCCGCAGTGCAACGGTTTAGTGGAGAGGATGCACAGACAGCTGAAGGCCGCCATAATGTGCCACAACAACGCACAATGGTCGGAGACACTTCCTCTTGTTCTCCTGGGTATGAGGAGTGCCTGGAAGGACGACCTACAATCTTCTTCAGCCGAATTGGTGTACGGCGAGCCACTACGGTTACCTGGTGAGTTTTTAAAACCAGTAACTCATCACAGCATAGATGAAGCAGACTTTGCAGCACGGCTAAAACAATGTATTTCGAAGCTATCACCTGCATCAACTTCAAGCCATGGCGAGAAAATATTTTACGTTCCTAAAGACCTCAAGACAGCCACTCACGTTTTCCTGCGAAAAGGACCCTTAAAGAAGTCATTAGAATCACCGTACTCTGGCCCACACAAAGTCATTGAAAGAGGATCAAAAACCTTTAAAATCGACGTCCAAGGAAAACAGGTTATAGTAACCATTGATAGGCTTAAACCAGCTTACATGGCTAGCAACGATGATGTTTTGTCACATAAAATAGCATCTTTACCACAGAGACCATCCGCACCATCGCCAGTTCAATCACAACCAGAAACCACCACAAGAAGCGGGAGAACTGTGAGATTCCCACGGCACCTGTCTCACTATCGACCGTGAACCGGTCTCAGCGGGGGAGTGATGTAGGATATAGCTAAGGTACATACCTAACATTTACATAGGTACATAATACATATATGCAAATAATCCATATACCTACAATAAATCTCACATACCTACCTATACATACCACATACTTACCACATAAATACACGCATAAGAATATTAACCAAAACATAAATACTTTACACCTGTACACAGCCTTATGCTTCCGCACGTTTGTACACACCCTTAGCTATACCTACAGTCCAGCCGCTAGCGGAGCCCCGGCGCCCGCCTTGCCAAATTACCTACAAAATACAGTTCGGAGAACTGCACGGCACACGGCGCGCTGTCGCCGCCTCCACCCCGCGCTCTCGAACCGCGCCCCTCGCTCGCCCTCGCTAGTCCGCATCCAACATTGCTCGCGCGCGCATCGCCGAATATTATGTACTCGCGCAGTGATCTTGTTACATATAATATACATAGATATTACCTGTTTAATAAACTTTTATAAAGGTTAGTGCGTGTGTTTAATTAATCCCAACACACTAGACACTACAACGTATTCATTGATGGTTTGTGTCGCACGCATGTGGCCGGTCGTCGGCCTCGTCCGGCCTCGCGCTGGTGGTGGTGTCGTCGGCGGCGAGAAGTATTCGTCGCTCGAGCTCGACGCAACTGCAGCTACCGGAATCTCTGGACCCGCGGCTGCGAGGCGGAGCTGAGCGAAGAACCCGAAGGTGTTGGTCGTGTGTTATTCTCTCTTGCCCGGCTTCTTGTCAGAATTTTATTTTAATTTTTGAGTTGTTGTCGTTTTTCCAAAAAAAAATCATCAAAACATTTCCATTCGGCATTACGACGACAATGAGCTCGATAGTGGCCAATGTTGTGGATGTCTGTAACATTGCCGCCGGAGGGTAAAAACTCAATTAATCCAAGAACTTCGTATTTTGTATTACTTATTTGATGTTATTTCCATAAGTATGTCTTTAAGACAAATTACATCTGTTTGATTCAGCAATATCTTCACATAACATACACTGCCGATTGATTGAGCATTTATATATTTGGCATGTTAAAATTAAGTGGCAAAATAGCAATTTTTCTTTGTACTTTGTTAATGACACATTCAGTATTCGTACATGATTCTTGTACACGTGCACTGTAAATTGCATCGATCAAATCAAAATAGAAAATCAAGTAGGTAATGCCGAATGGAAATGTTTTTATGATCTTAATAATTTTTTAACCAAAACTCCAAGTTCACTTATCGCTAATTGCATTATGTATGGACGAAAATAAAGAGGTACCTAATAACATTGAAGCGTTATTGAACATTCATGATTTATAATTTAACTAGCTTCTTCCCGCGACTTCGTCTGCGTAGACTTTAGAACTGCCGCGCAACTTTTTGACTCATTGTCTCATACTTGGAATTGCATCTTCATGATTCAGGTATCCAGACATTGTGAGTCTTTGCGGTGCCGCTGAAAGTAACATTTCAGCACCGAAATTACTTCGACATGTTTGTGATCTCCTGGTAGACCCTTGTGAATCTTAAGCGCTCATATTTGCAGCCTCAAAAATACTCCGACATGTTTTTGTTCTCCTGGTATTAGTGATCCAAGCCACTCATCATTCCTGCACGGAAAAAAACTACATGTTTTTGGTCCCATGGTACTTTTGAATCGCTTGCAATGAAAGCCATCTTCTTTCCAGTAAAAAAACCTACCCTAAATATTTTGACATGTTTCTGTTCCCTGGCTGGTACTCGAGAATCCATGGCACTCACAAATTCAGCCCCGAAAATACTTCGACATGTTTCTGCTCTCCTGGTACTTGTGAATCTTTAACGCTCATATTTCCAGCCTCGAAAGTACTTCGAAATATTTTTTCTCCTGGACTATTTATTGATCCAAGCCTCTCATAACTCCTGCATGGAAAAACGACGACATGTTTTTGGTCGAATTAAAGCCCCAGAGGGCCCAGAAAAACTTTGACATGTTTCTGATCTCCTAGTAATTTTGATTCTTTAGCGCTCATAATTCCGGCCCCGAAAATACCTCGACATGTTTTTTGCTCTCCGAATACGTGTGAAGTTTCCAGCCCTGAAAAAACTTCGGCATGTTTCTGGTCTCCTGGTACTTGTGAATCTATAGCGCTCGTAATTCCGGCCCCGGAATGCCTCGACATGTTTTTTGCTGTCCTGGTACTTGTGAATCTATAGCGATCTCAATTTCCAGCCCTGAAAAACTTCGGCGTGTTCCTGGTCTCCTGGTACTTGTGAATCAATAGCGCTCATAATTCCAGCCCCAAAGAACTTCGACATGTTCCTGCTCTCCTGGTATTTGTGAATCTGTAGCGCTCGTAATTATGGCCACGGAATATCTCGACATGTTTCTGCTCTCCTGGTACTTTTGAATCTGTAACGCTCGTTATTCCGGCCCCATTATGCTTCGACATTTTCCTGTTCTCCTGGTACTTGTGAATCAATCCTACTAATATTATAAATGTGAAAGTTTGTATGTTTGTATGTTTGTATGTTTGTATGTTTGTATGTTTGGATGTTTGTCCGTCAATCACGCAAAAACGGCTGAAGGGATTTGGATGAAATTTGGCACATATATAGGTCACATCCTGGAATAACACATAGGCTACTTTTTATCCCGGTAACATACATGACTTAATGGAGACAGAGGAAGAAGTTGAGTCCAAAATTTCTGCTACCTTAGTACTTCAGATTCAAAAGTACCAGGAGAACAGAAACATGTCAATTTTTTTTACCGGGCTAGAATTTTATTACGAGTGCTTAAAGATTCACAAGTACAAGGAGACCAGGAACATGTCAAATTATTTTTGGGCAAGATTTCTTTTGAGCCGAAACTTTTCGAAGTATTTTAGGGACTGGTTTTTATTACTATTGGTAGGCAAACGTTTGACCGCTATCTCACCTGTGTGTGATGTTAAGCGATGATGCGGTCTAAGGTGGAGCACGCTTGCCTAGAATTCCAAGCGCTACAGATTCACAAGTACCAGGAGAGCAGAAACATACCGAGGTATTCCGGGGCCGGAATTACGAGCGCTACAGATTCACAATTACCAGGAGAGCAGAAACATCTCGGAAGTTTTTTTATGGCTTGAATTATGAGCGCTTTAGATTTACAAGTACCAGGAGATCAGAAATATGTCGAAGCATTTTCCGCGTTGGAATTGTGAACGCTATATTTTCACAAGTACTAGGAGAGCAGAAACATGTCGAAGTATTTTCTGGGCTGGAAGTTGTGAACGCTATAGATTCGCAAGTACCAGGAGAGCAAAAACATGTCAAGGCATTTCGGAGCCGGAATTACGAGCACTACAGATTTAGAAGTACCAGGAGAGCAGTAATATCTCGAAGTATTTTCTGGGCTAGACTTTCTGAACGCTATACATAGATTCACGAAAATAGCCAGAAGAGCAGACACAGGTCGATTTATTTTCGGCGCCGGAGTTGTGAGCGGTTTAGTTTAAAAAATACCAAGAGAACACAAACATGTCGAAGCTTATTTCCGGGCTAAAATAATGAAATCTAAAGATTCACAAGTAACATCAGAGCAGAAACCTGTCGAAGTATTTTCGGGGCTTGAAATTGTGTACCAGGAGAGCAGAATCATATTGAGATATTCCGGGACCGGAATAACGAGCGCTACAGATTTACAAATACCAGGAGAGCAGGAACATGTCGAGGTATTTTTAGGCTGGAATAAGCGATACCAGGAGACCAGGATCATGACAAAGATTTTAGGGCTGGAAATTAAGAACGCTATAGATTCGCAAGTACCAGGAAAGCATATAAACATGTTGTTTGGGGTTTGAATTATGGGTGCTTTAGATTCACAAGTACTTTAGATCAGAAATATGTCGAAGCATTTTCCGCGTTGGAATTGTGAACTCTATATATTCACAAGTACTATGAGAGCAGAAACATGTCGAAGTATTTTCTGGGCTGGACATTGTGAACGCTATAGATCAGCAAGTAACCAGGAGAGCAGACGCACGTCGATTTATTTTCGGCGCCGGAGTTGTGAGTGGTGAAGTTTAAAAATTACCAAGAGAACAGAAACCTGTCGAAGCTTATTTTCGGGCTGGAAATTGTGAACGCTATAGATTCTCAAGTACCAGGAGAGCAGAATCATGTCTAGATATTCCGGGGCCATAATTACGAGCGCTACAGATTCACAAATACCAGGAAAACAGGAACATGTCAAGGTATTTTTGGGCTGGAATTATGGGCGCTATTGATTCACAAGTACCAGGAGAGCAGAAACGTCTCGGAAGTTTTTTTGGGGCTTGAATTATAAGCGCTTTAGATTCACAAGTTCTTTAGATCAGTAGTATGTCAAAGCATTTTCCACGTTGGAATTGTGAACGCTATATTTTCACAAGTACTAGGAGAGCAGAAACATGTCGAAGTATTTTCTGGGCTTGAAATTGTGAACGCTATAGATTCCCGCAAGTAACCAGGAGAGCAGAAACACGTCGATTTATTTTCGGCGCCGGAGTTGTGAGCGGTGAAGTTTAAAAAATACCAAGAGAACAGAAACATGTCGAAGCTTATTTTCGGACTAAAATTAATGAACTCTAAAGATTCACAAGTAACAGGAGAGCAAAAACCTGTCGAAGTATTTTCGGGGCTGGAAATTGTGAACGCTATAGATTCTCAAGTACCAGGAGAGCAGAATCATGTCGAGATATTCCGGGGCCATAATAACGAGCGCTACAGATTCACAAATGCCAGGAAAGCAGGAACATGTCGAGGTATTTTTGGGCTGGAATTATGAGCGCTATTGATTCACAAGTACCAGGAGAGTAGGAACATGACGATGTTTTTGAGGACTGGAAATTAAGAACGCTATAGATTGGCAAGTACCAGAAGAGCAAAAATATGTCGAGGCATTTCGGAGCTGGAATAGATTCAGAAGTACCAAGAGAGCAGTAACATACATCTGGAAGTGTTTTCTGGGCTGGTAAATCTGAACGCTATAGATTCCCGAAAATAACCAGGAGAGCAGACACACGTCGATTTATTTTCGGCGCCGGAGTTGTGAGCGGTGAAGTTTAAAAAATACCAAGAGAACAGAAACATGTCGAAGCTTATTTTCGGACTAAAATTAATGAACTCTAAAGATTCACAAGTAACAGGAGAGCAAAAACCTGTCGAAGTATTTTCGGGGCTGGAAATTGTGAACGCTATAGATTCTCAAGTACCAGGAGAGCAGAATCATGTCGAGATATTCCGGGGCCATAATAACGAGCGCTACAGATTCACAAATGCCAGGAAAGCAGGAACATGTCGAGGTATTTTTGGGCTGGAATTATGAGCGCTATTGATTCACAAGTACCAGGAGAGTAGGAACATGACGATGTTTTTGAGGACTGGAAATTAAGAACGCTATAGATTGGCAAGTACCAGAAGAGCAAAAATATGTCGAGGCATTTCGGAGCTGGAATAGATTCAGAAGTACCAAGAGAGCAGTAACATACATCTGGAAGTGTTTTCTGGGCTGGTAAATCTGAACGCTATAGATTCCCGAAAATAACCAGGAGAGCAGACACACGTCGATTTTTTAATTTAATATGTCAAAGTATTGCCGGAGCTGGAATTATGAACGGTGCAGATTCACAAGTAGAAACCAGAAGACCAGAAACATGCCAAAGTATTTTTTTCGACAGGAGTCGTGAGCGCTTAAGATTCACAAGTACCTACCAGGAGATCACAAACATGTCGAAGTAGTGTCGGGGCTGAAATCTTACTTTCAGCCGCACCGCAAAGTCTCACAATATCTGGATACCTGAATCATGAAAATGCAGTTCCAAGGATGAGACAATGAGGGGCAGTTCTAAAGTCTACGCAGACGAAGTCGCGGGAAGTAGCTAGTAGCACTCATAATTTCAGCCCCAAAGAACTTCGACATGTTCCTGCTATCCTGGTATTTGTGAATCTGTAGCGGTCTTAAATATGGCCGCGGTGTACCTCGACATATTTCTGTTCTCCTGGTACTTGTGAACCTTTAGAGTTCACCATTTTAGCCCGAAAATAAAACTTCGACATGTTTCTGTTCTCTTGGAATTTTTTAAACTTAACCGTTCACAATTCCGGCACCGAATATAAATTGACATGTTTCTGCTCTCCTAGCACTATTGAAAATATAGCGTTCACAGTTCCAGCGCGGAAAATGCTTCGACATATTTCTGATCTCCTGGTACTTGTGAATCTAAAGCGCTCTTAATTCAAACCCCAAAAAAACTTCCGAGATGTTTCTGCTTTCCTGGTACTTGTGAATCTGTAGCGCTTGTAATTCCGGCCGAATACCTCGACATGTTTCTGCTCTCCTGGTACTTGTGAATCTGTAGCGCTCGGAATTTCAGTCCCGAAAATACTTCGACACGTTTCTGCTTCGCTAATAAAACAAATCTTGCCCAAAAATAATTTGACATATTGTTGGTCTCCTGGTTCTTGTGAATCTTGTAGGAATCGTAATAAAATTCTAGCCGGGTGAAAAAAAATGTCATGTTTCTGTTCTCCTGGTACTTTTGAATCTGAAGTACTAAGGCAGCAGCAACTTTGGACTTCCACTTCTTCCTCTGTCTCCATGAAGTCTTGTATGTTACCGGGATAAAAAGTAGCCTATGTGTTATTCCAAGATGTGACCTACATTTGTGCCAAATTTCATCCAAATCCCTTCAGCCGTTTTTGCGTGATTGACGGACAAACATCCAAACATACAAACTTTCACATCCTACTAATATTATAAATGTGAAAGTTTGTATGTTTGTATGTTTGTATGTTTAGATGTTTGTCCGTCAATCACGCAAAAACGGCTGAAGGGATTTGGATGAAATTTCGCACATATGTAGGTCACATCCTGGATAAACACATATGCTACTTTTTATCCCGATAAAAGGCATAGCTTAATGGCAGCGGAGGAGGAAGTGGAAATCAGACGTTTCTGCTGCCTTAGTACTTCAGATTCACAAGTACCAGGAGAGCATAAACATGTCGAAATATTTTCGGGTCTGAATTTTTGAGCGCCAAAGATTCTCGAGTACCAGGAGAGCAGACATAATGTCAAAGTATTTTTGGTCAGGTTTTTGTTTTGCTGGAAAATAGATTGGCTTTCATTGCAAGCGTTCATGTTTGTATGTTTGTCCGTCAATCACGCAAAAACGGCTGAAGGGATTTGGATGAAATTTGGCACATATATAGGTCACATCCTGGAATAACACATAGGCTACTTTTTATCCAGGTAACATACATGACTTAATGGAGACAGAGGAAGAAGTTTAAGTCCAAAGTTTCTGCTACCTTAGTACTTCAGATTAAAAAGTACCAGGAGAACAGAAACATGTCAAATTTTTTTACCGGGCTAGAATTTTATTACGAGTGCTAAGAAATTCACAACCACCAGGACACCAGCAACATGTCAAATTATTTTTGGGCAAGATTTTTTTTTAAGCAGAGCAGAAACTTTCGGGTCTGGAATTCAGAGCGCTACAGATTCACAAGTACCAGGAGAGCAGAAACATACCGAGGTATTCCGGGGCCGGAAACATCTCGGAAGTTTTTTTGGGGCTTGAATTATGAATGCTTTAGATTCGCAAGTACCAGGAGATTAGAAATATTTCGAAGTATTTTCTGGGCTGGAAATTGTGAACGCTATAGATTCTCGAAATTAACCAGGAGAGCAGACACACGTCGATTTATTTTCAGCGCCGGAGTTGTGAGCGGTTAAGTTTAAAATACTCAAGATTCACAATTACAAGGAGACCAGGAACATGTCAAATTATTTTTGGGCAAGATTTCTTTTGAGCCGAAACTTTTCGAAGTATTTTAGGGACTGGTTTTTTTTTACTATTGGTAGGCAAACGTTTGACCGCTATCTCACCTGATGTTAAGCGATGACGCGGTCTAAGGTGGAGCACGCTTGCCTAGAATTCCAAGCGCTACAGATTCACAAGTACCAGGAGAGCAGAAACATACCGAGGTATTCCTGGGCCGGAATTACGAGCGCTACAGATTCACAATTACCAGGAGAGCAGAAACATCTTGGAAGTTTTTTCAGGGCTTGAATTATGAGCGCTTTAGATTTACAAGTACCAAGAGATCAGAAATATGTCGAAGCATTTTCCGCGTTGGAATTGTGAACGCTATATTTTCACAAGTACTAGGAGAGCAGAAACATGTCGAAGTATTTTCTGGGCTGGAAATTGTGAACGCTATACATAGATTCACGAAAATAGCCAGAAGAGCAGACACAGGTCGAATTATTTTCGGCGCCGGAGTTGTGAGCGGTTAAGTTTAAAAAATACCAAGGGAACACAAACATGTCGAAGCTTATTTCCGGGCTAAAATAATGAAATCTAAAGATTCACAAGTAACATCAGAGCAGAAACCTGTCGAAGTATTTTCGGGGCTTGAAATTGTGTACCAGGAGAGCAGAATCATATTGAGATATTCCGGGGCCGGAATAACGAGCGCTACAGATTTACAAATACCAGGAGAGCAGGAACATGTCAAGGCATTTCGGAGCCGGAATTACGAGCGCTACAGATTCAGAAGTACCAGGAGAGCAGTAACATCTCGAAGTATTTTCTGGGCTGGACTTTCTGAACGCTATACATAGATTCACGAAAATAGCCAGAAGAGCAGACACAGGTCGAATTATTTTCGGCGCCGGAGTTGTGAGCGGTTAAGTTTAAAAAATACCAAGGGAACACAAACGTGTCGAAGCTTATTTCCGGGCTAAAATAATGAAATCTAAAGATTCACAAGTAACATCAGAGCAGAAACCTGTCGAAGTATTTTCGGGGCTGGAAATTGTGAACGCTATAGATTCTCAAGTACCAACAGAGCAGAATCATGTCGAGATATTCCGGGGCTATAATTACGAGCGCTACAGATTCACAAATACCAGGAGAGTAGGAACATGCCGATGTTTTTGAGGACTGGAAATTAAGAGCGCTATAGATTCGCAAGTACCAGAAGAGCAAAAACATGTCGAGGCATTTCGGAGCTGGAATAGATTCAGAAGTACCAAGAGAGCAATAACATACATCTGGAAGTGTTTTCTGGGCTGGAAATTCTGAACGCTATAGATTCCCGAAAATGACCAGGAGAGCAGACACACGTCGATTTTTTAATTTAATATGTCAAAGTATTGCCGGAGCTGGAATTATGAACGGTGCAGATTCACAAGTAGAAACCAGAAGACCAGAAACATGCCAAAGTATTTTTTTCGACAGGAGTCGTGAGCGCTTAAGATTCACAAGTACCTACCAGGAGATCACAAACATGTCGAAGTTGTGTCGGGGCTGAAATCTTACTTTCAGCCGCACCGCAAGGTCTCACAATATCTGGATACCTGAATCATGAAAATGCAGTTCCAAGGATGAGACGATGAGGGGCAGTTCTAAAGTCTACGCAGACGAAGTCGCGGGAAGTAGCTAGTTTATAATATTAGTAGGATAATTAACCCAAAAATGCTGCCAGCCTTTTGGGCTCATTACCAGTGGCTAGCGATGCGGACGAATTTTTCGACGCCATATGTTAGTTTTATTTTTAGTTTTAGTTAGTGAGTTTTTTTTTTAATTTAATTTAATTGTATATACATCTTGTCTGAAATAAAATTGAACCAAAAATCCTACTAATATTATAAAAATGTGAAAGTTTGTATGTTTGTATGCTTGTCCGTCAATCACGCCAAAATGGCAGAAGGGATTTGTATGAAATTTGGCACACAAATAGTTCGCATCCTGGAATAACACAAAGGCTACTTTTTATCCCGATAAAAGGCATTAGCCTAATGGAGGCAGGCGGAGGACGAAGTGGAAATCCGAAGCTTCTGCTACCTTGGTACTTCAGATTCACAAGTACCTACCAGGAGAGCAAAAACATGTCGAAGTATTTTCAGGGCTGAATTTGTGAGCGCATAAGATTCACAAGTACCAGGAGAGTAGAAACGTGTCAAAGTATTTTTGGGAAAGTTTTTTTTTAACTGGAAAACAGATAGGTATATGTGAAGTTTTTCCGGGCTGGAATTGTGAATGCTATAGGATGCACAAGTGCTAGGAGACCAGAAACATGTCGAAGTTTTTGGGGCTGGAATTATGAGCGCTATTGATTCACAAGTACCAGGAGACCAGAAACATGCCGAAGTATTTTCAGGGCTGGAAATTGAGTACGCTATAGATTCACAAGTACCAGGAGACCAGAAACACACATGGCAATTTTATTTCAGGGCTGCAAATTAAAACCACTATAGATTCACAAGTACCAGGAGAGCAGAAATGTGTCGAAGTATTTTAGGAGCTGGAAACTGTTAATGCTATAGATTAACAAGTACCAGGAGAGCAGAAACAGGTTGAGGTTTTTTGGGGCCGATATTACAATTGCTACAGATTCACAAGTACCAGGAGAGCAGAAACATGTCAAAGTATTTTCGGGGCTGGAAACTGTGAATGCTATAGATTCACAAGGATCAAGTGAGCAGAAACATGTCGAAGTATTTTAAGGGCTGAAAATTGTGAACGCTAAAATTCACAAGTACCAGGCAGGAACATGTCGGAGCATTTTTCGGGCTGGAATTGTGAACGCCAAACTTTCATAAGTACCAGGAAAGCAGAAACATGTCAAAGTATTTTCGGGGCTGGAAACTGTGAATGCTATAGATTCACAAGTACCAGGAGAGCAGAAACACGTCGAGGTATTCCGAGCCGGAATAACAAGCACTACAGATTCGCAAAGACCAGGAGAGCAGAAACATCTCGAACTATTTTTGGGGCTAAAATTATGAGCGCTAGATTCACAAGTACCAGGAGACCAGACACATGTCTAAGTATTTTCGAGCAAGATTTTTTTTACCAGGAGTACAGTGAGGGCCTAGCACGAATATTTTTGACGTATAGTAACGTGACGTAAAATTTTACCATAGCTACAATACTCGTTTCGCACATAACATTTATTTGAATTAGATACCATATTCATATTTTAATTGTGTATGTCCCATAAAATTAAACCAAAACACTATGGGGTTGTAGTTTTTCATATTCAAAATTCACTTACGTTAACGTTACTATACGTCAAAATATTCGTGCTAGCCCCTCAGGAGAGAAGAAAAATGTCCACATAGTTTTGGGGCTGTTATTGTGAGCGCTTAGTTTCACAAGTACCAGGAGACCAGACACATGTCGCAGTATTTCTCGGGCTTTCATTGTAAACAGTTAGGATTCAAGAGTACCAGGGAATCAAAAACATGCCGAAGTTTTTCCTGCGCTGGATTTATGAGTGACTAGCTTCCTCCCGCGACTTCGTCTGCGTAGACTTTAGAACTGCCGCGCAACTTTTTGCCTCATTGTCTCATCCTTGGAATTGCATCTTCATGATTCAGGTATCCAGACATTGTGAGTCTTTGCGGTGCCGCTGAAAGTAAGATTTCAGCCCCGAAATTACTTCGACATGTTTGTGATCTCCTGGTAGACCCTTGTGAATCTTAAGCGCTCATATTTGCAGCCTCGAAAATACTCCGACATGTTTTTGTTCTCCTGGCATTATTGATCCATGCCACTCATAATTCCTGCACGGAAAAAACTACATGTTTTTGGTCCCCTGGTACTTTTGAATCGCTTGCAATGAAAGCCATCTTCTTTCCAGTAAAAAAACCTACCCTTAATATTTTGACATGTTTTTGTTCCCATTACTCGAGAATCTATGGCACTCACAAATTCAGCCCCGAAAATACTTCGACATGATTCTGCTCTCCTGGTACTTGTGAATTTTTAGCGCTCATATTTCCAGCCTCGAAAGTACTTCGACATGTTTTTCTCCTGGACTATTGATCCAAGCCACTCATAACTCCTGCATGGAAAAACGAAGACATGTTTTTGGTCGAATCAAAGCCCCAAAAAAACATGAACATGACATGTTTCTGATCTCCTAGTTATTTTGATTCTTTAGCGCTCATAATTCCGGCCCCGAAAATACCTCGACATGTTTCTGCTCTCCGGATACTTGTGAAGTTACCAGCCCTGAAAAAACTTCGGTATGTTTCTGGTCTCCTGGTACTTGTGAATCTATAGCGCTCGTAATTCCGGCCCCGGAATGCCTGGACATGTTTCTGCTCTCTTGGTACTTGTAAATCTATAGCGTTCTCAATTTCCAGCCCTGAAAAATTTGTTCCTGGTCTCCTGGTACTTGTGAATCAATAGCGCTCATAATTATGGCAACGGAATACCTCGACATGTTTCTGCTCTCCTGGTACTTCTGAATCTGTAACGATCGTTATTCCGACCCCGGAATGCCTCAACATGTTTCTGCTCCCCTGGTACTTGTGAATCTATAGCGTTCTCAATTTCCAGCCCTGAAAAACTTCGGCATGTTCCTGGCCTCCTGGTGCTTGTAAATTAATAGCGCTCATAATTCCAACACCACAGAACTTCGACATGTTCCTGCTCTGCTGGTATTTGTGAATCTGTAGCACTCGTAATTATAGCCACGGAATACCTCGACATGTTTCTGCTCTCCTGGCACTTCTGAATCTGTAACGCTCGTTATTCCGGCCCCGGAATGCTTCGACATTTTCCTGGTCTCCTGGTACTTGTGAATCAATAGCGCTCATAATTCCAACACCAAAGAACTTCGACATGTTCCTGCTCTTCTGGTATTTGTGAATCTGTAGCGCTCGTAATTATAGCCGCTCAATTCCAGTGCCGGGAATACTTCGACATGTTTCTGGTCCTCTGGTACTTTTGAATCCTAACCGCTTGCAATTAAAGCTTTGGAAGTACTTTGTCGATAAGTTTCTGATGTCCTGGTACTTGTACAACTTTAGCGCTCACAATTACAGCCTGGAAAATGCTTCGCCATATTTCTGATCTCCTGGTACTTGTGAATTTTTAGGGCTCACAATTCCAGCCCCGAAAAAACTTCGATATATTTCTGCTCTCCTAGTACTCTTGAATCCTAACCGCTTGCAATAATAGCTTTGTCGATATGTTTCTGGTGTGCTGGTAATTCCAGCCCCGAAAATTCTTCGACATGTTTCTGATTTCCTGGTATTTTTGAATCCTAAACGCTCACAATTCCAGCCCCGGAAATACTTCGGCATATTTCTGGTCTCCTGGTTCTTGTGAATCTTCAGCGCTCATAATTACTCCTGTCCGGAATAAACTTCGACATGTTTCTGTTCTCTTGGTACTTCTGCATCCTAACCACTCACCAGCAACTTGAAAACTTTCAGATATTTCTCTCCTGGTATTTTAATTTCTGATCTCCTGGTACTTGTGAATATAAAGCGCTCATATCAAGCCCCAAAAAAACTTCCTAAATGTTACTGCTCTCCTGGTACTTGTGAATCTGTAGCGCTCGTAATTCCGGCACCGGAATACCTCGATATGTTTATGCTCTCCAGGTGAATCTGTAGCGCTCGGAATTCCAGTCCCGAAAATACTTCGAAAAGTTTCTGCTCTGCTAATAAAAAAAAACTTGCCCAAAAATAATTTGACATGTTGCTGGTCTCCTGGTACTTGTGAATCTTTTAGCACTCGTAATACAATTCTAGCCCGGTAAACAATTTCGACATGTTTCTGTTCTCCTGGTACTTTTGAATCTGAAGTACTAAGGTAGCAGAAACTTTGTACTTCGACTTCTTCCTCTGTCTCCATTAAGTCATGTATGTTACCGGGATAAAAAGTAGCCTATGTGTTATTTCAGGATGTGACCTACATATGTGCCAAATTTCATCTAAATCCCTTCAGCCGTTTTTGCGTGATTGACGGACAAACATCCAAACATACAAACATGAACGCTTGCTATGAAAGCCAATCTATTTTCCAGCAAAAAAAAAAACCTGACCAAAAATACTTTGACATATTTCTGCTCTCCTGTTACTCGAGAATCTTTGGCGCTCACAAATTCAGACCCGAAAATATTTCGACATGTTTATGCTCTCCTGGTACTTGTGAATCAGAAGTACTAAGGCAGCAGAAACGTCTGATTTCCACTTCCTCCTCCGCCGCCATTAAGCTATGCCTTTTATCGGGATAAAAAGTAGCCTATGTGTTATTCCAGGATGTGAACTATATGTGTGCCAAATTTCATTCAAATCCCATCAGCCATTTTTGCGTGATTGACGAACAAACATACAAACATACAAACTTTCACATTTATAATATTAGTAGGACTAGCTTCCTCCCGCGACTTCGTCTGCGTAGACTTTAGAACTGCCGCGCAACTTTTTGCCTCATTGTCTCATCCTTGGAATTGCATCTTCATGATTCAGGTATCCGGACATTGTGAGTCTGCGGTGCAGCTGCAAGTAAGATTTCAGCCCCGAAATTACTTCGACATGTTTGTGATCTCGTGGTAGACCCTTGTGAATTTTAAGCGCTCATATTTGCAGCCTCGAAAATACTCCGACATGTTTTTGTTCTCCTGGTATTATTGATCCATGCTACTCATAATTCCTGCACGGAAAAAAACTACATGTTTTTGGTCCCCTGGTACTTTTGAATCGCTTGCAATGAAAGCCACCTTCTTTCCAGTAAAAAATCCTACCCTAAATATTTTGACTTGTTTCTGTTCCGTGGCTGGTACTCGAGAATCTATGGCACTCACAAATTCAGCCCCGAAAATACTTCGACATGTTTCTGCTCTCCTGGTACTTGTGAATTTTTAGCGCTCATATTTCCAGCCTCGAAAGTACTTCGACATGTTTTTTCTCCTGGAATATTTATTGATCCAAGCCACTCATAACTCCCGCATGGAAAAACGACGACATGTTTTTGGTCGAACTAAAGCCCCAGAAAAACTTTGACATGTTTCTGATCTCCTAGTTATTTTGATTTTTTAGCGCTCATAATTCCGGCCCCGAAAATACCTGGATATGTTTCTGCTCTCCGGATACTTGTGAAGTTTCCGGCCCTGAAAAAACTTCGGCATGTTTCTGGTCTCCTGGTACTTGTGAATCTATAGCGCTCGTAGTTCCGGCCCCGGAATGCCTCAACATGTTTCTGCTCCCCTGGTACTTGTGAATCTATTGCGTTCTCAATTTCCAGCCCTGAAAAACTTCGGCATGTTCCTGGCCTCCTGGTGCTTGTAAATTAATAGCGCTCATAATTCCAACACCAAAGAACTTCGACATGTTCCTGCTCTCCTGGTATTTGTGAATCTGTAGCGCTCGTAATTATAGCCACGGAAGACCTCGACATGTTTCTGCTCTCCTGGCACTTCTGAATCTGTAACGCTCGTTATTCCGGCCCCGGAATGGTTCGACATTTTCCTGGTCTCCTGGTACTTGTGAATCAATAGCGCTCATAATTCCAGCCCCAAAGAACTTTGACATGTTCCTGCTATCCTGGTATTTGTGAATCTGTAGCGCTCGTAAATATGGACGCGGTGTACCTCGACATGTTTCTGCTCTCCTGGTACTTAAAAATCTATAACGTTCACAATTTCCAGCCCCGAAAATACTTCGACATGTTTCTGTTCTCCTGGTACTTGTGAACCTTTAGAGTTCACTATTTTAGCCCGAAAATAAACTTCGACATGTATCTGTTCTCTTGGATTTGTTTAAACTTAACCGTTCACAATTCCAGCACCCAATATAAATTGACATGTTCCTGCTCTCCTAGTACTAATGAAAATATAGCGTTCACAATTCCAGCGTGGAAAATGCTTCGAATCCGTCGAATACCTCGACATGTTTCTGCTCTCCTGGTACTTGTGAATCTATAGCGCTCGTAGTTCCGGCCCCGGAATGCCTCAACATGTTTCTGCTCCGCTAATAAAAAAAAATCTTGCCCAAAAATAATTTGACATGTTGCTGGTCTCCTGGTTCTTGTGAATCTTTTAGGACTCGTAATAAAATTCTAGCCGGGAAAAAAAATTGTCATGTTTCTATTCTCCTGATACTTTTGAATCTGAAGTACTAAGGCAGCAGCAACTTTGGACCTCCACTTCTTCCTCTGTCTCCATGAAGTCTTGTATGTTACCGGGATAAAAAGTAGCCCATGTGTTATTTCAGGATGTGACCTACATATGTGCCAAATTTCATCTAAATCCCTTCAGCTGTTTTTGCGTGATTGACGGACAAACATCCAAACATACAAACATGAACGCTTGCAATGAAAGCCAATCTAATTTCCAGCAAAAACCACTTCGTTCCAAAAAAAACCTGACCAAAAATACTTTGACATATGTCTGCTCTTCTGGTACTCGAGAATCTTTGGCGCTCACAAATTCAGCAAAAATATTTCGACATGTTTATGCTCTCCTGGTACTTGTGAATCTGAAGTACTAAGGCAGCAGAAACGTCTGATTTCCACTTCCTCCTCCGCCGCCATTAAGCTATGCCTTTTAGCGGGATAAAAAGTAGCCTATGTGTTATTCCAGGATGTGAACTATATGTGTGCCAAATTTCATTCAAATCCCATCAGCCATTTTTGCGTGATTGACGAACAAACATACAAACATACAAACATACAAACTTTCACATTTATAACATTAGTAGGATAGTAGGATTTGAATTAAAAAGTAGGTACCAGAAGAACAGAAACGTGTCGAAGTAATTTCTAGGCTAAAAATATGAGCGCTAAACATTCACAAGTACCAGAAGACTAGAAATATGTCAAAGTATTTCCGGCGTTGGAAGCGTGTGCGGTTAGGATTCAAAAGTACCTACCAGGAAATCAGAAACCATTCTAAGTACTTTTGGAGCTGTAATATAAGCGCTAAAGATTCACAACTACCAGGAGAGAGCGAATAAGCCCGCTGGAAGAAGCTAGTAGGTATAATATAAATATGTACTTACCTACCTACCTAGATCAATAATTCATAATAATAATAAACATAAGTAGGTACCTAAACGAGAAACGGTTGTTATATTTCTCAGGAACTATCCCACTGATCAAGTGTGTGTTTCTTTTTACTGGAGGTACTTTTTAGGTACAATGTTTTGGTGTAATTATATTTTATGAGTAATGGTTAAATAATAAAATATTACAGATCACCCGCCATCTTAATGTCAATAGGCGGGTGTATCTTAATCTATGTTAAAAATGAATGTCTATTTCCCTTGGTCATCGCATCAAGCGTGAACGGCTGGGCCGATTTCACTAATTCTTTTTTTGTTGTGTTTGTTATTGTCACGAGAAGGTTCTTATCTTGTTCTTATGAAAGAAAAAAAATGATATTTCAGGGTAGCCAGTTGACGGGAGCGAAGCCGCGGGGACAGCTAGTTTCGAAATAATTTTGTTCTGTGAAGGTGATACAACTTTTTTAGAGCTAAAGTCCGGCCGCGAAGCAGGAAGAATTTCGTCCGTTGACCTGTTATTACCTGTCTCTGTCACTCCCGCGTAAATAGAATGAGTCTCGCTCGCACAGATGCAATGGCCGCCGTCCTCGGGGATTGTAAACCTTTGCCTGAGAGTGTAAGGTTTCTTCTTGTTTGCAACAGTCTGGTCGTCAAACGGTCTGTCAGTCAAATAAATGACGCTAGCGACAAGAGCGAGCAGCAAGTTATTCTGCAACAAAACACACTCACCGACCCTATCTCCAGCGCGGCAGTTGCACGTTCCAAAGATTAGATCCTAGGGAGAAGAACGTGCAACAAACTCCATGGACACTCTTTTAAACACTGGCTTCTTACAAAATCATGGTTACGTTATTTGTTGTTGACATGTTTAGTCACCATTACTAAAAATCATAAGTTGGGCTACGAACTGCTACCCCATATTCTATAGATTTAGACCCCAGTTACTATTTCCTCTTTCAAAACCCGAAGAAATGGCTAGGTGGTAAGAGATTTGGGCCGAATCAAATGAAGAGGTCATCACATCATCGAAACAAACCGCCTATTTAGAATTTTTGAGAGCCTCGAAAAATCCTATTTTTTTAAAGGAATATAAAATATTTAAAGGAATATAATACAGCGAAGCAACTTCAAAAAGTTATTATTAACAGTAGGTATGCGTAGAGGTAAATCTCCTGGCCACGATGGACTCAGTATTGAGCACTTAAAATATGCTGGTGTACACGTGCCAAGAGTTCTGTCTATGTTCTTCAATTTGTGCATCAGTCACTCGTATTTACCGGATGATCTGATGAGAACTACATTGGTGCCCATAGTGAAGAACAAGACAGGAGACTTATCGGATAGGGACAACTATCGCCCGATCTCTCTTGCGACCACTGTTTCTAAAATATTGGATAGTGTGCTTGAGTCTTGTCTGGTTAAGTATATAAACATACATGACGCACAGTTCGGGTTTAGAACTGGACTGTCAACTGAGAGCGCGATTCTGGCCCTTAAGCACACTGTCCAATACTACACTGAAAGAAAGACACCGGTATACGCCTGTTTTTTGGACCTCTCCAAGGCCTTCGATCTCGTTTCGTATGAGGTACTTTGGAGAAAGATGGAGGACAGGGGTATGCCGGCTGAAATAGTAGAAATATTTAAATATTGGTACTCGAATCAGACTAATTGTGTTAGGTGGTCAAACTGTCTCTCTCAGAGTCATACAGGTTGGAGTGCGGAGTAAGACAGGGAGGGTTGTCCTCTCCAAAGCTGTTTAACTTGTATGTAAATTACCTCATAGTCGAGCTCAGCGGCATGCGTGTCGGTTGCCGGGTAGGGGGTGTTAGTGTGAACAACATCAGCTACGCGGACGATATGGTGTTGCTGGGCCCGACTGCGAGGTCAATCAAGGAGATGCTGAATGTTTGTGAAGAATACGCCGCATCACATGGTCTTATATACAATGTAAGGAAAACCGAGTTCATGGTCTTTAAGGCCGCTGGCAAGTGTCCAAACACCATTCCTTCCATTACTTTGAACGGCGTCAAAATAAAGCAGGTGACAAAGTTTAAATATCTGGGCCATATACTTGTCGACGACCTTAAGGATGATGAGGACGTGGAGAGGGAGCGCAGGGCGTTGGCGGTCCGTGGGAACATGTTGGCGCGCAGATTTTTTCGTTGTACCGATCAGGTCAAAATAACCTTGTTTAAAGCGTACTGTCAAGGCCTGTACACGGGAAGTCTGTGGTTCAGCTGTTCACGGGGGACGCTAAATGCCTTGCGCGTCCAATATAACAATGTTTTCAGGATGATGTTGAAACTCCCTCGTTTCTGTAGTGCCTCGGGGGATGTTTGCCCAATGGCGTACAGATGGCTTCCATGCCATCATCAGGAAAAAGGTGGCATCGCTTGTGAGGAGGATTCGAGGGAGTAGCAATAGCATCCTGAAAGTCGTGGCTGAGGACTCGAAAGCTCCTGTGCTGAGGCATTTCATGAGAAGTCATTGTCCGCATGAAGTGCCTCGTAAGTACATGACTCATTAGTTATTTTTAAACTTGTTTTACTAACCTTAGTGTGTAAGTTGTACTAACAGAATTGGTTCCTTATGTTGTTCCCAATAAAAACAATTTGTTGTTGTTTGAAACAAAAAAAATCAAAAGTCATTTATCAAACCGGCCTCGTATACTTAGGTATTATAATTATGTAATAGTACCTACATTACGATATAGTGCGTTAAGATAGTTACCTATAACATGCGAGGCGGAATTTCAGACCGAGCCGAAGGCGAGGGCGTAATTGAGCCGAGCATGTTATAACCAATACGCACGTATATCGTACGACGATTTGTAACGCATTTGCGGAAACAGAAAAAAAAAACATCTACACTATATAATAATAAAAAGAGGAAAACTTTGTTTGTTTGTTTTTTTGATTGTAATGAATAGGCTCAAAAAATACTGGACCGATTTTAAAAATTCTTTCACCATTCGAAAGCTACATTATCCACGAGTAACATAGGCTATATTTTATTTTGGAAAAAAATAGGGTTCCGTAAGATATTTGGGTTTTTCGGACACAAGGTGTAAAAATCAACCAGAAAAGTTACTTATTTTGCGTACGCTGCCTCAACTATAAAAGATAGATAGAACCATACATTGTTCTAATTAATTGTAGATCTTATAAATATCTACAAAAAAGTCCGCGACACACTATACCTATCTATGTCGAGTGAGGCACAACAACCATTTTTTTATTTGAAAATCTTGATTTTTTTGGACTACATTTAAATGCGTGTATTTTACTCATGCTATTCATCCTTATCAAAATAAAGTGATTCATGCACGGGCGGAGCGCGACGCGGCGTCGCGGTCGCAAATCAATAAAATTATCTTGGACCAAGTAACCAGCGATGCAACAACCTACAACTCCATCGACACAATCATGTCATCTGAAGACTGTACGAGCTACCCCGCGGAGTTTCTTAACTCTTTGGAGCTATCCGGGGTGGCATCACATAGGTAGGTAAGCTCGAATTAAAAGTCGGTATACCCGTTTTGTTAATGCGCAACTTGGACGCCCCGAGACTATATGTAATGGCACTAGATTGCGAGTCATTGAACTAGGCAGGCATATTGTTAAGGCCACAATTTTAACTGGAGAAGCTGAGGGTGAAAACGTTCTTATTCCACGCATCCCAATAATACCCAATAACTTACCCTTCAATTTCAAACGATTACAGTTCCCACAGTTGCATTTTCTATGACTATTAATAAATCGAAGGGCAAACTTTGAAGGTAGCGGGGATACATTTAGGCACGCCCTGTTTTTCGCATGGGCAGCTATACGTTGCTTGCTCACGTGTATCTAAATCCCAAAATCTACATGTTTACGCTGAACAAAAAGCGCTAGCTGTGTCCGATAATATGTCTGTGTTTTATGTATTCTGGTTGATGTATGGGTGCTTTTTGGTTACCTGAAATAAATGCTTTTTTTTTTTTTTTTTTAAATCAAATAACATAGTATACAGGAGTATATTGCAGTAAAAACACAGATAAATTAACACAGATGTTCACCTATTCCAATTACATACCACATATAATTCTTTACTTATTACAAAATCTATTAAAAAAACCGCATCAAAATCCGTTGCGTAGTTTTAAAAATTTAAGCATAATAGGGACATAGGGACAAAGAAAGCTACTTTGTTTTATACTATGTAGTGATTAAATGCAAGTAACATTGGTCCGACCTGTTTATTAGTCAGTTTTTAGTAATCCGTTTGTGCTGGATAGGATAATCTCAAGCCCGGGGAAGGACATAGGGCTACTTTTTATAAACACACCATACAGGTAAAGATTGATGAAGAAACCACTGGACTTAGCATTTTGAAATTTGCAGAGTTCTATTATAGCTTAAAATAATGAGCACTTAGAAAGGAATTCAGATAATTCCACCCTCAAGAGATTCCCTCTAAATATTAGGTATAGGAGTTCAAAGATTGTATGGAAACTAATTTTGAAGTTAGAAATCTGGGATGTACGATGTGAAGTTACATTAAAAAAATATAAGTATTTTAAAAAAAATGTCACGTAACTTTGTTTTAGACCAAATTCTACGCGAGCGAAGCCGCGGGCAAAAGCTAGTAGATAATATTTGGTCTTTGAATGATTAAAATCGGACGTTTGGTTTTGAAGTTCTGGCGAAATTAAAATATTACGATTTCTGCTGCACGGCCCGTTGCGAAGTGGACGTCACCAAGGCGGGGGTGCGCGTGCGGGAGGGGAGTTTAGATTATGAGTAAGGTACAGCTCCCTACGCAGCGATCGTGCGCGAAGTTTAATAATTTTAGTGCGATTTTTTTTAAATTTCCTTCTTAAAAGTCGGTTAAAAACTACACCTACGCAAAAGTTCTTCTCAGAGCTAAACAAAAGTTCTTCTCAGAGCCAAACAACAGTTCTTTTCAGGACCAACCAACAGTTCTTTTCAGGGCTAACCAACAGTTCTTTTCAGGGCTAACCAACAGTTCTTTCAGGGCTAACCAACAGTTCTTTTCAGGGCTACACAACAGTTCTTTTCAGAGCTAGAATATTACACGCTATTAACATTTTCTTAAACATTTGAAAATGCCTAAGAGTCATGTCTCCACTTACTAAACATAGTTCTCAAGCACGGGCAGCAAGAATACGCCGTATGGGAGAATCTTCACAACGCTTTGCTGAACAGAATCAGAGAAACTCTCAGGTACGCGCACGAGAGCCGAGTGTCGAACGTTCGCAACGCTTAGCACAACAAAATCTGAGAACCTCCGAGTTATATCTACACTAATATTATAAAGAGGAAAACTTTGTTTGTTTGTTTGTTTGTTTGATTGTAATGAATAGGCTCAGAAACTACTGGACCGATTTTAAAAATTCTTTCACCATTCGAAAGCTACATTATCCACGAGTAACATAGGCTATATTTTATTTTGAAAAAAAAATAGGGTTCCGTAAGATAGTTGTGTTTTTCGGACACAAGGTGTAAAAATCAACCAGAAAAGTTACTTATTTTGTGTACGCTGCCTAAACTATAAAAGATAGAACCATACATTGTTCTGATTAATTGTAGATCTTATAAATAGCTACAAAAAAGTCCGCGACACACTATACCTATCTATGTCGAGTGAGGCACAACAACCATTTTTTTAATTTAAAAATCTTGATTTTTTTTGGACTACATTTAAACGCGTTTATTTTATTCATGCTATTAATCTTTATCAAAATAAAGTATTTCATCACTAAGTACAGTTTATGTAGATAATATTTGGTCTTAGAATGATTAAAATCGGACGTTTGGTTTTGAAGTTATGGCGAAATTAAAATATTACGATTTCTGCAGCACGGCGCGTTGCGAAGTGGACGTCACCAAGGCGGGGGTGCGCGTGCGGGAGGGGAGTTTAGATCTATGAGTAAGGTACCCGCGCGGCTCAGCCGCGAGGTCGGCTCCCTACCTACGCTGCGGTCGTGCGCGAAGTCAAATAATTTTCGTGCGATTTTCTTTAGATTTCGTTCTTAAAACTACACCTACGCAAAAGTTCTTCTCAGAGCTAAACAACAGTTCTTTTCAGGGCTAACCAACAGTTCTTTTCAGGGCTAACCAGCAGTTCTTTTCAGAGCTACACAACAGTTATTTTCAGAGCTAGAATATTACACGCTATTAACATTTTCTTAAACATTTGAAAATGCCTAAGAGAGCCAGGTCTCAACTTACTAAACATAGTTCTCAAGCACGGGCAGCAAAAATACGCCGTATGGGAGAATCTTCACCTGAACGTTCACAACGCCTTGCTGAACAAAATCAGAGAAACTCTCAGGTACGCGCACGAGAGTCGAGTGTCGAACGTTCGCAACGCCTTGCACAACAAAATCTGAGAACCTCTGAGTTATCTACACTTAATAATATAATAATCTATACTAATATTATAAAGAGGTAAAATTTGTTTGTAAGTTTGTATGTTTGTAAGTTTGTATGTTTGTAAGTTTGTATGTAGGGGGTAATCTCAGGAACTACTGGTCCGATTTGAAAAATTATTTCAGTGTTAGATAGCCCATTTATTGAGGAAGGTTATAGGCTAAATATCATCACGCTAAGACAAATAGGAGCGGAGCATTTAAGGAAAATGTGACGCAAATGAAGTTGCGCGGGTCAGCTAGTAATATAATAATATTATATATAATAATAATAATATTATAAAGAGGAAAACTTTGTTTGTTTGTTTGTTTGTTTGTTTGTTTGATTGTAATGAATAGGCTCAGAAACTACTGGACCGATTTTAAAAATTCTTTCACCATTCGAAAGCTACATTATCCACGAGTAACATAGGCTATATTTTATTTTGAAAAAAAATAGGGTTCCGTAAGATAGTTGTGTTTTTCGGACACAAGGTGTAAAAATCAACCAGAAAAGTTACTTATTTTGTGTACGCTGCCTAAACTATAAAAGATAGAACCATACATTGTTCTGATTAATTGTAGATCTTATAAATAGCTACAAAAAAGTCCGCGACACACTATACCTATCTATGTCGAGTGAGGCACAACAACCATTTTTTTAATTTAAAAATCTTGATTTTTTTTGGACTACATTTAAACGCGTTTATTTTACTCATGCTATTAATCTTTATCAAAATAAAGTATTTCATCACTAAGTACAGTTTATGTAGATAATATTTGGTCTTTGAATGATTAAAATCGGACGTTTGGTTTTGAAGTTATGGCGAAATTAAAATATTACGATTTCTGCAGCACGGCGCGTTGCGAAGTGGACGTCACCAAGGCGGGGGTGCGCGTGCGGGAGGGGAGTTTAGATCTATGAGTAAGGTACCCGCGCGGCTCAGCCGCGAGGTCGGCTCCCTACCTACGCTGCGGTCGTGCGCGAAGTCTAATAATTTTCGTGCGATTTTCTTTAGATTTCGTTCTTAAAACTACACCTACGCAAAAGTTCTTCTCAGAGCTAAACAACAGTTCTTTTCAGGGCTAACCAACAGTTCTTTTCAGGGCTAACCAGCAGTTCTTTTCAGAGCTACACAACAGTTATTTTCAGAGCTAGAATATTACACGCTATTAACATTTTCTTAAACATTTGAAAATGCCTAAGAGAGCCAGGTCTCAACTTACTAAACATAGTTCTCAAGCACGGGCAGCAAAAATACGCCGTATGGGAGAATCTTCACCTGAACGGTCACAACGCCTTGCTGAACAAAATCAGAGAAACTGTCAGGTACGCGCACGAGAGTCGAGTGTCGAACGTTCGCAACGCCTTGCACAACAAAATCTGAGAACCTCTGAGTTATAATATTATAAAGCAGAAGAGTTTGTTTGTTTGTTTGGTTGAGCACGCTAATCTCAGGAACTTTCAGTGTTAGATAGCCCATTTATCGAGGAAGGCTATAGGCTATATCATTAAGCTAAGTCAAAAAGGAGCGCAGAATTAATGGAAAATGTGACGCAGACGAAGTTGCGCGGGTCAGCTAGTAATATTATAAAGCAGAAGACTTTGTTTGTTTGGTTGAGCACGTTAATCTCAGGAACTACTGGTCCGATTTGAAAAATTATCTCAGTGTTAGATAGCCCATTTAACGAGGAAGGCTATAGGCTATAGGTACATTATTATTATTATGAGCCTGTTGAGTCCCACTGCAGGGCAAAGGCCTTCCTTCCACTGTTCTCTGTCCGTTGCCACACTCGGCCAATCCTTTAGGTAGGAGTCTAATTCGTCCCGCCATCTCCGCCTGGGCCTACCGCGTCGCCGGTTCCTGTTGCTCGGAATCCAATCGGTAGTAACTTTTGCCCAGTTCTCTTGCGACATGCGGCAGATGTTGCCAGCCCAGTTCCATTTTAGATTGGCGGCTGTGTTGCCTACGTCATAGGCTATACATACATACTTATATCATTAAGCTAAGTCAAAAAGGAGCGCAGAATTAATGGAAAATGTGACGCAGACGAAGTTGCGGGGGTCAGCTAGTTTTAAATAAACTCAATCTGTGAATGCACACTGTTGCTTTCCCGCCATTTTAACAGCGCGCTAGCGCTGCCTACTGACTGGCGCCGCGCGGCGATTAGTTCGAAATTTGAATAGCAACTGCGTGTGCTCACTAGCTGGAGTCGTGCGGCGGCGATCACGGGGCTTACTCTTCAAACTAAGTTTAATTCCAATCCAAGACCAATACGATTCCAATGTTAATTTTGTAGTCACGTGACTTGCTACTCTTGAAAACAATATTGTCAACATTGGATTGGGATTGGAATTGCACCACGATTGTTTTGTTTCACGTGAAGTTGGCAATGTTACGGGCCGCAATAGTGATGGTAGACTAAATACGATAAACTGGTATAGGGTTTTATAATGCTTTATCCTTAAAATAACAAGGCCACCAAATAAATATTATATAAATAGTTGTTTAATTGATTAATACTAACGTAGTTAATTCATTTTGGCGTAAGATTATTAAAAAAAATCATTAAATGAATGAAGATCCTACCGCATACAGCCAGTCACACTGGCTGTATGCGGTAGGATCGTTGCCTACACTACTAAAAAGAAAGATGGCGTCAAAGTTCTCCAAATTCAAAAATAAATTCAAGTGGTTTTAGAAGTGAATTCGACGAAATGCAAGTTTGTCTAAAGTATTTAGTAGTTACTTGGATACTGTGTGAGTGAGTTTGGTTGTCTGGTTCCTTTTGAGTAATAATTAGTACTTATTAAGTTATGTAACTAATATAAAAACAGTTTTATAAAAGTGGTAAGTATACAATCATATTTTATTAATTAAAGTACCTAAAGTTTTACTAAAGTGAAGGCTTATATTTTGTATAAGTACTTAGTTAGCATAAAGGGCTTAATATTATCATAAATTTCCTCAAACAAATCCTTGCTCACTCTATAATTCGCTTTAAATTCGTCTTCATTCATTGAAAACGCTTTGTCCGTATATCGCATTAACCGACGCTCATTTCGTCTTTGTTTCAATTGTTGTTTATGCGAATTACGTACAGCACTGATTACTACTGCAAATCGTGCCATATTAAACAGTTTTTATTCCCTGAAAACCACTTAACGCAAAACAATTTCAAAAAAGTTACACTTTTGCTATTGGAAAAATCTCAATCAACAAACAATCCCAACTCAATACCGGCGCAATAGACAGCTGTCAAAATACATTCAAGAGTAGCGTTTAGCGCACTTCAATTCCGATCCCAATATGATCCCGATCCGAATTAGTTCCTCATAATAGACACTCAATTTGGCGCTAGTGTCGAACTCAAGAGTACGAAACGTCACAATTCCAATGTCGATCGGTTGGAATTTATTTCAAGAGTAAGCCCCCAGTTCCATATTATTTGAAATGGCAAATAATACTGTTATGGAATTTGTATGGACTATACTATTTGCTTTGGTAACACACGCGTTTTTTATGACCCGCTTTACATATTTAAAACCGGTGAAATTACATCAGCTTTACGAGCAAGGGTGTTAAAAGATTTTAACTTCCATTCAATTTCCTTCATTTTGATACCCTAGTCGATAGGACAAAATTACTAAAGACCAAAATCCGCCATATCGCTTTTTATATCTAAAGACACTTAGGTTTTTTAAATGAATCTAACGACACGTTAATTCAAAGTTCGGTCTATTTTAGTCCGCGTACCGCGTGTCCGCCCGTTGGCCGTTGTGTTTGTTTCGCCTCTCTCTGAACACGACCCACCGCACGTGCTTTGTTGTGTTCGCCTTTGAGTCGCGACCGTGTTTAAGGATCAATCATCTGTCTGTCTCAATGAGCGTCTGTCCGTCGCGGGCTCGCGGCACATAACATGGTGGTGTCTCAGACCAATAAAAAAGTAATTGGTCTGAGGGTGGTGTATATCAGCAGAATAGGTACGTTGGAACGTAAAATTAGCTGCGGAATCGCTAAACCGTCGCGTACTTTCGGTATAGTGTGTTTAAAGACACCAAGTGTATAGTTGCGGTATCCCCACAGGGTCACAGAAATACCGCAGCAGATTCGCTATTGGTTCATAGACCATTTTTGAGTAAAAAAAAACAACAAACAGGGCTAGCTATATAAAACCGTTAAATAAAACAATGTTATAAATAAGGTAGATATTTATTTATTATTAATCAGTATTGAACTGTACATCATTTTTTCATTCCGTTTGTAAAAAACTTCGTGAACAATTTTAATAAAGATCTTATTCGGATAGGCAATGTAAGTAGGCGACTACATTTTTAAAGTTGATTTCTTTTTGCAACGGTTTGGTTAATTTTACTGATGTTCGTGTAGCCTGTCCACGATTAGGACATAGACAAAATTGATTAAATATTTACTGTTAAAATTGTTTCAAATCGATGCTCATTATTTTCATTTATGTGGTGGTCCCTCATAAACAAAATGATTGAGAATAATTGATTAGTACAAATCCACGCATACACGGTTCAGTTTTGTAACGTTCATATTATATTCGATTACACCTAAATTACGCCTAGTAAGACTATGATCGAAAATAACGACTACTTACTTGGTTTAACCTAAAGATAATAATTATGTACATTTGCATTGTTTTGTTGTTTTTATGCGTATTTTATTTAGTTCGTATCGACACGACGATATCGTCACGGGAGCAGTCGATCGGAGGCGATGAATAGAAAAATATAATTTATGATTCGCTAACTTATTATATACAGGATTCGAAAAATAATTTAAACTAGGAGAGGTTCGCACGATCAGAGATTGAGCGGGTTGGAGGTGGGCTGTCCGCCCGCCGCCGCCACCGCGCCGCCCAGCTCGGCCAGGCGCGCGAACTGGCGCTGCGAGCGGCTCTCCCGGGTGGCCGCCAGCAGCGCCGGCATGCGCGTCACCGCCTCCTCCGCCCACGCCTCCGCCAGGCGCAGCTCGTGCGCGGCCGAGGGCAGGCGCAGGCGCGCGGCGCGGCTGGCGCGCGACAGCACGGCGGCCGCGCTGTACGCGTCGATGGCGGACGCCGCCAGCCGGTTGAGCACGAACTGCTGCTCCACGATGGCGCGCCCGTGCTTGACCAGCGCCGCCTCCACGCTGCGCCCGTGCTCCAGCACGCAGCGCCCCAGCTCCGCCGCCAGCGGGCGCAGCTCGGGCGCCACGTGCGGCGCCAGGTCGGGCCCGCGCGCCAGCCCCACGGCGCCGGCGGCGCGCCGCCCCGCCTCGCTGAAGATGAGGCTGAGGTGCGCCGTCGGGTTCTTGAAGGCGCGCTGCAGCTCCTGCAGGTGCGAGCCCGCGAACTGGATGCCCGTGAGCGCCACGAACAGGCGCAGGATGTCGTTCGTGCCCTCGAAGATGCGGAAGATGCGCAGGTCGCGCAGCACGCGCTCCAGCCCGGTGGCCTTCATGAAGCCCATGCCGCCCAGGATCTGGATGGCCTCGTCCACCACGGTCCAGGCGGAGTCGGACGCGAACACCTGCGCAGACGGCGCGTGAGAGGCGCTCGCACACACACACACACACCCACACCCACACAGACAAACACGTACCTTGGAGATGGCGGCCTCCAGGTGGTAGTCCTGCGCGCCGTCGTCCATGTTGCCGCTCACCATGTAGGCCAGCGACTCGGTGGTGTACTGCAGCAGCGCCATGCGCGCCAGCTTCTCCTGGATGGTGCCGAAGTCGGCGATGCGCTTGCCGAACTGCACGCGCGTGGCGGCGTGCTCGGCGGCCTGGCGCAGGGCGGAGCGCTGCGTGCCGGCCAGCGCGGCCGCCATGCCGAAGCGGCCGTTGTTGAGGATGTTCATGGCCACCTTGAAGCCGTTGCCCACGCCGCCCAGTACGTTCTCCACGGGGATCTTGACGTCCTCGTAGTACACCTCGGTGGTGTTGGAACACTTGATGCCCATCTTGTTCTCGGGCGGGCCCGACGACACGCCGCCGAACGCGCGCTCCACGACGAACGCCGTCACCTGCGGAACACGAGTGTCACACTCACGACTAGCTGTCGGCGCTCAGTGTGGCTGCACCAGCGCACAGGGGCGCGGGAGCGACGAGCGACACCGCATCTGCCTCTGCTTATTGATTGTGGATTTGTATAGCAAGACATGAAGAGATCGAAAATTACCTTATCGACTGTCTTGCCGTCCTTCTCGACGGGCGTCTGCGCGAATACGGTCATGATCTCGGCGATGCCTCCGTTGCTGATCCAGATCTTGGAGCCGTTGAGCACGAAGTGCTTGCCGTCGGCCGACAGCACCGCGCGCGACCTGCAGCACAGTAGTGACAGTGAGTGTTCGACGGCGAGCTCGCTCTACTCCTACCTACGACTAGCGCTAGCGCTCGCACTTGATGTACGCACTTGATGGAGCCGGCGTCGGAGCCCGAGGAGGGCTCGGTGAGGCAGAAGGCGGCGTACTCCCCGCCCGTGACCCGCGGCAGGTACTTGGCCTTCTGCTCGGGCGTGCCGAACAGCAGGATGCCCTTGAAGCCGATGGACTGGTGCGCGCCCAGCGTGATGCCCACGCCCAGGTCGTGCGCGCCCACCACCTCCACCAGGCGCGCGTACTGCGTGTTGCACAGCCCCAGGCCTCCCAGCTCGGCCGGCACCTGCAGCCCGAAGGCGCCCAGCTCCCACAGCCCCGACAGCGTGTTCTGCTCGATCTGCGAGTCCGCGTCGTTCTTGGCGGGGTCGTTGACCTGCGCCACGAAACCACTTCAGCTCACGCTCCGATACCACACGAAATAAGAACGAGCCAGCCGGCATCGGCAGGTACCTCTTGGAAGAATTTCTCGACGGGCGGCACGAGCTCCTGCAGCGTCTGGCGCTGGTCGTCGCTGAGCGGCTCGGGGTAGGGGAACACCTGCGCCGTCTCCAGGCGGCCGCGGAACAGGTTGAGCGTGAAGGAGCCGCTGGTGCGCGCCGCGCCGCGCTTGTCGGCCGGCGCCTCGCGCGCCTCCGAGGCTAGCCGTCTGCAGCTGCCAGTGCTGCCACAACTACATGTATTAGCATCTCGTTGGCACGCTGACGCAGTACACAACTACACAGTACTAGCGCGTAGCGGCTATTCCGCCGCTCACTTATCCGACAGTTATTTTTCATTTAGAAGTACGGAGCCCTTATAGAATCACTCATGGGCCAAAACTACTGCACAGATTCGATACATTTGAATGATGTTAACTGATATTTTTTTCACAAATCTATGATGCAGTTTTAATTTTCATCAACATCGGCCCGAGAACTACAACTACCTATTTAAAAAATAGTCAGAAACAATTTGTTAATAATTAGTGCTTACCATGTATGCCGAGGGTTTGAACCTTATGGTTCTAACACATCACATCATTTTCCGACGTCCACGCGAACGATGTTGCGGGCACAGCTAGTTAAAATAATAAATGCATATTGCATACAAGATTCTAAATAAGAATGGATCACGATCACGACGCGTTTGCGATTTCTCATGGCGTGCACATATCTTTCGTACAATTATTAATCTTATTGCAACTATTTGCAACAATAATTTTGAAATTTTTGTCCAATTTAAATAATATCAGTCACGGTTAAGCAAATTTCTTATATTCAATCACTAGCTGTACCCGCGACTTCGTTCGCGTCACAGTGTTCGCGTGGACGTCGGAAAATGATGTGAAGTGTTGCATAGTAATATACAAAATCTACGTTCAGTTACGTATCGTGATCTCTCTCAGAATTAAGAATATAGGAAGAGAGTACCTAATGCAGGGCACTGTATCATCTCTATCGGTTGAAATGCCGACCAGCCTAGGTAATTTCCTAGTACAAATCTATCTTGAATCAAAATCAACAAAACCGACTATCGAATGAATGGTGGTGAATCAAGTTGATTCTAGATTTCGTCCAGCACAGTCCAAAACGTGGAAACACAATTTTCTCCGATATTTACTGACAATATTGCTGATTGTAGACCACTGACTTATTTTTGTTTAACATTTTATAATATAAAAAAACCGGCCAAGTGCGAGTCGGACTCGCGCACTGAGGGTTCCGTAAGCAGAAGTTGCGATTTACGATTTATGACGTTTAAAAAAACACTACACACTAGATCACGTTCAAACCAATTTTCGCTGGTAGTTTACATGGTAATGTACATCATATATTTTTTTTAGTTTTATCATTCTCTTATTTTAGAAGTTAAGGGGGGGCCGGGGGGGGACATTTTTCCACTTTGGAAGAACTATTCAGTTTAGGAAAAAATTATCGTAGAAACCTCAATATCATTTTTAAAGACCTATCCATAGATACCCCACACGTATGGGAACGATGAAAAAAACATAATTGAGATACAGTTATAAGTATGGGGACCCCCAAAATTTATTGTTTTTTTTTCTATTTTTATGTGAAAATCTTTATGCGGTTCACAAAATACATCTACTTAATAAATTTCAACAGCGTAGTTCTAATAGTTTCGGAGAAAAATGGCTGTGACATACGGACGGACAGACAGTCATGACGAATCTATAAGGGTTCCGTTTTTGCCATTTGGCTACGGAACCCTAAAAAAGTTTTACTGGGTGCATAGATTCGATTAATTATAGAGGAGCTCGTGGCTAAATAAAAACAGCCGCACGGGTCGATCTTCAAAGTTAAGCAACGCTTGCCAAGGTTGGTCTGTGGATGGGTGACCATCTTAACATACCGAATTTCCTTCGTGCCTTCGTCGAAAGCACGTTAAGCCTTTGGTCCCGGCTGTCATCCCACTCTTGCCAAGAAGTACCTTGTTATTGTTACCCAGTCAATGGGTTGTGGACACTTGTGGAGGTCTGGTAGGCAGCCGCTCCACGTAAAATATCGGTAGTCAGCTAAATCCAGTTTATCTGGAAGCCGACCCCAATATAGTTGGGGCAAGACAAGGCAGCTGATGATAATTATTAATAAGTCATTTACACATAACCCTTTAAAGAGGGTAGATGAAGTTCAAGAGGAGTATCAACTAAACCCGCGCGAACGCAGTCGCGGGCGAAGTCCGTGAAGTGCTATTAATGTAATAATAATATTTTATCAAAAAATTATAATGCCAATTATGAAAGGAACTGAAAAATAAAACAGGAATCATTTAATGAATAATTTTTGGTCAGTGCATAAACTACTCAAACACATCACTTAGTCACAGTATAAATATGGACAGTACGGAAACTAAGCCTAGTTGAGAATATAAATACCTACGCTCCATTGAAGCAATAGGGTTGTCACTTTTAATGATTTTTTTTTTTAATGTTTTTTCTGTAGTGATCAATCAAACGAATTTGAAGCTTACAAGTACAATTTAAATAGGTAATCTCACGTTGGCTAATCTCGACAAAAGACGATAGTTTAAACACGGAAAGCAATTTAATATTAACACACAACAACTTGTCGCACTAACTTTGTCATTACGGCGTAACCTTTTACAAGTTTTGGCGGGAGCGTACGCAAGCCGCTGTTGGACGAAAACGTTTCGGGCGCCATCTTGGATTCCCGTTTTGACAGCACTATTGGCTTCAACACGCTCGTAAACCATGAAAACGACACCCATGACGAAAAAATTGATACTTATTGCAGAAATTCGCCCCTAAGCCGACCCACTGACCCAGCCGCCATCTTGGATTCACGTTTTGACATGACTATCAGCTTCAACACCCTCGAAAACCATGGAAACGACACCCATGACGAAAATATTGGTACCTATTGCAGCCGCCATCTTGGATTCACGTTTTAACATCACTATCGGCTTCATCACCCTCGAAAACCATGAAAATAACACCCATGACGAAAAGATTGGTACCTATTGCAGCCGCCATCTTGGATTCACGTTTTGATATGACTATCGGCTTCAACACCCTCGAAAACCATGGAAACGACACCCATGACGAAAAGATTGGTTCCCTTTTGCAGCCGCCAGCTTGGATTCACGTTTTAACATCACTATCGGCTTCATCACCCTCGAAAACCATGAAAATAACACCCATGACGAAAAGATTGGTACCTATTGCAGCCGCCATCTTGGATTCGCGTTTTGACATCACTATCGGCTTCAACACCCTCGAAAACCATGAAAATGACACCCATGACGAAAAAATTGGTACCTATTGCAGCCGCCATTTTGGATTCACGTTTTGACATCACTACCGGCTTCAACACCCTCGAAAATCGTGAAGATGACACCCATGACGAAAAAAATGGTACCTATTGCAGCAGCCATCTTGGACTCGCGTTTTGACAGCGCTATCGGTTTCAACACCCTCGAAAACCATGAAAATAATGACACCCATGACAATAAAAATTATACCTATAGCAGGCGCCTTGGATTTACAAGAAATAGTAGTACCTGATAGTTTTGAAGTTCACGAATTCATTTTGATCGATCACATGGACTTATGACTCCGATAACAATATCATTAATGATTCTCACCTTTCAAAATCAGCAGGAAGTTTAAAATACGTTTTCTCCGGTTGTGATGATGCCGAGTTCAAACAGCCGTATACTACGCATATTATATACTAGCTGACCCGCGCAACTTCGTCTGCGTCACATTTTCCATTATTGCCCCGCTCCTGTCTGTCTTATCGTGATAATATGTAACCTTCCTTGTTAAATGGGCTATCTAACACTGAAAGAATTGTTCAAATCGGACCAGTAGTTCCTGAGATTAGCGCGTTCAACCAAACAAACAAACTCTTCTGCGTTATAATATTAGGAAAAATGAATAAATCAACTTGAATCAAATTGCAAGATATTATGATGATACAATTTACTTCGCACTTCAATATTCAGGACAAATCCAGCCAAACCTTCTTTCTAATAACCTAGTCAGACGGATAAGCGGGCAATTTACAAACCCCGTAGATGCTACCAGACATGGGCGAAGGTCATTCTTTCAAAATTGACGTCACACGCCAACGCCATCTATCGAATACTGCACGCATTTGATCTCTAGGTACAATCCAGCTTAAGTTTGATAGATGGCGCTATATCAATATTTTACTTCGGAAAGACTATAATAATTATAATTTTATTAAATCACATTTTTTAATTATAAGGTATGAACTGATTACGATGAAACAAAAAACTTAATATTACTACAATTTACGCACAGTTTATTGTTATGTATAAAAGTTACATGAAGTAGTGAGTGCTAAGTGCACATAACCCTAATTTTACTTCTGGAAAACTTTAAATTCGAATATCTTTTGATGGACTGAACCGATTGCAATGAAACAAAAACTAAATGTTACTTGAAGTTACGCTCAATCCTTGTGTATAAAAGTTATCTACATTGCTTTCGCACATTTTACGTGATGCCCGAACAAATAAACAGACAAACAGACAAAAATTCGAAAAATGCTGGAAATGGGTTCTATTGGTTGTTCTTTAACACCATAGCTATTTTTTTTGGATTTTTTTTTCATGTACAAAAACCACTTTTCTACAGTTTTATTATATGTATAGATATAGATATAGATACGTTCGTGGCATTTTTAAAAAGATCGCGGGGCTAAACTTATATGCGACCACTCGTCTTGACGCGGCCGGCGGCACTCACTACTGAGAGTACCGCGACGGGCACCGAAAAGTCTCGTCGGTGCGCATGTTTGTGTGAGTGTGCCGTTTCGAGCGTTTGTAGGTAGTTTCCGTACTGTCCATATTATTTATACTGTGACTTAGTGTAGTTAATTTGTTTGGTTGTCTGTGGGTGGTGGGTGTGTTGGCCCGTGGCCGGCGCCTAGTGTGAGACTACTGTAGCATGAAGCTTTTTCAAAGGTCAATAGACTGCATGATTCAGGTGTGTGTATTCTTATTTGTCTGCATCAATGTCAAATCCAGTATTACACATCAACTTAGAACTGGAAGCATAATTCATTTACTGTATAAAAGCTGGTTTCAGATCATGCATCAACACAGGCAATTTTAATGCAAATGCAAAGTAATGGGAGACAGACAGCATTTGGCAAAAAAAAAAACCAACTCGTATGATGATGGCCATCTATTCAATTAATGCACCTGTCAAATTGCTAATATTTGTACTTAATTTCACAAACCTATTAATGTAGGTGTTTTTATAGTATTTAGTCATTACTTATGGTTACCAACACCAGGTGTGTTGGTAACTAATGACAGTGTTATGCATATTAGATTACACTGGTCAACAAGATATTGCCACATCAATTGGCAAGGCAATTTAAGTTAAATTATCTAGATGTTGGTGCCTTTCATAGTATTCTAGCTTCGCCAACATCGGATGCAGCTAGAATACTATACTCCTTTAAGTTTAACTAAAGTGTTAATTATAACTTTTAATAGAATAAGACAGTAGTATAAGGTACGATGGGATTGTCATCGTCATTTTCATGTACAAAAATCCCTTAAAATCAATAAAGAAAAAAAAAAAAAAAAGATATTGTCACAAGGAATGTGCTCACTATTTATTTCACAGTATCTATTTATTTTATTTATCATCTTTTTTATATCCCTCATCCGTGTCACTGCAGGGTGCCAACTGAAAACCAGCGCTGGGTGTCTGACGCCCAGCATATGCTGAGATGGTAACCCTTTCGGAATGGGCACGCTCAGCACAATTTTATTATAACATTCTTTTTCTTAATTTTATGTTTTTGTATCTCTTATTTCTTAATAATTGTTTTTCATAATGTGTTTTTGGTTTATTTATTTATTCATTTATTTATGTACACACAAGAAACTTAAAAAAGAAAAAGTATACAGAGAATAGAGCACAAAGGTACTGCTTATTTTATATGAAATTTCTTCCAGCAGACCTGCAACAGGAGAGTGGGAAAAGAAACAGACACAGTGTGTAGAAACGAAGAAGGAAACTAAAAATAGACTAAACTAACTTAACTTGCTTGTGTCTGTGTCGAATAAATGTTTTCTATTCTATTCACTAATTTTGAATTACCTACCTACCCTTATCACAAAACCATATTTATTTTGTTTTGATTAGGTCTAGTTTTTGTTTCGCTTTTGTCTTTTTATTATTTATTTATGAAGGTCAATCTCTCAATGTCAACACTTGCATGAGTGAGTAAGTATTTTGTTTTAAAGTATCATAGTGTGCTAGCTGTTATTTTTTTTTTGTTTTGTGTCATGTATTAATTAATTTGCATTCTTCTCAGTGTATAAATTCTAGTTCCTAAAACATAACAGACAGATGTGTTGCTGGGGAGTTTGTTGGCCACTTCTTCTCCACAGCTAAAACACTAGGAAGTGGTGGCGGGCGGGTGTTTTGGGGGACTGTCTTTTATAGAACTTGACATTCAAAAAGTGCTGGCTCTCAGCCTAATTTGAATAAATGACTTTTGAATTTTGAATTTTGTGTTACAGCTACAATCAGTAACATCATTTTCCCTTTAGCTTGAAAATTCTGATTTTTTATTTTGCATGAATGTAGCTGTTATTTTCAGTTTACTGAGTTACTTTATTCTTATATAATGTGGAAAAAGTGTTCAAAAGATTCTGACAAGTTTATTTACTGGTGAAATCATTATTAAAACTCGATAAACAAATTTTGCATGATCAGTCAAAAAAAATTGTAACATTATTTTGGGATTTTTGAGCTTATAGGGATAGTTGAATATACTGACGCACCATCTGCTGCACAATCAATCCTTTAACTTGATAATGTGCCTGTATTAGACTTGAAAACTGTTCTTTTCGCCTCAAAGCTCCACTTCAAAATCATATTTCAGGTAAACCGTATGTGTCTCAATAATTCTTATTTCAGTTCTATGATACTAAAACTTTTCTAAACATAATTGGTTAAAACATTTCATTTCAGCCCTTTTGGATTTAATAAGCCTTCAACAGTGACAGTCTTGTTACAAGTGACCCACCAAGTTAATTTTGTTATGTGTGATGTAGTATGTAGTGCATGAGCTGCCAGAGGAATAGACTAACATCTTCTGAATCCAATTATTTCTACTTGTTAATGTTGACCAGTTCACATTATTGTGACCATTCTAAGGGTAAGGATCATACTCATACATAATAATATATTATAGGGGTAAATGTTTTTGTAATAGTTATTTACTTTTTGAATACTTTAATTGTGAAGCCAGAGGAGTAAGAAAAATTAATAGTGATATATGACGGAAACAAAACTATTATAATAATCATAGGATGACCATGTTTGGAATATAAACACAGGAATTTAAAAACACTAAATTATTCCACATTTCCCATGTAAGTACATAATTGCAATGTTGGCCATATACCGAGATATTATTTTGACATGGGGGAATGTCATTTGCCTATTAATAATGAGGTTGAAGTACAAAGTCCAAGGCGAGTGTGGACTATGGAACAACAAGGCCACGGCAATGAGTGCAATGGCTAGACCAAAAGTTTAGTATTTTTGATGATTCAAATAGTTACCTGTGCAAGGGCAGCGGTAGCTGAGTTGATATCCCCGCTATGCAACGATTAGCACCCGTTAACAACTTAGCACCCTTCATTTTAAAGTTTGTACCTTAGCTAAAACTTCAAAAATATCTAAAAGTTCATTAAAGGTAGGTAACCAAAATTATTGAAATTGAAAATAAATCAGAAAAATAAACGGAACAACATGAAGACAACGAAAGAAAAAATAAGAAACTTATTAGGTCAACTCAACAGATCAGATGAGTGACTTGATGAACACAGTACCACAGTAGGTACATAATACCTAGCGGACTTGTTTGAATGATTGAATGAAATTCAATGAACTAGGGATGAGTCGTATTTACCATACGTGGTTTGTAACTAGGGCTTTGCTTCAAAGTATGGCGCCCTGGTACGAGGCAGGAAAACTTGCAAGTGTGGAAGTATTTGCTACGCTATCGGGCACAGGCAGAGCTCGTAAATACTTTCATAGGAAATTGATCCATTTTCCTCTCAATGATCAGCAGCACAATCGCATTTGCAAATAAAAAGCCTTTGAATATCCAAGTATAGTTTTTGGTGATGCGATTATGACCCCAATTTGTATTGCTACACGAATCAGTTTCCTGTGGTGGTATTTTGGTGTTGCTGCTAACGCCACGAGCTGCTCGCTCGCTGCACGCGGCTGCACTTTGAGCCTCCGCTGTGAAAATAATTGCATAGGAAACTGATTCGTTTTCTCTCAGTGATAAGCACGAGGACAACGATGGTATGAGAAAAAAAAATACTTGAAAGTTCATAGTATTTTTCATTTATTAAGGCGATTGTGCACCTTATTATTATTATATCACGGGTTAATTTCCTATGAAAGTATGCCTAATTCGGGGGCTATAGACTAGTAGACTGTAATACGCATAAGGCTCAAAATACTTTCAAGTATTTTAATACCTGGTTCCGACCCGAGTATTTTTACAAACTCGTACTTGCAAGACCAGGTATGAGTGTGACACTAAACAGAACACAAAGCTACCACAGACTCGCAAAGATAAATAAAATAATATTCTGGCCCGAAGGTTTGTCGATGTCTTCAGTCGATGTGTACATACTAAGGAAGTAAAGATAACACTTTTTATATTGCCAATCTTTTTACTCGAGTGGCCTGTGGGTTCGGCACAGAGTACATTATTACTTTCGGGTTCGGTATTCGCAGCGAGCCTACAACGTCCTGCGGATTCAATATAATAATGCTTTCAGAATGCTGCTGGGGTTGCTGCGCCATTGTAGTGCGTCACAAATGTTCGCAAATGCGCGCGTTGACGGTTTCCACGCTATAGTGCGTAAGAAAGTGGCGTCATTATTACAAAGACTGCGCGTTAATAACTTATATCGTTACCATACCATGTCACAGATAGTGTTAAAATACAGCTAGTTTCAAGAATGGAACGCGATTTTACGTGTAAACAAAGAAAAGAATCGTTTATTTTACTTTACTGTGTGACAACAGCGAGTTTCCAACCACTGAGATCCGGCTACAAGAGTGGATCGCAATTATTATTGTTCTTAAACAAAGAAGTGAATCCAGTTGGACGCCTTCAAAAAGCGGTAGAATTTGTATTAATCATTTCAAGGCTACTGATAAATATACTACTTCAAACAAAGGTCGAACACTTCTCAAAAAGAACGGTGTTCCCGTTATAGAGGTAATTATAAGTGTAAAAAATGTGTATTTCGCAGTCTACCCTAAGATTTGCTCTAGCATATTTTGTTCTGGCATTTTAAATAAAACCATCATTATTCAACTTGACAGGACATGGGAGGATTATCTACATTAATATACTAGCTGACCCGTGCCCACTTCGTTGGGCGGTAAACATTTTAACTTGTGATGAAATTATGAGTGTGGTTCGGTTAGTACTGACTGCTATGATTTATTGCCTGACGGCCAAAAGGAGGGTTTTGTTTTTATTGCATAATAATATGTATGTAGCTAGGCTAGCGAGCCGCTGCGAGCGCTCAGCGTTAGACTCCCTGTCCCTTGTTGCAGAGACATGCTGCTTTAAAACACTGAGACGCTGTGCAAGTTCAGCGCTAGATTCCCGAGCACGGACCTGCGATGTTCTCCAGCTTTGGTTAGCAAGCCGCTGTGAACGCTTGGAGCTAGATTTCCCAGCGAGTGCTTGCGAAATATTTTCTGTATTCCTCGAGAGGCTCTTCCGTACGGCGTACTCGAGCTGCTCTTGTCTCATGTCTGGGATGTCTGACGGGAAAGTTGTGATATCCTTTAAGGCATGATAAACAATCTCTGAAACTGTCCGATATCCCAAAAACAGAAATATCACAGCTTCGAACTCGAAGAATGAGAACGAAGTAATATTGTAATTGTGTTTTGAGAAACCGAGCAACCAAAACAATTTTAAAAGACCAACAACATTCAATCAACTACGTACCTACAACTTACCTACCAAACGACAAAAGTTAAATAATAACTGGAGAGGGTCATTAATCCGCGGATAATCTTAACACCACGATTCAGAAAAATGACGTACCCAATTGCACAACGCCGTCTATGGGTAAATGGATAAATCGTCCGTACAAAGCATGTTCGGTTCGTGAATGGACGGCGCGGGCGGCGTTTTGCGATTTAGTAATTTTATATTATCTTCGAAACTATTCAACCAATAGCCATACTGTTTTGGGCAAATCGTATCTCTATGATGTTCTTGTGATCAAAATAACATTTTTTTCGATAAGGTTTAATATTTTGTTGTTTAAAAAATCGTCCAAAGATAAGTACGTCGAAAAATACTTTTTTTAACACATATAAGCTACTATATCTGCTAAAACATAAAAGATAGAAATATGGTGCCGCGGACTTTTTTGTAGAACTATTATAGGCGGACCAGGTTGCCATACATTGTTTTCAATTATATACAACTGTTAAGGCAGCGCACGCAAATAGCTCTGTTGTAAGAGCTATTTTTTCCACCTGGATAGACAAAAATTGAGATAGTTCGACTAATATGCATGATATCTTTATAATTTATAGCACTCACGAATAATGTAGCTTTCTACCAGTGAAACAATTTTTCAAATCGGACCAGTAGTTCCTGAGATTACCCCCTACATACAAACTTACAAACAATTTTACCTCTTTATAATATTAGTATAGATAATATATATAATATATAATCTACACTATATTATCTACACTAATATTAAAAAGAGGAAAACTTTGTTTGTTTGTTTGATTGTAATGAATAGGCTCAAAAACTACTGCACCGATTTTAAAAATTCTTTCACAATTCGAAAGCTACATTATCCACGAGTAACATAGGCTATATTTTATTTTGGAAAAAATAGGGATCCGTAAGATATTTGGGTTTTTCGGACACAAGGTGTAAAAATCAACCAGAAAAGTTACTTATTTTGTGTACGCTGCCTAAATTATAAAAGATAAAACCATACATTGTTCTAATTAATTGTAGATCTTATAAATATCTACAAAAAAGTCCGCGACACACTATACTTATCTATGTCCAGTGAGGCACAACAACTATTTTTTTAATTTAAAAATCTAGATTTTTTTTGGACTGCATTTTGTACGCGTTTATTTTACTCCTGCTGTTAATATTTATCAAAATAAAGTATTTCATCGCTAAGTACAGTTTATGTAGATAATATTTGGTCTTTGAATGATTAAAATTGGACGATTGGTTATGAAGTTATGGCGAAATTAAAATATTACGATTTCTGCTGCACGGCCCGTTGCGAAGTGGACGTCACCAAGGCGCGTGCGGGACAATTATATTATAATTATTATAAGTAAAAAGGTGTAGATAGGTTATAAGCGCTCAGCAAGCGACACGTTAAAATGTGGCTAACTAGCCACACTTCACCTCAGTGTCGCGTTGCGCCGTCAACGGACACACGTCACGTAGGTTTCACGTTTTTGAAGATCGAATGTTGTATAGGTAACCTATCTACACCTTTTTACTTATAATATCATTGGTGCGGGAGGGGAGTTTAGATCTACGAGTAAGGTACCCGCGCGGCTCAGCCGCGAGTGGCCGCGAGGTCGGCTCCCTCCCTACGCAGCGGTCGTGCGCGAAGTCTAATAATGTTACAGTTCTTCTCAGAGCCAAACAACAGTTCTTTTCAGGGCTAACCAACAGTTCTTTCCAGGGCTAACCAACAGTTCTTTTCAGGGCTAACCAACAGTTCTTTTCAGGGCTACACAACAGTTCTTTTCAGGGCTACACAACAGTTCTTTTCAGAGCTAGAATATTACACGCTATTAACATTTTCTTAAACATTTGAAAATGCCTAAAAGAGCCAGGTCTCAACTTACTAAACATAGTTCTCAAGCACGGGCAGCAAGAATACGCCGTATTGGAGAATCTTCACCTGAACGTTCACAACGCCTTGCTGAACAAAATCAGAGAAACTCTCAGGTACGCGCACGATAGTCGAGTGTCGAATGTTCGCAACGCCTTGCACAACAAAATCTGAGAACCTCTGAGTTATAACATTACAAAGCAGAAGAGTTTGTTTGGTTGAGCACGCTAATCTCAGGAACTTTCAGTGTAATGGTGCTCCCACATTGCCGTTAGAAAATGTTTGTAAACATTTTCTAACATAAAAACATTTACTAACAAATGTTGTCAATTGTTACATTTTATTAGGAACTGTTACATGTTATAAGTGCTCCTACACTAATAGAAAATGTTTACTAATGTAATAAAAGGTAACACATGTTTTATTTTGTTATAATTTGTTAACTAACGTTACTAAACAATTTCTAACATGAAAAGATTTTTTTATATTCGTGATTAAATGTTTGCTAACAAATGTTTACTAACGTTACTAAACATTTTCTAACGGCTATGTGGGAGCACCATTAGATAGCCCATTTATTGAGGAAGGCTTTATGCTATATTTAAGCTAAGTCAAAAAGGAGCGCGGAATTAATGGAAAATGTGACGCAGACGAAGTTGCGCGGGTCAGCTAGTGGTTAATATCAATGATATTATAAGTAAAAAGGTGTAGATAGGTTACCTATACAACATTCGATCTTCAAAAACGTGAAACCTACGTGACGTGTGTCCGTTGACGGCGCAACGCGACACTGAGGTGAAGTGTGGCTAGTTAGCCACATTTTAACGTATCGCTTGCTGAGCGCTTATAACCTATCTACACCTTTTTACTTATAATATCATTGGTTAATATAGGGAACGTGCAGAAACTATAGGTGGCAGCACAGAAATGTCACTGTCACAGAGTACATTATCTATAATTATACTGAAACTGGTCAGTGGTCACTGTTAATTATATTTCAAAGATAAAATTCAAAATAGCTATAGTGTTCCAGTTTCTCTGTGTAAGAGGATTCCGGGTGAAACTCGCTTCCATCTTCGGCTTAATCATCACTTTCCATCAGGTGAGATTTAGGCCTAGAGCTACGCTAGATGGCACAATCTATTTCGCGTACGGTTCCCTAAACTGAGCGTTTAGGAACTGCAGGCATAGAGTATTACTATAAGACTGGACTGCAGGAAGCGGCAATGTCAAATATTCTGACCCTGATGAGTCTTATAGTAGTACTCTATGCCCTGATGTCACGATTTCGAATATGCGACAGTACTTAGATTATATGGTATATAATCTAAGCGACAGTAGATATAGATGTCATAGTCAACGCCCAGCACTTACCCTTTATTTAATCAGTCACCAGTGATAAATGCACAGATAAATGATATTTATTTTGTAAGTAGGTTGTAAATAACACTTTTACACGTCAATCTTTTGTGGTCATTTTAAACTAGATGAGGCCGGCGTTTCCTAGCTGACTGCTTGAGAAGAATCGCAGAAACAAACTCAGAGGTCAAAGTCTCTTTTAAAGTCCAGATACAATCGTACTGGTCAAGATCATATGAGAACCATGTAGGTTAATGTCTGAAGTGGTATTTTGAGGAAAGTACCACACAGATTTGAGTGGACCTGTCCAGACAGTGCAAGCATTTGCCAGTAATATCGTGTAGCTCAAACTTAGAACTTAAAGCAGCTCAACGAACTGACGGACAATACCAAAGTAAGGACATTTGTTTAGGCCGCATAAAGAACTCAAACCGCCAGACTAACATTAAGTGAAATAAACCCCTAACATGGCAATCTACATGGTCCTCATATTCACAATACGTTATATGAGGACCATGCAGATCAGTGTCTGAAATGGTCTTTTGAGGAACGAACCACACAGATATGAGTGGGCCTGTCCAGGCTCAACGACTCGACGAACAATGCCAATGAAAGGACATTTGGGTAAGCCACAAAAGAACTCAAACTGCCAGACATCGTTCAAAATACTAAGAAAATAATAGCCCACATAGTCCCCATATTCACAATAGTAAAATGAAAAATAATGAAATAATAATAAATAAATAAGTCAAATTTAATTAATTAAATCAGTGGGTGATAGACGTACGAGTAAGTACGCGTACTTATGGCTCAACGACCATTTTCACTCGTGTGTCACCAGTGTCATTCATACGTGCCAGTCACTTATACGTCAGTGGTGTCAGCAGTACGTTCAGTACATTTACCAGTGTCAGTACCTACGCGTACTAGCTCGTACGTCAATCACCCACTTTAGACTGTTAAGTAGGTGATAGACGGATGAACTTAATTATAGTCCGTGGTTTTTAAGACCGCGAACTAACTTGGCTCGATGTCTGTGACACTTGTGAAAGATCATTACAACTGTGATACCAGGGGGCGGCGATGTCATCATTGGAGGAAACTTTTTGTTATTCAGGAAAAATATTTTACTATAGCCAGACAAGATACTTGTATCAGAGAAGCGAATTCACATCAACAGCAGTTACAGTTAGCAGTTTACTTTAGTGCCATGACTTCGTCACATAATATTTGGTCGACTCCTGAACCTGTTAAGAGAGTGATAGACGGGCGAGCAAGTACGCGGACTTATGGCTCGACGACCTATTTCACTCGTGTGTCACCGTAAGTACGCGGACTTATGGCTCAGGGAGTAAATTTGTTGGCGATCCAACAAGTTTGAAATTAATTAGTAATGATTAATCTTTCTCGTGTGTCACCAACGTCAAGCCGAGTAAGTTCGTGGTCCAAAAAACCGCATACTATAAGTTCGCCCGTCTATCACCCACTTTACACTCGTGTTGCTGAAACAATCACGAATTATGTTAATAATTAGTGTGAATCACGGAACAGATTCTGTTCTGTGGTGTGAATAGCTTCGAAATTCAGTCATTTTTGGGACAAAATAGCACTCAAGCTGCGTTCGTGGCTGAAAGTCTGAGACTGAAGCGAGCCACGGCCATTTCAAACCATGATACTTTAAGGGTGTTGAGATTTTGTTTGAAACGAAAAAAATAACAGATGTTTATCTGTTATTTTCCATCTTTGCGCCTCACCCCTATTTGATGTAGGTACCTGTATCAGAACGTTCGGCCAGTCGAGATAGGGAGCTGGCTGCTATTCCAGTTTTTAGTGACGATTATGTGATGCATAAAGACGCCAGCCAAAGAATTTGTGAAAGAACAGTTCGAAAGTTAGAAGCATTTACCTATTTATGGCCGAACGAACTGATATCAGAACGTTCGGCCAACCTGAATCTCCATAACTGAGGACCTCAGAGAAACTGTTACTGAATAAAGATTTAGTGACAAACAACCAATGCTTTACTATTACTCGTAATGCCACCGATTAAAAGTAAAATGAATTTTGGTTCCTGGAACATCAGGACGTTCGGCCAACAAAATTTTTTGTTCTGAATTTAAAACGAAGTCACTAATGGGTCCGTTCCGCTTGCGGTGGAAACCGGGCTTTAATGTATAAAGATTTAAATTGTGACGACACCGAAACGAATTTTTATTGCTTTATTTTTTTTGTGACGGCCACTAAGCGGCCACTTATAGGAAAATGAAAAATTAACATTATAACCTCAAAACATTATGATTATCGATTCCTCCACAAGGAAGAAGCCCAGAGAAACCGTTAATCAATAATGATTTAGTGACGACAGTGAAATGTACTTTTATTGTTTTATTTTTTTTGTGACGGCCCCTTTAACCGGTTGGGCCCGTGTGGTTCCAAATGGGCTCGCTTTATTCGTAAGTAAAAAGTAAAGTAAAAAGTATAAGCTTGTTTGATTTATTAATTAAGTTTTTATAATTTGAAATAATAATAATAAAAAATAATAATAATAATAATAAATAATAATATTTTTTTTTGTTTTTGTAATTTGAAAGCGAGCCCATTTGGAACCACCCGAAATTGAATAAATGCTTACTTTCGAACTGTTCTGTCACAAATATTTGTGTCTCCTACCATGGGTTTTTACCATCCCACCACCTACCCACAAGAGGTAATAATATTGCCTTGACCACACAATTCTTAGAACAAAATTACCCTCTTCTACATACATTTTCGATGGTACAAATTACCGATCACTTTTCTACTCTTCTATGTCTATGTATGAAACCACCTCGTAACTTCACTTACACCTCAGTTTCAAAGACAGACTTTAAATTAACTGTAGACAGCATGAAGGTATAGACAGAGAATTTTATTGAAATTGACATTCATGACAATTTCATGACAGCCTCTATGTGGTCTGTGTTCATGACGTTGCGTTGACACCTGACATAACTATAAACATGGTTTTCGACTCCTTTTAGTCTGTGGACGTAACGTACCAAAACAGAGTTACACTTTGATATTCTTTTTTATTATTTTCTTTTAATATTATTTTCTTTTAGGCGTATTGTCTTACACAAATCATGTTAGGTATCTTTATGTACATTTTTGAAATAAAAAAGGAGTTGTTAGTTGGTGTTTCTTTATCAATATTGTACATAACCTATTATCTAGTGGAAGTGGTCAAGGTAAAGATCATTATTATGTTGACCAATCTCAATAAGTGTCGTGTTATTTGGCGTTGACTCGTGTCGTTTCGCTGTGGCGGCACTACTTCAGTTACAAGTTATCAGATGTGCGGTGCAGAGCAGTAGCATACTGAATTGTGCGTTTTGTTTCAGAAGCCCATACTAATATGCAGTCAAGGTGACTTCCGTCGGTTCCTGCAGGAGAGCGTGCCGCTGCTGAGCGAGCACTACTGGCCGACGCCGTGGTGCGTGGAGTCGCGGCTGCAGACGGTGCTCGGCTCGATATTACGATCACGTCTGTTGCCACCCGTCAAATATCGCCGGTACAAAGTTCACATAATATTAATGATCATACTATACCTACTAAAACACAAGCTTAAGTGATGGGAATGGACTCAATATTATTTTGAAATGAATGAATTGGAATATACAAGCAGTCTTGAATCAAACCAAATCAATATTAACTTCACTTTGAAGTGACACATAATGTAAACAACCTGCATTTCCTTAATGTGTGGTTTATTTCCACTCTTAGTGCCAAATCGAAAATGAAAAATATAATAATGGCTACAATTTACAACTTTATACATTAGTGAGAACAGCATGAAAATTGGTGCAGTTGTTTTTGAGTTTATCGCAAACAGACAGACAAATGCAGCGGAGGACTTTGTTTTATAATATGAAAACAAAGTCGTCTGCTGCATCTGTCTGTCTGTGGAAGGTTTTAATATAATGATATTTGTTGAATGTGTTGGAAAAAAATAAGCTGTCTGAGAGCATTTAACGAAAACGCTGCCTTTTGAGATATAAAAAAAAAGAAACAGAAATAGTTAAAAAGTTTTAGGTGAAATGAAATGAAAGAATGAAATATCACATGGCAAACTAAAGGAAAGACTTCTTAACAAATAACAATTGAAGTAAATTTTTTTTTCAAAAATCTATGATGTATTTTTAGTTTTCATCATCATCGGGCCCGAGAATCTACAACTGCATATTTGGATTTTAAAAAAAAATAACAGTTATGGTTTATTAAGACAGCTTTAGTCAGAATGTTAAAACTTAAAACTAAAATGAGAGTTTTTGAGCCTGAAGATGAATTGAAAAACGCAACAAATATACCATTTGGGACAAGATTATAAGCAAGGACCATACACGCTCATCAGGCAGGTGCTGCGCCTGTCGGACGGCGGCCAGGTGGCGCTGGACTGGGTGGGCGAGCCGGCGCCCGAGCCCGGGGCGCCCGCGCCGCCCCCGCGCGCCGTGCTGCTGGTGCTGCCCGGGCTGACGGGCTGCGCCGACGCCGACTACGTGCGCTGCCTGGCCGCCGCCGCCAGCACGCTGCGCGCGCGCTGCGTGGTGTTCAACAACCGCGGTCTGGGCGGGCTGCCGCTCACCACGCCGCGCCTGTACTGCGCCGTCAGCCACTCCGACCTGGCCGAGGTGGTGCGCGCCGTGCGGGCGGCCTGCGGCGACGTGCCGCTGCTGGCGGCCGGCGTGTCGCTGGGCGGCCTCATCCTGGGCCACTACCTGGCCGAGCACGGGCCGCGCGCCGCCGTGGCCGCCGCGCTCGTGGTGTCGTCTCCGCTGGACGTGGAGAAGGGCTCGGCGTGCATGGAGCGAGCGCCGCTCAACGCGCTGCTGTCCTACCACATGGCGCGCAACCTGCGGCGCACGCTGCGCGCGCACGCGCCGCTGCGCGAGGGCCCGTGGGACTGGCGCGTGGTGGAGTCGGCGCGCTCGGTGCGCGAGTTCGACGCCGCCTTCACCACGAAGCACTTCGGCTTCGGGTCGGTGGACGCCTACTACCGCGCCGCGTCGCTGCGCGACAAGCTGGACCTTGTGCGCGTGCCGCTGCTGTGCCTGTGCGCCGCCGACGACCCGTTCCAGCCGCTGGGCGCCATCCCCGTGGCCGAGGCGGAGGCGGCGGGGCGGCGCGGCGCGCGCGTGGCGCTGGCGGTGACGGCTCGCGGCGGCCACATCGGCTTCCTGGAGGGCTGGTGGCCGGCGCGCACGGCGCACGAGCAGTACATCGCGCGGCTGGCGGCGCAGTACTTCGCGGCGCTGCTGGAGCGCCGCGAGCTGCTGCACGAGCCCGAGTGCTGACGGTGACGTCACGAGCGGCGCGCTACTGCCGGTGACGTCACGCGCGTCGCTGCTGCTCTCTTCCGAGCGCTGCCGGTGACGTCACGCGCGCTTTGCCCTAATATTTTTCTAACAAAGACTTACTTTGTTAAGACTCACGCAAGTATTTGTGTAAAAGCGAAGCTTATTACACTGACAGCTACATATCGTAAGTTATGTTTAGTACACTGTGATTTAACCATTTAATAGAGGTATTTTTAGTTTAATATAGTTGACTTTATATTATTAAGGTTGCATAATATAGTTACTAACAACGAAGCACGCACGCGTTGTAATTTTGTAATGTTATCTAATTTTTACACACGAATTAGGTTAATCCTGTTCGTGCATGTGGGCCTTAATAGTGTTAGTACGTCCGTCACGAGCGTTTCGCACGAGAGATAATATATTATAGTATTATTATTATACACGTTACATTTGTTGCATTTCAGATAATTTATTATTAAATTATAATTTAAGCATTTCATGTTAACTTTATTTAATAACCTTTTCAGTTTGATCATAGTTCTGTAAGTAGACAAGGCGGGCTCGGCCCAGGGGCGTTATGTATACCTACTCGCTACTAGCTACCAGCTCGCACGCATGGCGGATACAGTAATGACCGCTCATTCAGTTGCAATTATTAAAGTTCTTCTGAGGTGGGTCTATGGGTAAATTTATGCCTCTAACTGCATGCTAAGAGGACTTCAGTATGTTGTGTATTTCTAAAAGCAGTGTTGCCAGGGCCCTTGAGTCGTAACTTACGTTTCGTTTCCTGAAATGTTACATTTTTGCTGCAAAAGTTATTATTTCTTTTTTTTTTACGTGTTTGGGTTGGAGGTCGGAGTCAAATGGATGTTAGCAAAGTGGTGGAATATAAAGGAATATAAGATGTCTAATGGTGTATTTATTCTTATGATGACTTCAGACTAGTTGCATTTGTTCGCAGCGCCATCTTCACTGTAGTTGATATCTAGTCTATCTAGCACCTAACTTATTCTATTAGTTTGAACCAAAACTACGAGATAGTGCATCATTCTGTTATTTTAATTCTGAACTAAGTACTATAGGTATAATATTCGATACTTGAAGAATCCTCCCGCGAAATGCACATTTTTTGGAGCAGGGATGACTTTTTCAAGGTCAAAGTCATTCGTAGGAATTACTGAACTTGGCGGGTTGTATTGATGATTTTGATGATTATAATTCTGAAACTACATACGTCTTACAGCCGTGAATCATATTTTAATCAACATAAAACCTAACACTGGCCTTTTGGAAGAAAATTTGAGTTTCGCGGGCTGCCCTGGAGCATCCATCAAGCAAGAGCGCCTCAATGCAAAAACAAAAATACAATAAATATCACCATCGACAACAATGATATATAAAACTATAGATACGTTGTCCGCACTCTAAAATGACTACATGAGATGAAGCTAATTGGCCACATCGCGCTTAGTTACGCACCAACCTGTCGCGCGACACAACGTTTGTTTGGTTGTCAATTTGACTATTACTTATCCTGTGACGTAACTGAAGATGTATATTTATCTCCCTCTAGCAACAGGCATCCCGCCGTACAGTGACATATTTTCTTTCCCTTTCTTCATGCGTATTAGTAGGTAGCTATTTAATATTTTCGACGTTTTTAAGCGCCGCGATGTTGGTTTATGACGTGTCTATATATAATACGTCATTGATCGACAATGATATTGTCACCTCTCTTTATTGTGTATTAAATTTAGAGCAGGTGAATCTTTCTTACAGGCTTTTACTAATTTTTGTTCTTTTCTTTTTTTCTGAAATTAAATTGAGACGCGAAATCTGTAACCACATAACCGCGAACGGCGGGAACTCACGAAGTAGAAAGCGTGTGCGCACACGCTCAAGCAAAATCAAGTTTTAAAATTTCCGACATACGTTTTGTCATCGCCATTTCCATTCAGAGCCATCTCTGAGTGTGCTATGGAGTGAAGTACTTTTTAGACGCGCCAGTTTTAGGTGCGTTCAATTTGGATGCGTTGAATTGAAATGTGTTCGAAAACTATTTGCAATAAAAATCTAGTTTATGTGTATCGAATCTCGTTGTTCTCAAAAGTTACGAAAATTGCCTTAAATATAAAAAAAATACTTACATATGTTACGCGATGGGGTCAAAAGTTACGAAAAATTTAAGAAAATATGTAACCTTCTGGCAAAGCTGTTCTAAAAGATTTTTTTCCAAAAAACTGAACTTGGCCTATTATTCGTTTGAGATATTAAATATCCTTGGACATAATATCCTTGGACATTTCACACAACGCCATATAGTCCCAAGCTAAGCAACCTAATGCTTGTGTTATGGTAACGATATGGCTGATAAACTACTTATATACATTTTTTTTTTTTTTTGTAAATACATACATATTATAGATAGAAAAACACCCAGACTCAGAACAAATACATGTAGGTCGTACAAATATTTGTTCCGTGCGGGAATCGAACCCGCGACATGCTGCGCAGCAGTCAATCGCTCAACCACTGCGCCAACCGTGTCGTCTAATTATAAAACAAAGTCCTCCGCCGCGTCTGTCTGATCGAGTTAAACTCAAAAACTACTGCACCGATTTTCATGCTGTTTTCACCAGTGGATAGAGTGGTTCTCAAAAGGTTTTGGTAGCTATATAATTTGTCAAGCGGACGAAGCCGGCGCATCGGCAAGTTTCTATTAAAAAGAAAACGGCGGCAAATCTCAAATCAAAGCTTGTCGCAACGGCAAGATACCAACCATAGATAACTTTGTTTTCACCCCAGTTGATTCGGAAGACATCAAAAAGGTCATCCTATTCATTAAATCCAAAGCGTGGGATGCGATAACATCAGTCGTCATATGATCGTTTCGGCTTTAGATCAACTTCTTCCTGCCATATCTTTTTTCTGCTACGTTTCCTTCCCTATGGCGTAAAGCTCATGTCCGGCCCCTGCCTAAGATTCCCGATCCCACTTTACCCAATCATTTTCGTCCTATTTCAATCCTGCCCTTTTTGTCCAAAGTGCTCGAGGCCTCTGTTCATAAACAGTTTACCAGTTATATTTACCGCAACTCCCTCATAAGCCCATTTCAATCTGGTTTCAGGCCCGGGCACAGTACCGTGACAACTCTCCTTAAAGTGACTGACAATATTAGGCGGGGAATAGAAGACACTAAAGTTACTGCTTTGGTGTTGATCGACTTCTCCAATGCTTTTAACACCGTCAGTCACGAAGTTCTCTTATCCATCATGTCATATCTCATGATCTCTCCTGACGTACTAAAAAAACTTTTTACAAAAAATACAACTGACTTCTAAAAAAAGACACTACAAAGTAAAAAAATAACTTTACATTTGGGCCAAGAGTTTCCCCGTTTTGAATAAAAAAAAAAAAAAAAAATCGGAAGTCGGTGTTTTTGTTACTTTCTTCGTATTTTGACACCGACCTCTGAATTTAAAGTTATTTTTTTACTTTGTAGTGTCTTTTTTAACCGACTTCCCAATTGTATGTTTTTTTTTATGTTTGTTACCTCATAACTCCGAGAATTATGAACCGATTTGAAAAATTTTTGTTTTATCTGAAAGGATATACTTGCAGATAGGTCCCATTTAAATCATATCAAAATCGGTTACGAACTTTGGATTTTAAATCGAAATAGCTGGAATTTGACTATTTAGATGATTCTTTGATAATCGAAATTGCGTATTTTGCTTTTCTGCGATTTTGAATTTCGGAAGTCGGTGTCAAAATACGAAGAAACTAACAAAAACACCGACTTCCGAAATTAAAGTAATTTTTTACTTTGTAGTGTTTTTTTTTAGAAGTCGGTTGTATTTTTTTTTGTAAAATGTTTTTTTTTTTTGAAGTCGGTTGTATTTTTTTGTTTGTAAAAAGTTTTTTATTTTTCACTTTTTAGTGGTGCCCCACACCTAACAACACCACTACAAAATCGCAGAAAAGCAAAATACGCAATTTCGATTATCAAAGAATCATCTAAATAGTCAAATTCCAGCGATTTCGATTTAAAATCCAAAGTTCGTAATCGATTTTGATATGATTTCAATGGGACCAATCTGCAAGTTTTTTAATTAGTAATTTATTACGTAATTTTTCAGAATCTGACCCTCTCCAATTATTATTTAATTTCGTCGTTAGGTAGGTGAGTTGTATGCAGTTGGTTGGATGTTGTTGGTTTTTAAAATTGTTTTGGTTGTTGGTCTTTATTATTGTTTTGGTTGCTCGGTTTCATAAGTTAAAACACAAATACTACTTCGTTCTCATTCTTCGAGTTCGAAGCTGTGGTATTTCTGTTTTTGGGATATCGGACAGTTTCAGCGATTGTTTATCATGCCTAAAAGGAAATCACAACTTTCTCGTCAGATATCCCAGACAAGAGCAGCTCGAGTACGCCGTACGGAAGAGTCTGCTCTTAAAAATCATCAGCGCCTCTCGAGGAATAGAGAAAATATTGCAGCGGCTTGCTGGGCAAACTGTGAGAACATCGCAGGCCCGTGTTCGAGAATCTAGCGCTGGACGTGAGCAGCGTCTCAGTGTTTTAAGGCAGCATGTCTCTGCAACAAGGGATAGGGAGTCTAGCGCTGAGCGCTCGCAGCGGCTCGCTAGCCTAGCTACATACATATGCAATAAAAACAAAACCCTCCTTTTGGCAGTCAGGAAATAAATCATAGCACTCAGTACTAACCGAACCACACTCATCATTTCATCAGAAGTTAAAATGTTTACCGCCCAACGAAGTGGGCACGGGTCAGCTAGTATTATAAATAAATAACCAACACTATAAACTTTGCCTAGCGACGTTTAATGGACAGTCTCTGCGGCTGAACGAGCACCTCACTGGCACTGGTGCCAGTTACCACGACTGTACTCTACACAGTCGTGATAACTGACACAGCATGAGACTGTAGGATATAGCTAAGGTACATACCTAACATTTACATAGGTACATAATACATATATGCAAATAATACACATACAATAAATCTCACATACCACATAAGTAAATACACGCATAAGAATTTTAACCAAAACATAAATACTTTACACTGTACACAGCCTTATGCTTCCGCACGTTTGTACACACCCTTAGCTATACCTACAGTCCTACAGTCCAGCCGCTAGCGGAGCCCCGGCGCCCGCCTTGCCAAAGTACCTACAAAATATAGTTCGGAGAACTGCACGGCACACGGCGCGCTGTCGCCGCCTCCACCCCGCGCTCTCGAGCCGTGCCCCTCGCTCGCCCTCGCTAGTCCGCATCCAACATTGCTCGCGCGCGCATCGCCGAATATTATGTACTCGCGCAGTGATCTTGTTATTGAGATTTTGTTACATACATAGATATTATCTATTTAATAAACTTTTTATAAAGGTTAGTGCGTGTGTTTCATTTAATTCCAAACACACTAGACACTACAGTGGTGACCCCGAAGACTTAACACGTGCTATATAGTGCTACCTAGGTACTTTGTGTGGAGAACGTGGACTCAATAAACACCAAGTGCTATACACAATGAGTGAATCAGAGCAGGTTATGAACGATGCGAAAACCGATTCGGCGACAACACAGGATGTTTTTCGTGTAGGCGTGCGCGTTCCGCCATTTTGGCCCGAGAAGCCCGCGCTATGGTTTGCGCAGATAGAAGGCCAGTTCGCGATTTCCAGTATTACGGCGGACACTACCAAATTTTACTACGTCGTAAGCCATCTCGATCCAAGATACGCAGCGGAGGTGGAAGACATTATAGTAGGTAAATCCACCAGCGGCCGACAAATACGGCAAATTGAAGACGGAGCTGATAAAGCGGCTTTCTGAATCCGATGAAAAGAAGGTGCACCAACTCCTGACCCACGAGGAATTGGGCGACCGGAAACCGTCGCAATTCCTGCGACACCTGCAGCACCTTGCTGGTCCTAAGGTACCCGAAGAGTTTTTAAGAACTATATGGTCCAGCCGTTTGCCTAGTAACATACAATCTATAATTGCGTCACAAGCATCCTCGCCTCTCGAAGTTTTAGCAGATCTTGCTGACAGGATTCACGATGTCGTACCGAGAGGTCATGAAGTTGCGGCCACATCAGCAACACAAGGGGTAAGTGATTTACTTACCATGAACAAACAAATGGCCGAGCTTACGAAACAAGTGGAGCTGTTAACACAAAAGGTTAACGACCTTTCCCGCCTAAGCCGGTCAAAAAGTCGCAATGACCGCTCATCTTCGTGCCTAAACCGATCACATTCAAGAAAGAAGGTACATCTAACTTGTTGGTACCATTTTAAATTTGGTGAAAAGGCCACTAAATGTGATCAGCCATGCGAATTCAAACCGGAAAACTTCAGAAGCAGTCAGTAATGGTGGCTGACGACTGCTCAACCTGTAAAGGCCGCCTATTCATCTCCGACAAACGTACCGGCGTACAGTTTTTAGTAGATACTGGTTCCGACGTATGTGCCTATCCAAGATCATATTTAAAAAATCAGCTGCATTACAATAAAAAATGTAATTATGAGCTTGTCGCTGCAAATGGCACATCGATAGATACCTACGGCACTTACCAACTTACTCTCAACCTCGGATTACGCCGTGAATTTATTTGGAAATTCATTATCGCAGACGTGTCGAGACCTATCATCGGCGTCGATTTTTTAAGTTATTACAGCTTACTAGTCGACTGCCGACAACAAAAGTTGATTGACTCCATTACAAACCTGACCGTCGGCGCGCCTTCAACCCACGAAATAACGCATGAACTGCTTTCGTTGAAAACCTTTACAGGTCATTTACCTTACCTCGACTTGCTTCGACGTTATCCCGAAATTACGAGACCAGCTGGATCACAAAACCAACCAATTCACAACACTAAGCACCACATTAGAACTACACCTGGCCCGCCGGTATCATCACGACCGCGTCGTTTGGCACCTGACCGTCTGAAAATCGCAAAAAAGGAATTCGAACAAATGCTCCAAAATGGAACAGCTCGTCGCTCTGAAAGTCCATGGTCGTCTCCACTACATCTCGTGCCCAAAAAAGACGATGGCTGGAGGCCATGTGGCGATTATAGACAACTAAATGCACGGACAATACCAGATCGACACCAAGTGAGGCACATCCACGACTTCGCGTACCAACTATCAGGATCCACTATATTCTCAAAAATTGACCTTGTCAAAGCTTTCAATCAATTACCAGTCTATGAAGAGGACATTAAAAAAACTGCCATTACAACACCCTTCGGACTTTTTGAATTTACCGCGATGACCTTTGGTTTGAGAAATGCTGCACAGACCTTCCAGAGATTTTTAGACGAAATCCTTCAAGGGTTAGAGTTTACGTTTGGATTTCTTGACGATATCCTCGTATTTTCAAAAGGGGAAACAAAACACATTGGACACCTGAAAAAAATATTCGACCAATTAAAAAAATATGGAGTAGTCATTAATACCAACAAATGTGTCTTAGGTGTCAGTGAAGTTACTTTCTTGGGTTATCACGTATCTGCAGCTGGCATACGACCTCTCCCAGAAAAAGTTCAGGCTATCCAGGAATACCCCCTCCCTAAAAATGCTAAGGAGTTGAGAAGATTCCTGGGGATGATAAATTTTTATCGTAAATTTCTCCCAGCCGCCGCGCAAATTCAGGCCCCCCTCAATCAAGCTTTGAGCGGCCCAAAAATTAAAGGGACAACACCCATTATCATAACAACTGACATACAAAAAGCATTCGACGCATGCAAAAATAACTTGTTGGAAGCTACGCTCATCGCGCATCCTGATCCAGAGGCTGAGTTAGCACTTTTCACAGACGCATCAGATGTGGCCATCGGAGCTGTCATACAACAACGAAGACAAGACAGCTGGCAACCACTGGGAAACTTTTCTCGCAAATTATCTCCCTCTCAGACCAACTACAGCACTTACGACCGTGAATTGCTCGCGATACATGTAGGGATAAAGTATTTTAGATATATGCTCGAAGCGAGGACATTTAAAGTGTTCACCGACCATAAACCCATCACATTCGCCTTCACAACAAGCCGAGATAATTGCTCACCTCGTCAACATCGCTATCTCGACTACATATCCCAATTCACAACAGATATCAACCATATAACTGGAAATGACAACGTAGTTGCCGACGCATTTTCAAGATTGGAGAGCGTCGACACTACCATCAACTACAAACAACTGCAGAACGAACAGGAACACGATCAAGAATTACAGAACTTACTAAAAAACAACACAGCGTTAAAGTTGGAAAAAGTAAAAACTATGGATGCCTACATATACTGCGACCAGTCTACTTCTCGCCCTAGGCCGTTCATCACACCAACTTTCCGTAAACAAATTTTCAACAACCTGCATAATCTCAGTCATCCAGGCCCCAACGCAACAGCAAAACTGATTTCAGAAAGATTTGTATGGCCTAAGATTCGTCGTGACTGCAGAACATGGGCTCAACAATGCACAGATTGCCAACGAAACAAAGTTACCCGTCATACCCACTCTCCTCTTTCCTCATTTCCTGTTCCTTCTAACCGATTTTCCCATGTCCACCTTGACATAATAGGACCTATGCCACCCTCTTCTGGTTTCAGGTACTCTGTCTTACAGTAGTGGATAGGTTCACTCGATGGCCAGAAGCCTATCCACTAGCAGACATCACAGCGGAGACCTGCGCTAGTACCTTCATTTCTGGCTGGGTCGCTCGTTTTGGATGTCCAGAAAAAATCACCACTGATCGGGGGAAACAATTCGACTCTCAGCTGTTCCAGTGCATCTCGTCTATCATAGGTGCCTACTATTGTCCCACAACATCTTACCACCCGCAGTGCAACGGTTTAGTGGAGAGGATGCACAGACAGCTGAAGGCCGCCATAATGTGCCACAACAACGCACAATGGTCGGAGACACTTCCTCTTGTTCTCCTGGGTATGAGGAGTGCCTGGAAGGACGACCTACAATTTTCTTCAGCCGAATTGGTGTACGGCGAGCCACTACGGTTACCTGGTGAGTTTTTAAAACCAGTAACTCATCACAGCATAGATGAAGCAGACTTTGCAGCACGGCTAAAACAACGTATTTCGAAGCTATCACCTGCATCAACTTCAAGCCATGGCGAGAAAATATTTTACGTTCCTAAAGACCTCAAGACAGCCACTCACGTTTTCCTGCGAAAAGGACCCTTAAAGAAGTCATTAGAATCACCGTACTCTGGCCCACACAAAGTCATTGAAAGAGGACCAAAAACCTTTAAAATCGACGTCCAAGGAAAACAGGTTATAGTAACCATTGATAGGCTTAAACCAGCTTACATGGCTAGCAACGATGATGTTTTGTCACATAAAATAGCATCTTTACCACAAAGACCATCTGCACCATCGCCAGTTCAATCACAACCAGAAACCACCACAAGAATATAATATAATAATATAATATAATATAATAATTTATTCAAGTAAAAAGTTAGTACAATTGTGATTTACATGAATTACAATTGAGACTGTTTTTAGTTCTACCTGTAATGAAGACCTGCCTGATCTAGGTTAATAAAAAAACCTGTGTTTCAGGCCATCTATTTAGATCAAACATTTAAATGAAAAAACAAAATGAAATGGATGCAAAATAATAAAAGAAAAGAAGACAATATTTTCAATGACTTAAAAGTAACATGTTGAGTAATATTATTTTAAACTAGATTAAGTATGATATTATATTTAAACAAATTTACGAACAATATTGTAGCCAATAAAGTGGAGACTTAATAATTAATTAAAGTTAATTACATTAGAAAAGAGGCATTATTTTACAATTTCTAGAAGTTTTTCCGTGTCTGCATAATTCTGTTTTGCTAAATATTCCTGAACTAGTAAATTACACCTATTATAACTTAGACTATAGATCTTAAGTATTCTGTTAAACTGATTATACAAGTAGGGTCCTAAAAATAAGTAGAATCGCTGAGCATAAGCATGTTTAGTTCGAAAGTTAGTGCATACCAAATCTTTTCTTCTTCTATCTGATGGTAATGGGTTAAAATAAAGGTTAGTATGTTGGAGCAAAATTACCTGCAAAACAAATAGTTGGCGTACTGTTAGGACCTTACATGCCATGTATAGTTGGTCTGTGGGAAATCGAAAGGGGCGAAAAGTAGAAACTTTTAAAACTGCTCTTTGGGCGCGTTCTAAGTGCAGCATGATCGATTTAGCGGGAGAACTGTGAGATTCCCACGACACCTGTCTCACTATCGACCGTGAACCGGTCTCAGCGGGGGAGTGATGTAGGATATAGCTAAGGTACCTACCTAACATTTAAATAGGTACATAATACATATATGCAAATAATACACATATAATAAATCTCACATACCACATAAGTAAATACAAGCATAAGAATTTTAACCAAAACATAAATACTTTACACTGTACACAGCCTTATGCTTCCGCACGTTTGTACACACCCTTAGCTATACCTACAGTCCAGCCGCTAGCGGAGCCCCGGCGCACAGTATAAATATGGACAGTACGGAAACTAAGCCTAGTTGAGAATATAATTACCTACGCTCCATTGAAGCAATAGGGTTGTCACTTTTAATGTTTTTGTTTTTTTACATTTTTGTTCTGTAGTGATCAATCAATCGAATTTGAATAACTATCTTACAAATACAATTTAAATAGGTAATCTCATGGCGTTGGTTAATCTCAACAAAACACGATACTTTAAACACGGAAAAAATAATAATATTTACACACAACAACTTGTAGCACTAACTTTGTCATTACGGCGTAACCTTTTACAAGTTTTGGCGGGAGCGTATGCAAGCCGCTGTTGGACGAAATCGTTTCGGGCGCTCGGTACCTTTGCAGCCGCCATCTTGGATTCACGTTTTGACATGACTATCGGCTTCAACACCCTCGAAAACCATGGAAACGACACCCATGACGAAAAAATTGGTACCTATTGCAGCCGCCATCTTGGATTCACGTTTTGACATCACTATCGGCTTCAACACCCTCGAAAACCATGAAAACGACACCCATGACGAAAAAATTGGTATCTATTGCAGCCGCCATCTTGAATTCATGTTTTCATCACTATCGGCTTCAACACCCTCGAAAACAATGAAAACGACACCCATGACTAAATAATTGATACCTATTGCAGCCGACACCTTGGATTCACGTTTTGACATCACTATCGGCTTCAACACCCTCGAAAATTATACATTTAGTGTATGCCCCACTGCCAGGGTTGCGAGATTTGTTCGAAAGAGTCACCGCGACCCCGGAATGTAATGGGCATTGGGAGGAACCCGGATGGGTGATATACGGGCGAACTCAAAGTCCGACCGCGAACTTACTCGGCTCGACGTCGGCGACGCACGAGAAAGCTTGCTCATTACTCTGGAACCAGGGGGATCACGATGTCGTCAATGGGGGAAACTTTTTGTTATTCAGGAATAATATTAGCCAGTTAGGATACCTACTTGTATCAGAGAAGCAAGTTCACATTGAATAGGTAGCAATTGACTTTAGTGCTATGATTTCGTCACATAATATCTAGTCGACTCCTGAACCAGTTAAGTGAGTGATAGACGGGCGAGCAAGTACGCGGAATTATGGCTCGACGAGTAAGTTCGTTGGCGATCCAACAGGTTTCAAATTAATTAGTAGTTAGAATATTGGCAACTATATTTTTTTTATGAACAAATATAGAAATAAATGACAAAAAGGAACTGAATATTGGATCCGGTAATGAACATACATACGTATCTAACAATATACACGGTTTCTGACATCGACGCACAAACGATTTCCATGGGTCCAGGGCATGATTCTGGACACCCCAGAGTTGGAATTTTTCATCGGCTTTTTTCTCATTTTTTCGGTTTTTTCAAGAGTTTTTTTTACTTTAGACTGCTTATAATCGTTATTCTGACCTAACGCAATGAGATTTTTAATAAAAAAATAATTAATTAACTAGTTTCACTAAAAAGAGCAATGTAAATGAATAATAACAAAAACAACAACAACATTAATTTATTTCATGTTATTATCTGTATTTTGTTATTTTGCTTCTGTCTGTTTTGTGCGAGTCCCAAATAAACATTTTTCTTTCTTTCTTTCTAAATAAAACCACAAATAGGTATCAGCTCAGCTGTGCTAAAGTACAAACGAAAGGTCAACGCAATGCATAGTAGCTGCCCTCATACTAACGAGTGTGCATGTGTCTCACGCGTGTATGATTTGTCAAAAGCATCCCGCTAAGATTGCCGTCAAAAGACAATGAAACGTATCACAGCAAAACGAAGTAGCCGATTTCCAACAGTACGTAATAGGCTAAGGTTGAAAATCGGTTACTTCGTTTGGTGTCGATAAAACCCATTTTCTTATTGCGGCGGCAACGCGTAGCGCGCGCTCTTTGACCTTTGGCGAACGCCGACGACGCCTGGGGGCTTAGACAAAGTAACATCACTTCGTACCGAAACGATATCTAAATTCGTCATCGTCTCTGAGATAACGACAAACATTTCATAGCCAATGTAACATTAAGGTCGCGATCGTTGTGTCGAAATGTTTGTTCGTTAAAAAAACAAAAATATTGGTTATGGTATTGAAAATTTAGCTGTCAGTGTCAGTCAAGAACAAAGAGTATTAAAGTAGTACTCTATGGGCGGGACTCCCATAGAAAAAACCGATGGATGAAACGTAATACATTAATCTAAATAAGAATAAAAGACAGTGAGTGTTGTGTTTTTGTTTTTAAGTGGTAAATATGGCTCGAATTTCCTTTATAGCCCGCTGCTTTGGAAGTTCGTAATTTTTTTGTAGATAGTACTCACAAATAGAAAGCTTTTTACAAAGTTTTAAGATGCGGAGAATCACGATTTACGAGATAAAATTCATTAAAGTTTCAAAAAAGTACGAAAATAGTACGCCATTTGCAAATTTTTAGGTTAGATAATTGTCATAGTAGACGTCAAAGTTGACATTTCACGTTCCGTTGACGTCAGAAGCAGTGTTGCCAGAAGGTTACATTTCTTACATTTTTCGTAACTTTTGACCCCCTCGCGTAACTTGTTTTAAGTAATTTTTGTATAGGCATTTTTCGTAACTTTTGAGAACAACGAGATTTGTATCACTAGATTTTTATTGCAAACAGTTTACGAACGCATTTCGATTTAACGCATCAAAATTGAACGCATCTAAAACTGCGCATCTAAAAAGTATTTCACTCCATTTCACACTCAGAGATGGCTCTGAATGGAAAGCGCCACGACAAAATGAATCGTAAGGTCTTTGCTTTATAACTTGATTTTGCTTGAGCGTGAGCGCGCACTTTTCGTACTTCGCAAGTTCCCGCCCGTACGCTGTTTTGTAGCTACAGAAATGAATGATTGTGATTTGCTTTGTTTCCTTGTGAAGTTCTGATGAATACATTTATTTCTAACTAAAATTTTATTTTGTTAGCAAACTGCATCTTAAAGTTTGCAACATTTACTAATAAAAATACAACATCTGTATTTTATTGCAGATGCAAACAAAATAAAATATCTACACAGAAACAAATCAACGATTTTTGATTACTGTGAACCTCAACGAGTATTAAACTACAATATAAAAAAAAAAACTGATGCCAGGTTCAGGCTGGCGAATTCGATCATTTATTTGTCTCAAATTCGTGATTGAAGAAAAAAAGAATAGAACAAAAAATAATGAAGGCCCATAAGAAAGAGATCACCAGTATTTAATACACACTAAAGAGAGATGACAAAGTTTTATCCTAAGGTTAAATACACCATTACACATCATAGATTCCATTATATTCTGCCCTTTTCCCCGCCGACCCCAAAAACACTTAATTTAAAAAAAAATACAATAAATGTAACATTTGGAGTAAAAATGTAACATTTTAGGAAACGAAACGTAACTTACGACTCAAGGGCCCTGGCAACACTGGTCAGAAGTGTTTTTTGTTCAATTTTATGTCTTGTTTTTTTTTCATAAATATAATATTTTTATATATTCACATACTTAAAGTACGGATTAAATGTGAACCAAGTGAAGTGCTCAAGTGCCATTGGATGCAAGAGCGAGCGAAGCGAGCTCTGGACTTGTGGGCACCCCGACTCGGACAGGTTAGGTTAGAAGGGAATGGCGGGGTCGAGTGAGCGAGCGAAGCGAGCGAATAGACCCCGCCATTCCCTTCGTGGTTATTTTTTTATAAACTACTCAGAAGTAGGAGCCCCGCGAAGCGGGGCTCCGTCGACTGGATCTCCGGACTGAATATAAAACTTTTGAGGTTAGGTTACTATAATTAGTTTTTCTCAAGAACGGTCTGTCGCCTTTACATGGGAGTGGTGCTAGGGCATAGGGGGCACCTCCCCGTCCCTCCTCCTGCTAAACGATACTCAATTTTACCTGTTTTTCTAACTCAAATGCTAATCTAACCTCAAAACTTTAACCATGGATATCTCCATAACCGTGGGGCTCCGGGGGGTGGGGGTGGTGCAGAGGGCACCCCCTCCCCCCCACCTCCCCCCTCCACCCCCTCCCGACCCTTAAATCAGCGGGCTATAAAGTAAATTTTAACCGTAAATATTTTTACAGTGGTAAGTGAATAGTGTTATTACTTTTAGATCGTCTCTAAAACTTAATGATAATTGAAATAGACTCATTTCTATGTGTGGTGTTCAAACGATGATGGAGTAATCTATTTTCATTTTTAGTGATAAAACTTGGCCGTATTTGAGTGTAACCGGTAAAACGCTTTTTAATAAGCGTTTATTGGAGCTTGGAGTCATGATGATACTCGACCGAGAAAATATTTTTTTTTTTCTTACTTTTAATAGTAGCGCGTTTCACAAACCATAATAATGCTTTGTTTTCTGTTTCCTTCTTCTTATGTTCTGATAAAATGTTTGTACATAAATTGTTAAATAAATACTTAAATAAGATAAAATAAGTAGATAATGATAAGCTTATTACAATTGGATCTTGCTATACCCATTTAACGCTTTGATACAATTAATGTGATAGAAAAAAGAATAGAAAGAAAGAATATATTTTATTTAGCACATACATAAAACACGCACGGTACATGGTAATATAATGGTAGGTATGCTAAACTAAGTGCATATCTCAGGACTGCACTAAAAAGGTCCATTTCAGCGATATGTCAGACAGACTAATGCTGTCTGACGCTGGTTTTCTAATGAACCTTTCAAAGGACGAGTAGCGGTTCATTTGAATAAATAAACAATAGAATATGGAGCAAATTATACAAAAAATAAAAACAAAGTTAGGTCGGGATATTATAATGTTACGAGCTAGGGGTTCGTGACAATAAAAACAGCCGATTATTTAATCAAAAATGACACTTTAATAATAAACACTAATTATCACTTTAAACGCACTAACTATAACACACAATCGCACTATTAAACATTTCGCTTCACTTAAGAGTCCTATTACATTTTTTACGGAAATTCATGATTTTTGACGCTGTAATTATCAGCAGCAGTAAGATATTTTAATTATTTGATCCTGAATAACGATAGTGCCAGTCTCTTTCTTGTAAGTTGGAGTTACACATTTTCATTTTTCTTTTCGTGTAATTTACTATAAATATTTTACGAACTCAGTTTGCAAGAAAAAATGTCGGCGATGGAACTCGGTCTAATTCACATTGTTACAATCAATTCTTTTAAAAGCTAAAATTACTAAAAGGTAAGTTGAATGTTTTACCTACTTGTTTATTGGAGTTCTAGAATTTCTTTAAATTCCTTGAGTTTTCACAGAAAAAAACGTAAAGAAAGCCTAATTTAAGCCAGAAATATCTTGATTCAGCGTCTATTATATTCCAAATAAAAACAATTTTATCAAATAAATTAATATGATATAAAATTTCAATCTACAATGAATACGTTTCATTAGTTTTCGTTTGTCAATATAATTAATCAAAATTACAATAAATAAAATTAAAGTACTATATATTCTGCGTCAATTCAGCGCGCGCGCTCCTCAGTCTCGCGCGAGCGCCCAAATAAACTATAATCCTATTCAGACTAGTAAGTATCAAAATTGTTTCGCGTACTATAGATGTACTCCCAACGCAGACCAACGTAACTTCGTCTATTGCAAACGAGCATTTACGATTCGTAATAGGACTCTTAACTCGCAGTTGAAGATCGCTTCCGATGTTCGCTTGTATCGCCAATTCAATACTGACTCAGTCGCGAGCAATGCGCACCTTATATAGTCCCACAGTAATTTCCAGAACCTTCGAGAATGGAAATATATAGAAAGTTCGGGAACATACCGGTCCCGACTGACTAGGTGTCGAAACATCGAGAATGTTCTAGTATCGAAAAGTCTACAAAGATCGTGACCCAATTAGTTCCACTACTCGATACTAGATGGCGTTAGTAGTACGTTGTGTACCCGGCATTAATTCTGGCGCGTAACACTGCCCCCTCCTAAGACATGCTCGTCCCGAGCATCGGTTCCATAATAACGCGCCTGTCGATCCACATGGACGATCTTAGGTGCACTTCTCATACCTTTCTGAATACGGTAGGTCACGTCATTGATTTTTGTGACAATCCGGTATGGCCCGTCCCATTTAGCTTGAAGCTTCGGAGATTTCCCTTTACTGCGAACTGGATTGTGCAACCACACTAGTGAACCTTCGTCGAAACCTTTATTGTTAATTTTGCGGTCATAACGAGTTTTCATCTTTTCAGACATTTGCTGGCCCGATTGTCTGATGTGCTCATAAATGTCGTTCATTTTGTTCCGCAAGTCATTCGCATAATCGGTTATACTGCGTTGGGCATCAGGTGGTACTCCGGTGATCATGTCTGCAGGCAGCCGTAATTCTCTACCAAAGTTTGCGAAAGCTGGTGTTACAGATGTGCTTTCGTGAACAGCACTTCGGTATGACAGCAAAAACGGTTGTATATGCTTGTCCCAGTCGCGTTGTCGGTTTTCCACAACTTTAGCCAGGTATCTCTCCAATGTCTGATTAAATCGTTACACCATTCCATCCGATTGTGGGTGGTAAGAAGTTGTTCTCGTTTTATGAGTACCCATAACTCGACAAGTTTCCTGGAATATTTGTGACTCAAAATTCCGCCCTTGATCGCTGTGAATCTCCAAAGGTACTCCAAAACGACAGAAGACTTCAGGAAAGAGTTTATCTGCAACTGTCGAAGCTTCTTGATTCGGAATGGCAAAGACTTCCGGCCACTTGGTGAAGTAATCCATTATAACCATGAAATACTTGTTACCACTGTCACTTTCCGGAAACGGTCCCGCAACATCCAGGGCTATCCTTTCCCAAGGCGCACCAACATTGTACAATTTCAACGCACCTCTGCTACGAGTCTGAGGTCCTTTTACAGCCGCACAACTTGTACATTTGCGACACCAATCCTCGGCATCGTCACGACAGTGAACCCAGTAAAAACGTTCCCGTATCTTCAGTAGAGTCCGTTTAACTCCCATATGGCCTCCTGAACATCCATCATGGTACAGCTGTAGAACATCCGGTACTTTCGCTTTAGGGACAACCATTTGCAAATGACAGCTGTCTCCCCGAGCATTCTCCCATTTACGGCACAGGACTCCATCCTGAATCACTAAGCTGTCCCATTGTGCCCAATAGCTTTTTGTGATCGAACTCATCGCTGAGACGTCGCTCCACGTAGGCTTAGGAGTACTGGCCCTTATCCAGTCCAGAATCGGCTTGACGTCCGAATCTTCCTGCTGTGCACGTTGTAAGCTTTCCTTCCACTCATTTCTGAGGTCTGTCTCGAGCATTCTCACAGGTACGGCTTCTTTACCCTCTTGCCTAGTACAATGCTTGCAGTCTTCAGGGCAAGGTCTTCTTGACAATGCATCTGCGTTGCCATGAGATTTCCCGCTGCGATGTTCGACCACGAAGTCGTATTCCTGCAAGAGTTCAATCCATCTCGCAACTTGTCCTTCCGGATTTTTAAACTGCAATAGCCATTTCAGTGCAGCATGGTCAGTTCGTAAGTGGAATTTTCGTCCCAGCAGATATTTGCTAAAATGCTGTACTGATTTTACCACCGCAAGCAATTCTCGTCTCGTGACACAATAAATCCTCTCTGGTTTCGACAGCGACTTGCTGAAGTACGCAATCACAACCTCTTGATCGCCATTCCGTTGAGATAACACACCGCCAAGTCCGACATCACTTGCGTCTGTGTCAACTATAAATTCCTTGTCGCGATCAGGATATCCCAAAATAGGTGTTTTGCACAGACGGTCCTTTAGCTCCCGGAAGGCGCTGTCGCAACTTTCATCCCAACAGAAATGTCGCTACTCCTCGGTTAGCTTGTGCAGGGGTTTGGCTACATCTGCAAAGTTCTTGACAAATCGCCGATATAGCACAAACCCAGAAATGCTCTGACCTGCATCTTGTCTTTTGGAATGGGCCAATCTTTGACAGCGGCGATTTTCTCTGGATCCGTGCGGATACCTTCTTCCGACACGACATAACCCAAAAAGTTAACTTGCCGTTTGAAAAGAGAGCACTTTTTCGGACTCAACTTGAGGTTGGCACTCTGGATCTTCATGAGCACGCGTTCCAGTTTTTGAAGGTGTTCATCAAACGTACGGCCTACGATGATGATGTCGTCCAAATAGACAAGGCAGGCATCGCCAATTAACCCGGTTAGTACAAGTTCCATTAACCTTTCAAACGTTGCCGGAGCGTTACACAATCCAAACGGCATTACTTTAAATTGCCACAGACCCTTTCCCGTCGAGAATGCAGTTTTTTCCTTGTCCTTAGGGTCAATTTCTACTTGCCAGTAGCCACTTTTTAGATCTAATGTGCTAAACCACTTAACTCCAGTGAGCATGTCCAGCGTGTCATCAATTCTTGGCAAAGGATAGCTGTCCTTCTTCGTAACGTCGTTCAGACGACGATAGTCAACACAAAACCGCATGCTGCCGTCCTTCTTTCTTACCAGCACTACAGGTGAACACCATGGACTGGATTAAGGTTCTATAAAACCATCCTTCACCATTCCCTCAATCATGGTTTCCACTTCCTTTTCACGTGTGCTACCGGTAATCTCCTTGGCCGCTGCCGGATAGGCAACTCTTCTCCTGTGTTTATTTTGTGTTGAACTAAGCCAGTCTTCCCGATATCAGCATCGTTCGAAGAGAACACATCGGCGTACTTGAGTAACATCCTCTTCGCCTTGACCATTTCGTTTTGAGACAGAGCGCTGAGACAGTCTTCTAAAAGTGGGGTCACTCTCGTTTGGGCATTCTTGCTGAGTGTCTCAGTTGATGGATATTGGCATCGACGCAACCACTCTACTTCCTCACAGGTACCCATCAGTGTGCCTTTATCTATCACCTGTTCCTTATCACAAAGGTTCAGCACACGTACCCTTGAGATGTTGGTAGCTCTGACCAAAGTTCGTGCAACTTTCCAAGGAAGGTCATTGTCTATCCTTTCCACGAGTACACAACGATGAGTCTTCCCAGGATTCTGAGGAAGACTAACCGGCACAATTGTTTCCGATCTCGGAGGAAGAACAATCTTCTTCAGGCTGTATATATTTCCTGGTAACGCCCCTTCCATGAAAAGTTCCTCTTGCCCACATTTCATAACTCCTTGACTAACGTCGATCTCACAACGATTCTTCCTCATAAAGTCTAAGCCCAGGATGCAATCGTCCATTATATCGGCCACAACAACGTTATGCTGGTAGATTCTGTTGCCTAGCTTCAACTCCATCTCTCTCTCTCTCCTTGGACGGGTATGTACTGACCGGTGGCTGTCACTAAATTTATGCGCTCTCGGTAGTATGCAGAGTCCCCAAAGAACCGACCTGCAAGTTGTGAACTGACAACCGTGCGAGAAGCTCCAGTATCTATCGTCAGCTTACATGGTGTTCCGTTGACCTCGCCCTTGATGATAAGGCTGTTCCCGTCATGAGTTTGTGAGATCGAAATCCTTGGGGCTCGTTGAACCTCAGCCAGTACCCGCCCCGCAGTCCTGGCTTTTACTCGTTTCCCTGCTGCTGTTGAGTGGTGCTGTTAGCCGCCCTACCCTCTGGAGATTGGCTACCTTCCCCTTCTGCAGTTCGCTTAGGGCAACTGGATCAAGGTGGCCCCTTTCACCACAGCCGTAGCACCTAGGGCTGTATCCTTTTAATCGATCGCGAACTGTAGCCGCTGCGACCTCCCTGACGCGGTGGGATCGATGATCTTGCCGCACAGCTTCCACCTCCAGTGCATGGGCCAAAGCGTCCTTAAGTGTCGCGTGGTGCCCGAGCCTCACTGCAGCCCTAGCTTCAAGGTCGCGGATGCCGTCAATGAAGGCCTGGACCAGGTTCCCTTCAATAAGCGCAGGTACAGACTGGTATGCCTTCCACACCAGCTTCTCCACTTCAAGCGCCCACTGCTGCAGGTTTTCACCACTACGCTGAACGCGATCTCTTAGTTGCGCACGAAACACGTGCTCCAGATGAGCGTCAACATACCGGGATTCCAGTGCTTCAAGGAGCTGCTCGTAAGTTACTTCTTTCCGAGAGCTTCCAAGACAGTTAAGGCCTGGTCACGCAGGCCTAAGGTGAGGGCAGTCATGGCTTGATTTTTACTCCAACCGCTCGCCTTGATGACGGCCTCAAACTGAATTTTTAGGCCGACCAAGAAGACGTCCCATCGAACGGCGGCACTTTGAATCCACGTAGTGAAGATGTAGTAATTACGGGAGTTGCAATCCCATCTCCAAGTTTAAGGTTGCCCAACTCCTTCTTCACATCAGCAATAACTTCATTAAATTTGCTGATCTGTGTTTCAGCATCTGACAGGCGGTTGTCACACTGAGCAACCTTATCCTTCACTTCCTTCATGTCTTTCCCGAAAGACGCGTGAAGTTCTTTCATGAGGAGCATTTGTTCTTCCTGGCGGCGCACCTGCTCTTCCTTGTCAAGCTTGAGCTGTTCTTCCAAGCGACGGGCGTGCTCCTCCTGTCGGCGGGTCTGCTCCTCCTTGTCGTGCTGCAGCTGTTCTTCCAACCGACGGGCCTGTTCCTCTTGTCGGCGAGCCTGTTCCTCCTGTCGGCGAGCCTGTTCCTCTTGTCGGCGAGCCTGGTCCTCCTTGTCAAGCTTGAGCTGTTCTTGCAAGCGACGAGCCTGCTCCTCCTGTCGGCGAGCCTGCTCCTGCAGCATCATCATCAGAGCAGCAAAGTCTGGTGCTGATGATGCCGGAGCTGCTGTGGACGGGCCGGCCTCCATGGTCGGTAGCTGACTTTCCGACGTCTGCGGCGTTGCACCACCAAAACGCCTCTGATCCGTCTCCTGCTGGCGTTGACTACGGGTACGGATACCCTCCGTGTCGTCCTTGGGCAGAATCGGCATAATTATCCACTCTTCTGACACCAATTGTTACGAGCTAGGGGTTCGTGACAATAAAAACAGCCGATTATTTAACCAAAAATGACACTATAATAATCAACACTAATTATCACACACACAACTTTGCGTGTTTTCTTGGTGTTGTGGTTTGTTTTTGTTATCCATAAATTATTGCTAAGGACTAACTGATTGATTACCAACATATCAAATAATAGGTAAACCTTGTGTCAATGAATATTTGGTTTTATTTAGAAGATAAACTCATTTAAGTTAGGATAGGTTAGTTTTTCGGAGAGGGGCCGGACCTGGCTGAGTGTCAGTTCGGGTTTCGGCATGAGCGCTCCACAATCACGGCGATATCGTGAGTGAGAGTCCTGGCGGAGGAAGCGGTGTCCCAGGGTGGGGTGATGTTGGCGGTGTCGTTGGACATCTCCAACGCCTTCAACACCCTGCCCTAGAGTTGTATTCGGGAGGCGCTACGCTATCATCGCGTGCCTCTCTACCTCCACCGCGTCATTGGGGCTTATTTGGCGGAGAGATATGTCACCTATCTAGGACGTGATGGCAGACACCAGCATCCCATGTCGTGCGAAGTTCCACAGGGTTCGGTCGTGGGCCCGCTCCTGTGGAATATCGGGTACGACTGGGTGCTAAGGGGCGAGCACCAGCCGGGAGTAGACCTGACGTGTTACGCTGACGACACGCTGGTCACTGTCCGGGGGAGCTCGTATAGGGAGGCAGCGTTGCTGGCGACGGCCGCGGTCTCACAGGTGGTGAGCCGCATACGCCGCCTTGGCCTGGAGGTGGCCTACAACAAGTCGGAGGCCATAGCTTTTCATGGCCCCCGACGGGCGCCACCGGCGGGATCGCACATAGTTGTTGAGGGGGCCCGTATCGCTGTCGAGTCCACCATGAAGTACCTGGGATTGGTGCTCGACAGCCGGTGGGATTTTGGCCCCCACTTCCGGCGGCTGGCGCCCAAGTTGTTGGCGCGGCTGGGGCGCTGTCAACGCTGCTCCCCAATCTGGGAGCCCCGAGCACCGCCTGCAGGCGGTTGTACGTGGGGATCGTACGATCAATGGCCTTGTATGGGGCCCCGATCTGGGTGGCTGACCTGACGGCCGGCACCATCGCTGTTCTGCGAAAGCCGCAGAGGGTAATGGCCGTCAGAGTCATCAGAGGTTATCGCACGATCTCCTACGAGGCGGCTTGAGCACTGGCCGGATCTCCGCCCTGGGACCTGGAGGCAAAAGTCCTTGCGTCACTACATCGGTGGCGTGAAGAAGCGCGGGCGCGCGGCGAGCGACTGATGCAGCGACACATCAAACTGCATCGGTCGCAGCTGCGCGAGGTTCTGGTGGCGGAATGGCGGGACAGGCTCTCACGCCCTTCCGCCGGCCTCGTCACTATCGAGGCCATCCGGCCAGTGCTCGACCTTTGGCTCGGGAGAAGGCACGGCTCCCTCACGTTTCGTGCGACGCAGGTTCTCACGGGACATGGCTGCTTCGGGAAGTTCTTGTGTCGCATATGCAGGGAGCTGGACGCTCGGTGTCACCACTGCGTCGACTGTCGGGAGGACACGGCGCGGCATACGCTGGCAGAGTGTGCCGCTTGGGAGGAGTCGCGCCGGGCCCTCATCTCTGTGGTAGGCAGTGACCTCTCGCTGCCAGCCGTAGTCCGTGTATGGTCGACGGCGAGGAGTCCTGGGACGCGGTGCTCTCCTTCTGCGAAACAGTTATCGAGCAGAAGGAGGCTGCGGAAAGGAAGAGGGAGATCTAGACCGCTCTCCCGGCCTGCAGCAGGCGCACCGGGCGTCGGAGGAGGGTACCGTTTCCTGCCCCCCTACTTGGGTCCAGGGGCGGCAGACTTGGGGATGTCCGTCGCCCCCCATTCATCCGGACCCGAGGTGGCGGCGCGTGGTGTTCCCGTGCGCCCTTTTTGACGTCGCGAGGGGAGTGAAATACCTCACTCCCTCCGCTGACTCGAGGTAGCCCGCAGAGGTGGGTATTTGTATTTGTATTTGTAGAGGCGGGCCGGCACCAGCCGGGGATTACGGAAGTCGGTTTAGTTCCCGCGATCCCTGGCGTAGGTGAGAGATGGAACACCGGGGTGGTTTTAGTCAGTAAGAGTCTGACAGACCCCTCCACCCGCCCCAGGGTGGAGGACATCCATGAGGATTTCCCCCCCTAAAAAAAAGGTTAGTTTTTTTATACTAAATTTGCTAACTTTAGCTTAATACCGAAAATACTGGGGTTATCGGTATTGGTCTGGAGCCAATACCGAAAATACCAGTTTTGCTTAAATGATTCGGTATTGCGACCCCTAACTATTAAACACTTCGCTTCACTTAACTCGCAGTTGCTCGCTTCCGATGTTCGCTTGTATCGCCAATTCAATACTGACTCAGTCGCGAGCGATGCGCACCTTATATAGTCCCACAGTAATTTCCAGAACCTTCGAGAATGGAAATATCTAGAAAGTTCGGGAACTTACCGGTCCCGACTGACTAGGTGTCGAAACATCGAGAATGTTCTAGTATCGAAAAGTCTAGAAAGATCGTGACCCAATTAGTCCCACTACTCGATACTAGATGGCGATAGTAGTACGTTGTGTACCCGGCATTAATTCTGGCACGTAACAATAAGAATGTTCGTTAATTTAGTTGTGTACCTACGTGTGATGTGTTAATAAGTACTGAACGAAGAAAGTGTGAAGTGAATAAATTGGAAATATATAGATATATATATATATATATATATATATATATATATATATATATATATATATATATATATATATATATATATATATTTACATCTTGAAGGACATGTTGCGTCCTATATGGCGTTATTTACCGATGATGCTGCGTCCGACTGACTTTGTGCGTCCGGAATACGGACGCAAGATTGACCGACCCTCATTTTTAGCCCAAGGCTCCCTTATCATCCTTAGAATGCATGGGCGAAAAATTGGCATGGACGTAATTTCATCACTACAATGCCTTTTAGCGTATAATATAGTTCCGCCATCGTCCGACTGAAATTTGGAGGGCGCTAGTGTTCAGCGTATAATTTACCACGTATACTTTGAGTTCAGTTCACTGATCTTATCGTGTCCATTGAATATCGTACTTAATTTGTAAAGTTTTTATCATTTTTTCGTGACAACAATCTTGCGTCTCTTAAATATCCTTAAACGGGCACTAGGTACGGTGTCTGAGGGGCCTATTCGGGGTTCACGAGGGACGCATAGCGCGGGGCGGCGGGCTTCAGCGCGCTCGCGTGCCGATTTGCCGAAGTTTGTAAAGAAACAGACATGTGCCGGCCGTGATGTAAGCTTGTCACCAAAGTGAAATTTTAAATTGAAAGAGAAGTTGCAGATGGAGTTTACATTTCTTTTAAGTATATATCTAAAATAAGAATGACAACATTGGGTTGATAAATACCCTACTAATTTCTTTTGATTTAAAATATAAAAAATGCATGTTCCATTGTAATGAAGACTGATTGATGTTCATAATTCAGTTTGTGATGTCATGTCAATGTTAAATTGCATTGATTTGTTGATGGAAAAGTTTTAATGTTTAAATACACATTTTTTGTAAAATTTAAAATAAAACATGAAATGTATAAAACATTTAATGTTTTATTTTTATTAATTATAAATTACGATATTATGCCTTTTATTCCGTATGTTCACCTACTGTGTGTGTGTGTTACCTGTTTATACATACTTAACAAGATCGCGCCATAAAAGTAAAAAATATATATTTATACTATGTTTATAATAACTTTTTTACTTGAACAAAAACTGGAAATTCCAAGTAATGTTTTTAATTTTTTTCTTAATCATCATATTATAGTTTTTTTATTAATACAAGATATTTATTGATTTGCAAAAAAAAATTCCCGCCACTTGTTATTTTATAAACAAATTGATTAAATTATGTATCAGTATTTTTAAAAAGTTTTTTTCTTTTACAACTTTATTACATTACAAATATTATGATTTATTTAAAAAACATGTTTCTTTAATAACAATTTTTTCATATTTTTATTGTTTTTTAAATAATTAGTTAAGAAATTTCTTGTATTAAAAATACGATAATATGATGATTAAGAAAAAAAAAATAACAACATTATTTGGATTTTTCAGTTTTTATTTATTATTTATTTATTTTATTATTTATGTACACACAGAAAAATAGTAAAATTTAACATTATAAATATAAGTACAAAGGTACTGCTTGTTCAAGCTTGCTTGTGCTTGTTGTTGCTGTTTTTGTTCAAGTTTTTTTTTTTTTTTTCTAATCTTTAGTCTGCAATCGGCTATCAAGCCATAATCAGATGTATTCCACTATTGTAAGCTTTGCAGGCGACATTCCAATAAATGGCACCATATAAATTAATTATTGTCTTTCAGGTTCTTTGGTTCAGGTCCAGTATGTTTTTTTTTTTTTTTATATATTTATAGGCGTACGTTTGACCGCTATCTCACCTGATGTTAAGCGATGATGCGGTCTAAGGTGGAGCACGCTTGCCTAGAAGTAACCTATTCACTCTTGACTTAAAGACTCCCAGGTTGTAGCTATCAGGAAACACAGACTCAGGCAGGGAATTCCACTCCTTAGCTGTACGCACAATGAATGTATTCCCAAAACGTTTTGTGCGTATAGGTGGGATGTCCACCATGTACCGGTGGTACATCGCCGTACGTCTTGTGGTCCGATGGTGGAACGGGCTTGGCGGAATTAAGTTATGCAATTCCGTCGCACACTCCCCAAAATGTAAACGATAGAAAACCGACAGGCCAGCAACTCGGCGTCGATGCTCAAGACTTTGGAGCTTCGATTCATTCATTCGTGCCATCTTTTTAGGCGTTTGATGTTTTCCTGTGACTGTAATAAGTTCTTTGCCAGTTCATTTGTGTGTTTGCTCAGTCTTTCTTTGTATCTCTTGCTGATATTGCTGACTTCTTCCTTAACAGTAGGTATCTCCAGGTATTCATGTCTCGGTATTTCTCACAAACCAGTGCGCGCTTGAGATAGTTCTCAAGGCGATGTTTTGGAATCTCTGGAGGATCTTTATGTTAGAGTTGCTCGCAGAACCCCACAGTTCTATTCCATAGGTCCAAATGGGCTTTATGATGGCTTATACCAAGAGCTTGTTACTAAGAGACAGAGTGGATTGTCGTCCAAGTGACCAGTTTAGCGATTGAAATTGCAAGTTCGCTTCTTTCCTCTAGGCTTTTATGTGTTTACTCTAGGTCAGTCTTCTATCCAGGTGTAGGCCAAGATATTTTACGCTGTCGTGATTTGGCAGGGCCTTGTTATCCATACAAACAGGTGGACATTCGCCTCTTCTCAGTGAGAATGAATGTTATTTGTGTTGATTTGGTTACACTAGCTTTTATTCTCCACTTCCGAAGCCAAGAATCAACTTTATCGATCTGTGCTTGCAGCTTCGAAGATGCGTTGTTCGGGTCTTTGTCGCTCGCAAGGCATGCCGAGTCATCTGCGTAGATGGCCGTTACCACACCTTCAGTTTCAGGCAGGTCTGCCGTATATATAGAATATAGCACGGGGCCAAGAACTGATCCTTGGGGCACAGAGGCAGTGATCAAGTACAGGTTCGAGTATTCCTCTCCGCATTTGACTTGAAATTTCCTTTGGTGTAAATAGGATTTCAGGATCATGAAGAATGAGTTAGGCAGAAGTGTTTTCAGCTTGTACAGCAGTCCCTTGTGCCACACCATGTCAAAAGCTTGCTGTATGTCTATGAATGCTGCTGAGCAATACTCCTTTCTCTCAAGTGTTTGCCTTATTACGTGAACAACTCTATGCACTTGTTCGACTGTTGCGTGTTTCTCCCGAAAACCAAACTGGTGATCCGGTATGATCCTGCTCTCATCGAGTATGGGTTTGAGTCTTCGCAGAAGAGTCTTTTCAAACACCTTAGACAGTATTGGGAGAAGGCTTATGGGTCTATATGAGCTAGGATCTGCCGGCGGTTTCCCCGGCTTTGGGATCATACATATTTGAGATATTTTCCACAATTTCGGGTAGTAATGTATTCTAAATACTGCATTAAAAATCATTGTTAGGAAGACAATGACTTTTTTGGGCAACTGTTTAAGTACTTCAGCCGTTAAGGTCAAAAGCTTTTTTGTTTTGCAAATGTTGGATCGTGCGTGCTACGCGGAGTAACCAGTTTGATTGGTGCAGATAGTTGCTGGTCGCTGTTGATAATTTTATCAACCTCAGTTTCAAAGTTTTGTTCAAGTAAAAAAAATATTATAATCAATGTATAAATATTTTTGTAACTTTGATGGCGCGATCTTGTTAAGTATATATGTAAGAAAGGCTCTACGAAACGTTTTTTTTTTACGACCATTATTTAAACATTTTTTTTTCACTTACAATTAAGACGGTTTTCGAGAAAATTTTGTTAGTTAACAATTGTTTAACTTGTTGAAAAATTAACTTTAAGTTAAATTTACAACGGGAATAAATTATTTATAGTGTTCAGAACACACCATATTTTTTTTCAAATTTAAACAAAATATTAAATTCCCTAAATAAATTGATTAATATACCGTACTCGCTTTTGACGCCACGCGTCAAAAGCGACCTAAAAATGTCGCGCGCAAACCTATTTTCAGCATTAAATTAATGTTACAAATCATGGAGATAGAGTTCCGGGAGTTAGGAGTTTTTTATTGGAAATTTCCTCTTCTTTCAGAATCTTTTTTTTGCCAAAATTTCTTAAATATTAATATTTTATGAAATATTGGCAAAAATCGAAACGCCATTTTTCTTTTCATCTTTAATTGTTTATAACTTTTGGCACATTTTTCTAGGCGTCATTCCGGATCCAATGAGCTATCGCACATAATTTTAAAGAGCAGTATCTCTATTTTGTACCATTTTCAACTTGTCGACTAGACTATTACCTGTTTATACATACAAACTTACCTGTCACTCGTCAAAAATGATTATATTGCTTTTTAAGATTTTGTAGACCACCAAACAGAAAATACCTACGCTATACATAGGTATTGTCACTTTTGTATGCTAACTATTAATTATTTATTATCTGTGCCTGGAGTCAGTATTAGCCCTTATATAGGTGGAAGCCTCTTGGCTGATAAGCTGGATACAATAATTCAAAAACAGTATTCGGAACCAACCTGAATTCAATAGTAGATGGATGTAATTTAGTTATTATAATCATTATGATATGCAGAGCATTATACGGAATTGATTTGAATTTCATATATATATATATATATATATTTACATCTTGAAGGACATGTTGCGTCCTATATGGCGTTATTTACCGATGATGCTGCGTCCGACTGACTTTGTGCGTCCGGAATACGGACGCAAGATTGACCGACCCTCATTTTTAGCCCAAGGGTCCCTTATCATCCTTAGAATGCATGGGCGAAAAATTGGCATGGACGTAATTTCATCACTACAATGCCTTTTAGCGTATAATATAGTTCCGCCATCGTCCGACTGAAATTTGGAGGGTGCTAGTGTTCAGCGTATAATTTACCACGTATACTTTGAGTTCAGTTCACTGATCTTATCGTGTCCATTGAATATCAAACTTAATTTGGAATGTTTTTATAATTTTTTCGTGACGACAATCTTGCGTCTCTTAAATATCCTTAAACGGGCACTAGGTACGGTGTCTGAGGGGCCCATTCGGGGTTCACGAGAGAAGCATGGCGCGGGGCGCGGGGCACGGGGCGGCGGGCTTCAGCGCGTTCGCGTGCCGTGCAAACAGACATGTGCCGGCCGTGATGTAAGCTTGTCACCAAAGTGAAGTTTTATTGATTAATTGAATAATGCTATAATAACTCATAGTTTTAATTTATAATTTGTATGCCTAAGTGGCTGATCATGGAATGAACATTAACTATAAAATTATGTAATGAACACCTGTATGTAACCCATGTATCACAAATAAACGAATTGATTGATTGATTGATTGATTCAAATTGAAAGAGAAGTTGCAGATGGAGTTTACATTTCTTTTAAGTATATATCTAAAACAAGAATGACAACATTGGGTTGATAAAAACCCTACTGATTTCTTTTAATTTAAAATGTAAAAAAATACATGTTCCATTGTAATGAAGACTGATGTTCATAATTCAGTTTATTTTGTTATCAAATTTATGTTTATTATTATGTCAATGTTAAATTGCATTGATTTGTTGATTGAAAAGGTTTTATGTTTAGATACACATTTTTTGTGAAATAAAAAAATAAAAAAAAATTAATAAGGGCCAATCTCCAGGGCCGGACGGGCTGCACAATTTTTGGATTAAATGGTTGACAAGATCACACGCTTGCTTGGCGTCTCAATTCCAATCTGCCTTAGAGTCTGGGTCGCTACCCCAGTTCTTAACTACAGGAATAACCCACCAGCTCCATAAATCAGGTAGTACTGCGGAACCTAAAAATTATAGGCCGATCACGTGTTTACCGACGGTCTATAAAGTTCTTACATCCATTTTGAGGGCAAAGATTAACAGCCATGTTAACAATAACAACATCATGTCTGCCTCTCAAAATGGATGTAAGAATGGGTCCCGCGGTACTAAGGAGCTACTCTTCATTGATATGGCCATTAGCCAACAGGTTCGTCGTTTCCGAAAGGATCTGTCAACATGCTGGATAGATTATAAGAAGGCCTATGACTCGGTGCCTCATACATGGCTCATGAGGGTGCTAGAATTGTACAAAATTGATGCAACGCTACGTACCTTCCTGATGTCATGTGTGGGGACAGTCCTTCGCTATCCAGGATGTCGAAATATCCAGGGGAATAGCGAACCGGTAAGGATTGAGCGGGGTATATTTCAGGGCGATAGTTTGAGTCCGCTTTGGTTCTGCCTATCCTTGAATCCTCTTAGCACACTGTTGGAGAATTCAGGGCTGGGCTATCGGTTGAGGAGAGGTGGTCTGGTTATATCTCACCTCCTTTACATGGATGATCTGAAACTCTTTGCCCACAATTATCTGCAACTGATGGAGCTACTGAAGGTAACTGAAACTTTCAGTTACGCCATCAGGATGGAGTTTGGTGTGGAAAAATGTGCAGTCATGCATGTAAAGCGTGGAGAGATTATGGAATCCGTGGGAACTCAACTCTCGGATACCATAAATCTGAGATCCCTCTCTTCAACTGAAACTTACAAGTATTTGGGTATGTCGGAAGCGTTAGGCATCAACGTTACTGACATGAAGCAATCGTTGAAAGAGCGCTTCTTTGGTCGCCTGAAGAAGGTATTCAATAGCCTTCTATCAGGCGGAAACAAGATGCGCGCCTTCAACGGTTGGGTCATGCCGGTATTGATGTACTCTTTCGGCGTGCTCAAATGGACTCAAACTGAACTTGACGCCCTGGATAGGCGGGTCCGCACACTGCTTACTTCATATCGAATGCATCACCCACGGTCGTCGGTAATGAGACTGTATATCCCGCGAAAGTGTGGAGGTCGAGGCTTTTTAAATGCTAAGACTCTCCACAATCGCGAGATATGCAGTCTCAGGGAATATTTCCTAGCTGTCGACGTGGGTATGCATCGAGATGCAGTAGCGGTGAACAAGGGACTCACCCCGCTCTCCTTGGCAAATGAGAACTGGCTTGACACTAACGATGGCAGGGCGGTATGGCAGAGTAAGGAGCTTCACGGACGCTTTTTCCGGGCCCTTCATGGGACCGACGTAGATCAACTAGCGTCCGTAGCCTGGCTGCGTTTCGGTGATCTTTTCGGAGAAACCGAAGGTTTTGTCTGTGCAATTATGGACGAAGTTATCATGACGAATAACTACCGGAGATTTATTGTGAAGGACGGCACGGTCGACATAATATGTCGGGCATGTCACCGTCCGGGAGAATCAATTCGCCACATTATCTCTGGTTGTTCTCGTCTAGCTAACGGAGAATACTTGCATAGGCACAACCTTGTAGCCAGGATTATCCATCAGCAACTTGCTCTGAAATATACTCTCTTGTGCAGTCGGAGGTGCCGTACTACAGATATGCGCCCGACCCAGTTCTCTATAATGGCGATATCACATTGAACTGGGATCGGTCCATCATCACTGACAGGACTATTGTTGCCAATAAGCCTGATATAGTGGTGGTGGACCGAATAGTGAGGCGTGCAATGATTGTAGACATTACTGTCCCGCATGAAGAGAACCTCGTGAAAGCCGAGAAAGATAAACAAATCAAGTATATTGACTTGGCTCGCGAGGTTGTCGATATGTGGGAAGTGGACTCTGCAATCATTGTACCGATAGTTTTTACAGCCAACGGCTTAATAGCCAAGAGCCTCGACCAACACCTCAGGAGGCTATCGTTGGGTAGCTGGATCAAGGGCTTGATTCAGAAAGCGGTACTTCTTGACACGGCTCGCATTGTTAGGTTCCTCTCTCTGGAGCCCTGACCGACGGTAGCTTGGACCCTGTTCCCGATACCGGAAGGCTACTGTTTGTTATATTTTTAAATGTTTTTTATTATTATTTTTAGTAGAAATGTTTAAAAATGTGAAAATATGTAAAGAAAATGTATAAAGGAAATTTAAATAATAATATTTTTTTTAATTTTAAATTGTTTTTAATCGTTTTTTTTATATTTCTACTGTCTAAATAATAACTTAAGAAATTTTTATAGAGGACTGTCAATTATGATTTTTAGAAAAATAATAATTTCTTAACTAATTATTAAAATATGAAAAAAACGATCATAAACAATTAAAAATTGTTATTAAGGAAAATTTTTTTTTAAATAAATGATAATATTTGTAATGTAATGTTTGTAATGTAAAAAATTAACAACATTACTTGGATTTTTCAGTTTTTGTTCAAGTAAAAAAGTTATTATAAACCAAGTATAAATATTTTTTTTACTTTTATGGCGCGATCTTGTTAAGTATGTATGTAAGAAAGGCTCTACGAAGCGAATTTTTTTTACGACCATTAATTAAACATTTTTTTCACTTACATTAAGACGGTTGTTCGAGAAAATGTTGTTAGTTAAATATTTTATTATTGTTTAACTTGTTGAAAAATTAACTTTAAGTAAAATTTCCAACGGGAATAAATTATTTATAGTGTTCAAAACACACCATATTTTTTCAAATTTAAAAAAATATATTCATTGATACCCTAAATAAATCGATTAATATACCGTACTCGCTTTTGACGCCACGCGTGCAACCTAAAAATGTCGCGCGCAGACCTATTTTCAGCATTAAATTAATGTTACAAATAATGGAGATAGAGTTCTGGGAGTTACGAGTTTTTATTGGAAATTTCCTCTTCTTTCAGAATCTTTTTTGAAATTTCTTAAATGTTAATATTTTATGAAATATTGGCAAAAATCGAAATGCCATTTTTTTTCATCATTTATTGTTTATAACTTTTGGCACATTTTTCTAGGCGTCATTCCGGATCCAATGAGCTATCGCACATAATATTAAAGAGCAGTATCTCTATTTTGTACCATTTTCAACTTGTCGACTAGACTTTTACCTGTCTATACATACATACTTACCTGTCACTCGTCAAAAATGATTATATTGCTTTTAAGATTTTGTAGACCACCAAAGAGAAAATACCTACGCTATACATAGGTATTGTCACTTTTGTATGCTAACTATTAATTATTTATTATCTGTGCCTGGAGTCAGTATAAGGCCTTGTATAGGTGGAAGCCTCTTGGCTGATAAGCTGGTTATTTCAAAAACAGTATTCGGAACCAACCTGAATTCAATATTAGATGGATGTAATTTAGTTATTATAATCATTATGATATATGCAGAGCATTATACGGAATTGATTTAAACATACAGTTGGATGGAGGCGGGAATGTGCATGCAGTGTTTTGAACGTATACGGAGGATATTCAGTGTGCAAGAAAGATTTAAGAGTGAACGGACGCACAAATTCAGCTAGAAATATTTAATTTGAATATCACCATTTAACGTTTAAATGAAATTTGACGTCGACTACTGATATGATACTGATTAAAACATCTTACATACGCATTGAAAACATTAAAAATCTCACTACATTCAGTGGACGCCGCAGGGTGGTAGTTTGTAAAGACGCAAGAAGTCCTTCGCGATTTATATATATATATATATATATATATATATATATATATGTATAACGGAAACAGATGAAGGCAAGCGTTATTTAATATTTCTATTTAGATGTATACTTTCCTTATAGCTAGTAGGTGTAAAATGTCGGATAAGACTCATTTGTTGTTCCAGCTTTGTAAGGTTGCAAGTTTCTAAAGACACTATAATAAACCCTATTTACTCAATTATAGAAAATCGTCTTCTGCTAAGTTGAAGTGCCTTTACGCGTTTGTTTGCGCGACACCCGGAGAAAGTATGCCGATCGGGAATAATGCAGACTACCCGCAAACCTATAACACTCAATATGTTTAAGATGAGTACAATTTTTTTTTTTTATATATAGTAGAAACGTTCAGGGTGACCATGTCTTGTTTTCGCTGTGCATCAATCAAATACTGCCGTAAACGTGTTCTAAACGTATGGATGGTTCCCAACACCCTCAATGGTGGTGGAATATTATTCCAAACCTTAGATGCAGCGTATCGGAAACTGCCTCTGAAGGCTGCCGTCCTATGCGAGTGTGTTGACAGGAAGGGCCTCATTTTGTACAGCAGTCTCAGGCGAAAGAAGCAATTTCTCACGGAATCAGCGATATGCTTCTCAAATCTAAGGCCGCTGTCCATACACAATCCAAGGTTCCGCGCCTCATCTACTCGCTCAATAGGCCTACCCATCAGATACAAACTTAGACTTGCAGGTAGCCGATTTAACTGTTGCTTCGTACCAAACAGCATGTATTTGGTTTTTAAAGGGTTTAATGCCAAACCATTTTCCTCTGACCAGGCGGAGATTCTGTCTAGGTCTTCATTTAGGTCCCTAATCGCTGTGTCATAATCATCCGGTCTGAAAGACAAATATAGTTGCACATCGTCGGCATAAATGTGATATTTGCATTTCCGAAGGCACTTTATGATATCCGCACAGTAAAGTACAAAAATAATCGGGCCCAAAATGGATCCCTGAGGAACTCCTCTTTCTATAGAAGAAAGAGCTGAGGCCAAAGTAGTACCATCCGCCAAACGTAATTCTACGAGTTGCTTTCTGTCACTGAGGTAGCTTTGGAACCACTGGATTGCATTGTCGTCAAATCCGCAGTATTTTAACTTTGACAGTAACAGTGGGACATTGAGACAATCAAACGCACGGGAAAAATCCAGTAGCACCATCAGTGAACACAAACCCTTATCTTGGGCAGCTAGAATGTTGTCAGTAACATCCAGCAACGCCGTAGAAGTACTTCTCTGCTTCCTGAAACCGGATTGTAGGTCAGGTAATATTTCATTTTCCTCCAAAAACCGAGTCTGTTGACGGCACACTACCCTCTCCATTACCTTCGATAGACAAGGCAGTATACTGATCGGCCGCAAGTCCTTGACTTCTACAGGATTTGGATTTTTAAGTAGTGGTCTGACTGTAGCAATCTTCCATTGGTATGGAAACTTAGCTGACCATATGGAGTAGTTCATAATGTAGGTTATAACTGCCAAAGTATGTGGTAAGGTTAGGGTAAGCATGTCTAAAGTTATGTTGTCATACCCTTCTGCATTAGACTTTAAGTCAGAAATAATGCGGCATATGTCATCTTGGTCCACTGGAGCGAGCGTGAAACTAGCTTCACTGTATTTGTTGGACTCATAAAATGACATAAGTGACGCGCTAGCTACCGGGTTACCAGGGACTTTCAAAAATGTGTTATTAATCAAGTCTGGGTTCCTAAAGTGTGTTGGCAGGTCATGTCCTTGCTTTGTTGGTGCGTACATGGATTTAATGTTTTTCCATAGTAATTTTGGATTTTTAATTTTGCTATTTATATTTTGCCTAAAGTATGCAATTTTTTCGTTAAACAAGGAACTTTGCACTAAGGATTTTAACTGTTTATAGTATATTTTTTTTGTATCAGCTTTAGTCGTCCTGTATTTAGCTAGTAGTAGTAAGCTTAATAGTGTCAGTGATCCAGGAACGCGTTACTTCCCTAATTGAATTGTACAAGTTATAATCGGTGCATGGACATCAAACAAAGCTAATATACAACTATTAAAACTATCAACCATGTCATTAATATCGGCCAATTCACAAATACGCTCTATATTTGATTTTAACAAATCCGTTTAAAAACTATCTCTGCAAATATCTTTATCGGCCTAAATCTGGTTACGTAGGTATGGAATAAATTTGTCCCGCTTTACGTGAATGAAATTCGCTGATTATAATGGAGTGGCCAGTAATCGAACCGAAGGCCTCCACTGTCGTGTATTTATTTGATGATAGAATTTTAAATACGGCAAAATTCCATCAACACGGGTGTTGAAACTTAATCATGACGATTGATGACCCTAATTTGTTTCTGTTTGGTTTAAATAAAATGTTCAGTTTTACAATACCAAAATTATTGGATAGAAAAAACATTCTTCAATTAAAATAAAAAAGGAACTTTCATACTATTATCATCGCAAGCCCGGCCCTGGCACTTTTAGTGCAATGTAGGCATTTGCGGCGACCTCAAAGGATAGATCGAAAGAACATTTAGATGGATTTTTGTCAGTTCCTTGTTGACGCTGATCGCGAACGAGTGCTTTTTTTTTGCAAAAATCGTTTTTCGAAACGTTAGAGAAGACAAGTTTTGGTTTCTTTCTGTGAACTTGCGTGTTTTTGTGTGTCTTTGTGTTTCATTGAAAAATGTCATCTGGACTTAAAGAGAACTTCAGTGCCCAAGAATACGGTAACATGCTGATGTGTTATGGCGAAGCACGTGGGAACTGTGAGGAGCTCGTCATCCCCGATGGTGATCCTCACGTGAGACGCTGCCTTACCGAATCATTAGGGAATCGGTGGATTGGGAGATTCGGCTGGGAGCCATGGCCAGCTCGCTCACCAGACTTGACCCCATTAAGTTTTTTCTTTGGGGTTACGTCAAAGACAAAGGACAAGGTGTTTGTGTCCGAGTGCGATTCCGCAGCCGAGATGAGGAATCGCATCCTGAATTTGTTTGCGTCGTTACGTGAGGAGTGTGCCCAGGATCCAACGTTTCTGCCCCGTGACCACGCTGAAACTCTGCGAGCATGCTGGCGGCGGCCACTTCGAACCCTATCTGGTTAGGGGTGAGCGAGCTTAAGGTGAGTTAGGTAGTTACTAGTTAAAACCTACATAATCAGATCTCAAAGTACTTGCAAGCTTCTTTTTAGGATTCCGTACCCGAAGAGTAACCAATGGAACCCTATTACTACATCTGCTGTCCGGCCGCCTGTCCGTCTGTCTGTCAGTGGGCTGTATCTCAGGCATGGTATCCCTATTTCTGCTATAACAACAAATAATAAAATAAAATTTACAGAGAGCTCGCATACAAGAAACGTGTTTTTTGTGTATGATTTATGGTTATGGTACGGAACCCTTTCTGTGAGAGTCTGACTCGCACATCGCCGGCTTTGTTGTCAATCCTTATCGGAATTGTGTTCGTGTTATTTAAGAGACGTAAATTATGGCTTTTTTTTTTTTACAAAACGGGGAAACTCTTGGCCCAAATCTCACCTGATGGAAAGTGATGATTAGGCCGAAGATGGAAGCGAGTTTCACCCGGAATCCTCTTACACAGAGGAACTGGCTATCATACCTCCTGGCTCCTTGACTTCTGCATAAACATGTTAGTATTAAGGAAGAAACTAGAATTCGTCGAAGAAACTGTTTTCCTGGGGATTAAGCTAGACTCAAGGCTACAATGGGGTCCTCATTTAACATCTCTTGCAGGAAGGTTAAGTTCAGCAGCATACGCTGTAAGAAAAATTCGCCAGTTTACAGATGTTGAAACCGCGAGACTAGTCTATTTTAGCTACTTTCACAGTATAATGTCTTACGGTATTTTATTTACTATGGGGACGGGCTGCGGACATCGAGTCTATTTTCATTTTGCAGAAAAGAGCCATCAGAGCCATTTACCATCTCCGCCGGCGAGATTCTCTAAGGGAACTGTTGTTGTTGTAAAGAAATTAACATCATGACGGTCCCTTGTCAATATATTTATGAAAATATCATGTAGGTACGTTAGAAAGAATCTACATCTTTTCAGTAAACGAGGCGACAGACATAACTATGTTACTAGAAATAGGAACCAATTAATTCAACCTGGTTTCAGACTTGCTTAAGTAGCAACATCTTTTATGGGATACTGTTTAAAGTGTTATAACAAAATACCGCCACATATATTAGAACTGAGTGAGACGAAATTTAAAAATTGTATAAAACGCACACTATGCAAGCAAGCATATTATTATTATAAATTAGGGGAATACATTGATGATAAAAATGCTTGGCTCAATGCTGGTCCGCTCCACAGCGACTAAAGTGCCCAAACTAAAGTGACCTGCTGAAGATTGTAAGACTACCTTTGCACTGTATAGACTCATTCTTTTTTGCATTGTATAATTTTAGTCATAAATTATTTCGCAACGAATGTAACCATCATTTTGTAAACGATGACAACTGGTTTAAAAGAGTGTCCATGGAGTTTCTTGCACGTTCTTCTCCACAGGATCTACTCTTTGGAACGTGCAACTGCCGCGCTGGAGACGGGGTCGGTGGGTGTGTTATGTTGCAGAACAACCCGCTGCTCTTGTAGCTAGCGCGGCAGGATTAGCTTCATTTATTTGACTGACAGAACTTGACTATTCAAAAGTGCCTGTAACTGGTCTATTTGAAATAAAGGATTTTGTATTGTATTTGTATTATAGTAGGTAGGTATTTTTGAGTGACTAAAATTATTTTATGTGAAAGTATTGCCGTCGGCGGAGGGTTTGATATTCGTAGGTATTGAGGTAGGTACATTAAAATAGAGTTTGGTAGTTCGTAGTTCATTAGCTACCTGCGTACCCGGATCTCGATGTACTTACAAGCTTATTTTTTGTAATTAATCCTTATCGGAATCGTGATTTTAAAAGACTAAGCTTATGGCTCCTTTTCTCTTAAGCTTTTCAAAAACAAGATCTTAAGCATGTTCCAGAAGGATGTAATGCAGTGTTCCATTCAAGGTGACCTTGCTTGTTGTCATCCATCTAGCTAGACGGTAGGAACCTACCTAGATGCAATAAAAATTCGAACACAATTCGCGGATAGAAACCAAGCTCCGACCAAGGTCAGCTTTTTTTCTCAATTCTTCATAGGTAAACATGTTCCAACCATCAGCAGGTAGGCACCGTACCGTAGTTATTTCTAAGTGATTAAATAATTTTATGGGTACCTATTAGGCGCGTTAGTACATGCGCGTCGCCGGCCGCGGCGTCCCAGACCTGTGTACCTCTGCGTGTGTGCAAGACGTTAGGTATGTATTGCGTGCAACGCTCTCACGCGTTTAGATCGCGTTGTTCACAATACATTGCGCGCTCGAAAATGTCAATTTCTGTAACCGGTCATTAGCGAGATTAATGACTTCCACAATTTGGTTAGTGGCATGAGGTGTAGCCTTTTCCCGAAGTTATGTGTTACGATGTCAAATACGCCCTGTATATATTTACAGAATAAGATAAATAATAGTAATAGATATAAATAAGATAAATTATAATTTCACTACTCTTTACATTTATCAATGCATTTTTTATTTGTAATAATTATAAGAAAAAATATGTACAGCAATGCTCGCTCGCCGGCGGCGGAGGGTGGCGGAGCGCGCAGGAGGGCGGCGGAGGGCGCAGGAGGGCGGCGGATGGCGCAGGAGGGTGGCGGAGGGCGCAGGAGGGCGGCGGATGGCGCAGGAGGGTGGCGGAGGGCGGCGGAGGGCGCAGGAGGGCGGCGCTGGCGGTGCGGCCGCCAACGTCATTGAGGTTTGAATCGAATATTGTGTCTCCCAGGAAGATGCACAATTTTTGTATGTATGTTACTATAGATAACTAGTATAGGTGTAACAAATCGTTTCGATTCAAATTTTACTGACGTCAACAACAGGTAACTCTCGGTAGCGGTGCAGTGGGGCCCGTGGCAGGCGGGGCAGGCGCGGCAGTCAGTCAGGAAGCCACCAGCGCCTCCGCCTGCTCGCGCTCGGCGCCCGGGCGGACCGCGGCGCCCGGGCGGACCGCGGCGCCCGGGCGGACCGCGGCGCCCGGGCGGACCGCGCGCCTCTAGCGCGGCCGTTAGCACGTGGCCGGGTCCAGGCCCAGTGCGCGGCAGAACGCCAGCACCAGCGCCTCCGCCTGCTCGCGGTCGGCGCGGGGGCGGCCCGTGGCGCCCGGGGCGGCGCGCGCCTCCAGCGCGGGCCCCAGCGCGCCCAGGGCGGCCGCGAAGGCCTCGGCCTGCTCCACGGCGCGCCGCTCCTCGGCCTCCGAGTCGGACGAGTCGGAGCCCGCGGACGAGTCGGACGCCGCGCACGAGGAGCCCATCGACGGCTCTGTACCGATACGATACCTATTATATTATGGGTTTCGCAACAATACCTACACACCACGACAAATCTTTTCACTACGTGATTTATGAAGACCGTTTAGATGTATAATTCATTATGGACTTGAATGAATTACTTAGCTGAAATATGACTTCGATTGGTGAAGATGTCTGAAAAATGACGTGCGCGTGCAGCGCGGCCTGCGTGCGGGGCAGCACTCACCGAGCGGCGGCGGCGCGGCCTGCGTGCGGGGCAGCACTCACCGAGCGGCGGCGGCGCGGCCTGCGTGCGGGGCAGCACTCACCGAGCGGCGGCGGCGCGGCCTGCGTGCGGGGCAGCACTCACCGAGCGGCGGCGGCGCGGCCTGCGTGCGGGGCAGCACTCACCGAGCGGCGGCGGCGCGGCCTGCGTGCGGGGCAGCACTCACCGAGCGGCGGCGGCGCGGCCTGCGTGCGGGGCAGCACTCACCGAGCGGCGGCGGCGCGGCCTGCGTGCGGGGCAGCACTCACCGAGCGGCGGCGGCGCGGCCTGCGTGCGGGGCAGCACTCACCGAGCGGCGGCGGCGCGGCCTGCGTGCGGGGCAGCACTCACCGAGCGGCGGCGGCGCGGCCTGCGTGCGGGGCAGCACTCACCGAGCGGCGGCGGCGCGGCGCGGTCCGTGCGGCGCAGACCGCGCCACACGTGCGCGTGCAGCGCGGCCCGCGCGCGCTCTATGCCGCACTCGTCCGCGAAGGGCTGGTCCCCCCCCTCCCCCGCCAGGTCGCGCGGCGCCCGCAGCGGCACGGCGTCGGCGCGCTGCGCGGCGGCCCAGGCCTGCAGCGCGGCGCAGTGGGTGGCGGCGTCGGCCAGCAGCAGTCGCACAGAGGCGCGGCGCCACGCCCCCCCGCCCCCCGCCGCGCGCGCTTCCGCCCGCGCCACGCTGAGCGCGTCGTCGGACACCTGGAAAATAATTCTCACCAAATGTTGTTAGTGCCTTTGACTCCTTCGGTGAAAATCTCAAAAAACATTTGCACATTAAAAAGAAATGTACATACCAAGAACATTGTTCACCCTAAATCATCTACTTTTATAATTTGTTATGTAGTTTTCAACAATCCATCCATGACAAGGTTAATTTGTGGTTTTGCCAAGTAATTAGTTAAGTTTTGATTTAAACAGTACAAAATACTAGCTCTTGAAGAAATTGACTATTAAGATTATTATGATATTTACTTGTCAGATGAGAGTATAAGACAAAAGTTTTATGTATCATGTTTATTCTAATTAAAGTGCTCACCATACATTGTTATTAAGCTTGACTGTACCTTTCTCTAAGCCATAAATTGAGATAGACGTATCCGGTTCCGGTACGGTGAAGCGCTTTAAGCCCCGCAGCGTCACATCCGCTCCAATCCGGCAGGTAGTGGGGATATCGTTTGCGTAGTGCATAGCGATATCCATGAACCTCTTTGGCGTTCGGTTTTCCGAACGGTGTAGTCGCGTTTAAAAGTAACTCGTTACTTTTAAAAAGGGTGTCCTACTTTTGATTTTTTAAATAATTTGTGTTAAAAATGAATTCTTTAGACGACAATATTATTAACATTAGTATGGACAATGCCCCACGTGCTCGGTCGCGATCTAGTGGTTCGAGCAGTAGCAGCGATTCTTCTTCCACGGCGCGTAAACGGAGACATCGTAGGCGAAAGGAGCGCCGCCGCCGTACAAAGCTAAGTAAATTGGAGGATGCTTTTGAAAAACTTTCTGAAAAAGTATCCTCTTTGCAAGACCTTATTTTGAAAAATAATACTCAACCGTGCATGTCTGACAGTGAGTCTATTCTATATATTCCGAGCCCTACTGAACTGGATAACGAAATAAACGAAGAAAAAGGGATTGATTTTAAAATACAAACTACCCTCAAGTCGCAGACATTACGGACGGATAATGCACATCTCGAACTGCTTATCAAATTGCAACACTTTAACTCGCCTGACTGGGCTCAAGTCCGTTATTCTGAAGTACAAAAACTTTATAATTCTACCCCAGGTTTTGTAGAGCTCGAAAGTAATGATATTTTGAAAAGTTTTGAACTTAATCGCTCCTTAGCGGTCGTTGAAAATTCTTTAGCGGCAATGTCACATGCCGTTATTTTGCAAAACGAAGCTTTTCAAAAAGGCCTATGCAAATTTATTTCATGGGTATCCGAATTGAAAAACCCAACGACCACTGAAGATATTACCTCAAAAATCAATGAAATTTTTGCCGACGGGGAGTACCAAAAAATACAATCCGATTTATTGCAAATGATATGTGGCAAACGGGCTGATATAGTGCAACAACGTCGTGATGGTATTTTAAATTCAGTCAAGGACAGTTGTTTTAAGGAATCGTTAAGGAAAATACCCCCATCGGCGCATCATTTATTTGATGATGCAAAGTTTTCAGATTTTGTAGGAAAACAAGGAGGCGTCTTAAAAATTTTTCAGGCCGCACCCAATAAATCATCCTCGCAGGGTAGATCGTATAAACCTTCTGTCCAAAGAAGGGACACTCAAGGTGGTAGGAAATATATAGTGCCTGTGCGCAACAGTGCAAACTATCGACCCTCCTCTAATAATGGCTCTAATCCTGCGCAAGGACATAAGAGAAGGGCAGAAGAGTTTTTTCGTGACACTGAGGGTACACGATACAGTAAGAAACGTCGTACCCTGGGACGGCGTGATAAACGAATCGATTGACTATCATCAACGTTTTCAAGCCGGGGGAATCAAACATCGGGTAAGTGTCTGGAGGAAGTTGGGGGCACCTTTATATATACTAAAAATAATATCAGGCTATCGGATCCCCTTTTTAAGCAAACCGCCGCTCATTCATCCCTTAAGGGTTCCCAGAAGATTTCACACAGTAAATTCGAAAGAAATCTTAATCCAATTAAAGAAGCTAGTGGATCAAAATGTGTTAGAAAAAGCTTCATTAACCCCAAGCTTTGTCTCGACAGTTTTTCTGGTACCAAAAAAGGAAGCGACGGCTTCGTTTCGGCCGGTCTTCAATTTAAAATTATTAAACAAGTATGTCAAAATAGAACAATTTCGATTGGTGAACATGTACAAAGTCCCCGACTTCCTCCAACCACAGGATTGGTTAGTGAAAATAGACCTAGAAAATGCATATTTTCACCTACCAATCGCGCCAGGACACAGACGTTTCCTCAGACTAATAGTATCAGACGGCAAATGACCTGTCTGCCCTTCGGTTTGGCAACTGCTCCGAAGGTTTTTGCCAGCCTGACGAATTGGATCGCGCAGATCCTAAGAGACCAAGGAGTGCGCTTGCTGGTATATCTCGACGATTTTCTCCTGGCGAATCAGAATCGAGAAACTCTGCAAAGTCAGGCGAACCTAATGGTAAGAGTATTGCAGTCCCTTGGCTTTGTAATAAACTTTCAGAAGTCTGTGCTGACTCCTCAGCAGTCAATCGAGTATCTGGGGATATTATGGGACCCTTGGCAAAATGCCAAATTACTCCCACCAAGCAAGGTTCGTTTACTGCTATCGAGAACATCGAAAATGGCAAAAGCCACCAAGGTATGTTTAAAAGAAGTCCAGAGTATACTAGGACTCTGGAATTTTGCCAGCTTCGTAGTCCCGCGAGGGCGATTGAATTCTCGTGCAATGCTGACCTTCAGCAATTCCCTATTGCGAAAAAATATAAAAGGTCGAAAACAGATGCCAGTCAAGGTAATTCCGAACCTGCAATGGTGGATGCAGAGTCACAACATGACTTCTCAACTACACAGTTCACCTCCAGCTTTTTTCCTTACGACGGACTCAGCGAAGTCAGGTTGGGGCGCGCAGCTCAACAACGAGACCCTATGGGGCAGTTGGTCAGTACAGGAACGAGACTCTCACAGCAATATCTTAGAGATGTTGGCAATTTTGCGAGTTATTCAGGTAAAAGGTCGCCTGATGAGCGACACATGCTTATTAATTCAGAGCGACAACCGAACTGTAGTGTCTTACCTGCGCAACGAAGGCGGCACACATTCACAGCCACTGAAACCTAACATACGAAGTCCTAGACGAAATAGATCGTTATCGGATACATATGTCGATATATCACCTTCCCGGCCGATACAACTACGTAGCAGATCGACTTTCAAGGAAAGTTGCCCCGACAGAATGGCATTTGCTTCCCTGGGCTACCGAGAAATTTTTTCAAGTTTTCGGAGTTCCCGAAATAGATCTGTTTGCGTCACAAACTGCTCATGTAGTACCCAGGTATGTGAGTCTAGATTCAGATCAGGCGGCTGTTTTTCAGAATGCTTTCAGTCGCCCTTGGCACTACAGGTTAGCATGGATATTCCCACCGCCGTGTCTAATACCCAGAGTATTAGCGCACCTGAACCAGGCAACCGGTATGTACCTGGTGATAACGCCCGATTGGGAGAAGGTCTTTTGGAGAGCAGATCTGGTGGCTCGCTCCATGCGCCCTCCCTCCCAGGTGAGAAATTTGGACCAAGTTTTGATAGACACAACAACAAATCGACCGCCTCCACAAGTTCATCAATTGAATTAGAAGGTAGCTGGCGGAAATCAACCCTAAGTACTTATAAGCCGGCGTGGTTAAGATGGTGTAAATGGTCACGTGATAATAATGTGAACACTATTGACCCTTCCCCTGAAGATGTGGCTCGATTTTTAACTGATTTGCATCTTAAATTTAAACTTGCCTATAATACGATTGCAGTGCATAAGTCTGTGGTATGTACCTTTTGCCGTCCATCTAGTGGCTTATCATTAAGTACTCACATTATTATTAAGCAAATATTAAAGGGTATAGCACTACAACAGCCACACAAAGCTAAAATTCCTATTTGGGACATTAATGTTTTAATTAGATTCTTAGTTGACGAAACTCCCTCCAGAATGTCATTATTCGAAATTTCTAAAAGAGCTGCAATTCTCCTTTTATTGTGTTCCGGGCGCAGAGTCCATGACCTTTACATTATTGAGCATAAATAAAGAAAACTTTGTAAGGAGTGATGATTCTATAGTGTTTTGGCCGATTTTTGGGTCCAAAACCGATAATTTATCTTATAGGCAATCTGGTTGGCGTTTACTTAAATGTGAGTCAAACTCTAACATTGACCCAATTTATTGGATTGACAAATTGCTAGAGTACTCAAATGATCGAAGAGGTAATATTGAGAGCTTGTTTATTAGCACACGTGGTGAACCCAAACCAGCTACTCGCACCATCATCGGGGGCTGGATTAAGTCATTGCTAAAACAAGCCGGAATAAACACTAGTCCCGGTAGTGAAAAACTTGAGCGTCTTCAAAACCTTTGCATAAGATTTATATTTGGCTTGCGCAAATATGATCACATCTCTGAATTTCGCACAAAGCTCAAGTGGCTTCCCATTCGTCTTCGCCGGGATTCTCATATTTTATTTCTGCTCTACAGTATTCTGTTCAATCCTACAAACCCCTCTTACCTCAAAGAACGTTTTAAGTTCCTTCATGACACACATAATAGATATCTGAGGTCATCGGAAAGCTTGAAATTAGAGATGCCGATGCATTCCACCAGCTTCTACGACAAATCTTTTACGGTTCAAGCGGTGCGGCTATGGAATGCATTGCCCGAGTCAGTAAGACGTGCTCAATCTTTGTCCAGTTTTAAAACAATGGTCAAACATCACTACCTTTCTCTATGATCGTTTTTACTTGGGTTCTATGCTTTTTGATTCATAATTTTAATTGTATTTATTTATCTATCATGTATTTATTCATTTAAGTCGTACACCTAAGACTACCTACAGTACTGTATTTCCTTTCTCTTTAAAATCCATCCAAAGGTTGTCTTGAAAAGATCGCTCTTAGCGATAAGGCCGCCCATTGTGTCACCTTAAGTAATGTTTACTTAATTTATTTTTTCTGTAACTATTCTAGTGTGCGATCGGCTGTAGCCTCGGCTAGTTGGTCAAAAAATATTCCCATTGATAGTATTTTGAAGAGAGGGAATTGGCGCTCTGCTTTAACATTTCACAAATATTATAAAAAAGAAATCAAGGAAAGCAGGGCTACAAATGAATCAAGTAGTTCAGATCAGATCAGTAATCTGTTTCAAACGATAAGATGATTTACTTAATTGATATATCGATTTAATTTAGAATAAATTTAAAACTTTGTTGATCACATTGGCGTTCTAATTTGGCCCCAATCCAGCAGTCGATAACAAACACTTCTCAATTTATGGCTTAGAGAAAGGTACAGTCAAGCTTAATAGAACAATTTTACCTAAAAATAAAATTGATATTAAGCATACTTACCTTTCTCTAAGCCAATTTATATTTCTGTCTGCTGATTCTTAATTATATGTGACTGATACCCTTATCAATCACTGTAAATTGAGCCGCAATGAGGTTCATGGATATTGCTATGCACTTCGCAAACGATATCCCCACTACCTGCCGGATTGGAGCAGATGTGACGCTGCGGGGCTTAAAGCGCTTCACCGTACCGGAACCGGATACGTCTATCTCAATTTATGGCTTAGAGAAAGGTAAGTATGCTTAATATCAATTTTATTTTTAGGTAAAATTGTTCTATTATAAGTCTATATGTGAGGATTTGTAATTGGCTTTCTGGTGACTAAGGTTTTCTTTTTGTTTGTGTTTATTAGCTGTAAGTCCTCTAAATAAATAAATAAATTAAGAAGGATAACATAGGATACACAAGCAAGCTTGAAAATTTTAGTACTTTGCTGGAGGCAAAGTACTAAAATTTGAGAGACATTGTTTTGCTGTTTTTCTAAGTAACAGTGCCTAAATAGAATTGCACCACCCAGAAGATAATCCAGCTGATGGTCATCATTACTACCACAAAATTTAAAAAGGGCTTTAAGCAGGTCTAAAAAGGCCACTTTAGCAGAATCACATTAGGATTAAAATAATATAATATTAATCATACTGCATACAACAGTCAATCATTTCACAGTTTCCGGTAGCTTCATTATGCTGGCTGATTCTACTAAAAAGTCGCCTTTTTGACCTGCTGGGTACAGGAGCCAGATTGATTAAAAGATTGGCAGTCAAAAAGTACACCATGCTACCACTTTCCATAACATAAAGCGCACAAAATTTACCTCTTCCTCTGTGATGTGTATAACGTGCGCCTCTATCGCGTCAGGATTCACTTCGAGTCGGCCGTGGTCCGCCAGTGCGTGAACTCTTACGTTCACTGTATAATATTTGTTGACCAGTCTCCAAACACGGTCTAGGCCTTGTGTATCTTTCAGAAAATCAGCGGTCACGTCGTTGTCTATTAATTCTAAAATAAAACGGTAATTATTTAACCTAAAAATCGTAAATAATACTTGGAATTACTGAGTACCTATTTACGAACCTGAAATGAGCTCTGTAGCAGCGATCTCATTGATTGCGCTCACTAAGATGACTGGCAATGTATCAAATGTTGACATGGTTATTGATTAGCTTACATATACAACAGAAATAACAAATTTATTGCATCAAAATCAAAAAATCACAACAACAATAATTCGACTTCAAGACAGAACAACACCACTGACACTACTGACAGCAGACAGTAGCAGTGTTGCCAGGGCCCTTGAAACGTAAGTTACGTTTCGTTTCCTAAAATGTTACATTTTTGCTCCAAAAGTTACATTATTGTATTTTTTTAACATTACCTACGTGTTTTTGGGGTCTGCGGGGGTCAGAAGCCAGAAAATCTGACACCAGTCTTGCCAAAGAGTACCGTGTTACCCAGTAAATGGGTTGTGGAGGTCTGGTAGGCAGCCGCTCCACGTAAAATACTGGTATTCAGCTGAATCCGGTTTGACTGGAAGCCGACCCCAATATAGTTGAGAAAAAGGCTAGGTAGATGATGAGGTCTGCGGGGAAAATGGCGGAATATAATGGAATCTATGAAGTGTAATGGTGTATTTAACCTTAGGATAAAACTCAGTCATCACTCTTTATTGTGTATTAAATACTGGTGATCTCTTTCTTCATTAATTTTTGTTCTATTCTTTTTTTCTTCAATCACGAATTTGAGACAAAAAAATCACCGATTTCGCCAACCTGTCCCTGGCATCATTTATTTTTAATATTGTAATGTAATACTCGTTGTGGTTCAAATCTCAGTAATCAAAAATCGTTGTGATTTGTTTCTGTGTAGATATTTTACTTGTTTACATCTGCAATAAAATACAGATGTTGTATTTTTAATAGTAAAAGTTGCAATTTTTGACATGCAGTTTGCCAACAAAATAAAATTTTAGTTGGATATAAATGTATTCATCAGAACTTCACTCACGCATATATTTATTTATTTATTTATTTATTATATACTTTATTGTACACCTCATAACAAGTACAGGAATAACGTTTATAAAAACAAGTGTACAATGGGCGGTCTTATCGCACAGGGCAATCTCTTACAGACAACCTTAGGATGGATTGAACGAAAGTAGTTAGATTTAGGGCGGTCAGTGTACAAACATCATAAATAATATTATTTAGATATAATATATAAAATAAACGCATAAAATATTTAACACATACTAATAAATATCAAATATTTAATTGGGAAAGGAGAAGAAAATTTATATAATACAAAAAAACGCAAGGAAACAAATAACGAAACCGCGTAGCTACGGCGGGAACTTGCGAAGTACGAAAAGTGCGCGCACACGCTCAAGCAAATCAAGATTTAAATCAAAGATTTTACGATTCATTTTGTCGTGGCGCTTTCCATTCAGAGCCATCTCTGAGTGTGATAAGGAGTGAAAGCTGGCTTTTACCTCGGACAGAGGATAAGCATTGCCATACAACGTGGCAATACAGCCAGTCTTTTGGGCTCACTTCCAGTCGATAGCGATTGGGACAAATTTTTTGATGCCATATTTTAGTTAGGAGTTTTTTTATGTATTTTCTGTGTATATAGTTTGTTCTTTAAATATATAAACCCCTGGAGTGAAATACTTTTTAGATGCGCAGTTTTAGGTGCGTTAAATTGAAATGCGTTCGTAAACTGTTTGCAATAAAAATCTAGTATTACAAATCTCGTTGTTCTCAAAAGTTACGAAAATTGCCTTAAATACAAAAATTACTTACATGTTACGCGAGGGGGTCAAAAGTTACGAAAAATGTAAGAAATGTAACCTTCTGGCAACACTGGACAGTAGTGACCACAGAACACAATAACCCAATAACCTAGCGGGTAGTGACAGTGACAACAACAACAACATCCTGGCTTCCTAAAATATTTTTTTCTGTGGAAATCGACCCGCGCCACTGATTGACACCCAGCAATCATACCGCATATCCGCATCTCATTCTACAGATGCCTTATTTTTTGGGAAATCGGGAAATCGCAACAAATACCGCGTGTATCTGACATCGACGCACAAACGATTTCCATGGGTCCAGGGCATGATTCTGGACACCCCAGTTTAGGAATTTTTCGTCGGTTCTTTTCTCATTTTTTCCAAGAGTACCACAAATAGGTATCAGGTCAGCTGAGCTGATATCTATTTGTGGTTTTATTCAGATTGCTCTTTTTAGTGAAAGTAGTTAATTAATTATTTTTTTATTAAACTAGGGAAAAAAGAAAAAGATTCTTTTTTCTATAGGTAGTAGGTATATAGTTAGTGTCAGACAAAAATGTCATGTCAAAATGACGTTAGTTTGTCATCATTCCGGATGTCATACATTCAGTTCAGACCACTGACGCAGTGCTGCCATATATACAGATTTCTCCGTATTTAAACAGATTTTCGATGTGTGATACAGATTAGCAATGGATACAGATTTTCATACAGAATTTTCTAACTCTATTGATTAAAAAATACCTCAACTTAAAATAGAATCAAAATAAATGACTTATATATCGCGTTACATTACACACACCATTGTATGATCCTATTCTTTATGGTTAATTTATTTATTTCACAAACAACGTTAATTCTTAGTATGGCAGCATAATAAGTTTCAATCGCTCTGCTCGGGAAATCCCCAAAGTTCTGCGTGCTTTCCAAGGTACTCTCGCATCGCACTCTCGCATTCGTCTTGTAGTGCGTGCGTAAAATACGTCATAACATAGGTACAAACTTTTACTTAATTTTAATATTCATATTGATTGTGTTTTTGTGAACCATTATGGCATCTAAAAATAAAAATAACCTAGAGGTTGATATTAAATTACTGTTAAAATTTAACAAAAATATGTGTGACTAAAAAAGTAATTTTTATTTCGTTTGTTGCAATTGTTTAAATTTTAATAACTTGTGTGTTTATTTTAATTATGTTTTTAATTTTACTGTGTATGTACATAATACTACTACTATAAAACTACAATTTTATTAATTAGTGTATGTTCTTTTTTAATATACGATAATCAAACCTTATCACGTTATTACATAACCCTTGTTTTTCAAAAGAAGCAATGATTATGATGATTAATATTCTATTTTGGTTAATTAATTTGATCATACAGATTTTATACAGATTATAAGTTAAAAATAGCATACAGATTTAATACAGATTTTAGGAGTTTCTACTACAGATAAAAGGTTCAAGGCATCTGGCAACACTGCACTGACGTATAATAAATCATAACGTCAGTGGTTCAGACCGTATGTCAGAAAACAATATACTGAAAACGATAATATTTAGGACATAAAAACATTATTGTTCTTATTTAGAAGCGTTTGTTGCTAACATAGAGTAAATTCCGTGATTATTCTTGGCAGCCTGTAATGTTTTGCAAATACATTATATAAGTTTTTGGCATCATTACTATTATTAGTGATTACAAAATGGATAATATAAGATCATGGACGGCGGAGGACGAAGCAATCATTGCGACAAACACGGACGCTACTGAATGTAAGCGATGCGCTGTCGAGCTCGGCTACTGGAAGGATGACTACATCTCGTACTTTGCAAGACACGCCGACCGCAAGGCGCCCGAGATTAACCGCGGCTACTACGCGCGAGTCAGGGCAATGGAAATTTTTATTCATCAGTTCTTAGAGGTTAGCGGCATCATCATAATTTAGTTCTAGAATTCAAACATACAGAGACTTTATTGTCATTGTATGTGTCTATCACTAGAAGTAGAGTATGTAGCAGGAGACGGTTTGATCTGAGAAAGTGATTGTTATGTACTTAGTTTCAAGGATTTCCCTGTCAGCTGGCTGCCTAACTATTGCTATGAAATAATATTAAATAAGATTGTATCATACTCTTCCCCTAAGACGGCATACTGACCACTATGTGATTACATTTACTAATGATGAAGGTTTAATAATGTAAATTGTTCCCAGCGCTGCGGCACTAAATGCCAGATTATAAACTTGGGCTGTGGTTACGACACACTGTACTGGCGCCTCAAGGATACCACACAGGCTGTCGGCAACTTTATAGAATTGGATTTCCCAGCAGTCACTGCAAAGAAAATTCACATAATCAAGCGGAATAAACAACTTCTTCAAAAAATATCAAATGAAGGTATCATAGTCTTTATTCTTCTTCTATTAGATCACATTTTATTAAACTAAATCATCTATACTTTAACAAAAGTGATAATAGTAAGGCACCTGAATAACAGATGGTATCCTATCCGCTTCAGCCAGCCAAACCCCTTAACACCTGGGTATGTTGTTGGGTAATTGTCCTTGGTTTTATTTTCATACTTTATTGCTACATTATTATAAAAAAAGTCTTTTGCTGCGTCTGTCTGTTTGTCATGAATCTAAAAGCTCCTGAATGGGTTTTCATGCGTTTTTTACCATATGATAGAGTGATTCATGAGGAAGGTTTATTATTTAAATTTGTCAAGGTTTTGTGTAAATTGGCTGAAATATGAAGATTTTTATTGAAGTGGTTGGATAAAAGTGACTTAAAAAAATCCTTACATGGCATGCGCTGCAAAAACTATTGATGATAGAACAAAACAATAAACTATTCCTTTAGCCTTGTGGCCTCGCTTTTATGTCAATGTTCTACAGCTGACCTTGAATACGAACAATCCTAACATCACATCTTATGGGATATTGTTTGGCAAACTGAATGCAATATTATGTTACATATATAGTATTCAGGTTACATCTGAAATAGTTTACTATATGGACCTTATAGAAACCAGAATAAATTTCCTATTACTGGAATCAAAAGTAGCTCACAATTTAGGATGCATTAGTTTTAGTGTTAAAATAATATAATCTGTGGTGCTTGGCAATATTTGGGCTTAACCCAGTTGTATATGTATATCCCATAGTGCCTATTGGCCTAGTTCTATTCTGTCTCCTGCTTGATAAGGAGGGAAGTGGAAATATTATTTTTTTCCTACTCCACTGTTTTTTTGTTATTTAGATTTCGAGTTCCAAGAATTTTGAATCATTTCTCCGAGACTCGTCGGGCTTAACAGGCTCTTCGTTTTTCTGGTGGTTGGCACTGGTTGATTCTGGCTTTCAGGAGTTGCAGTTTGCAGTGGTTGGGAATGTAGGGGATAGTCCCAATTCAAAACGTCACGGGATAGGTACGTAGGAGGAGTGATATAGCCCCTGGTGGCGTATCGTTGCAGACGGCGAGGTGATGATCCGCTCGGGCGACCTGCACGCGGACGACTACCACCTGCTGGGCTGCGACCTGCGCTGCGTGGCCGAGGTGCGGCGCAAGCTGGCGGGCGCGGGCGCGGGCCCGCACGCGCCGGCGCTGCTGCTGGCCGAGTGCGTGCTGGTGTACCTGCGGCCCGACGCCGCCGAGGCGCTGCTGCGCCAGCTGGCCGACAGCTTCCCGCGCTGCGCGCTGCTGGTGTACGAGCAGTGCAACCTGGGCGACAAGTTCGGCGCCGTGATGGTGCGCAACCTGTCGGCGCGCGGCTGCGTGCTGGACGGGGCGCGGCTGGCGCGCAGCCCGGCGCAGCAGGCGGCGGCGCTGCGCGCGCTGGGCTTCGAGGCGGCGCGCGCCTGGGACATGGAGGCCGTGTGGCGCAGCTTCGCGGACGAGGACCGCGCGCGCGTGGACGCGCTGGAGATGCTGGACGAGCGCGAGCTGCTGCTGCAGCTCAACTCGCACTACGCGCTGTGCGTGGCCACGCGCGGGGACATCTTCGCCGACATGGACCTCAACGCGTAGGCGACTGTCATCCTCATAACTGCGTCGTTGTAATTGTATTACACCTTGTAGATAAGTACGGTCGATATCGAATAGTAGACGAGTCGGCCATGATACCCATTCAATTATAATGATCAAATGAGTTGCTGCAACAAGTACTGCGCTGCAATAGGTAAGTCTCGATCGTAACCGCGTCATGTATTGCAGAGATGTACTTGTGCACGACAGACAATGCTGAACATCGAGTGAAGGAAAAGACGGTCAGAAAAGGGAAGCACCTTAAAAGTTGTTGATAGAAATTTCTTTTCTCATTTCTCAAAACAATGAATTTTATTCATAGATTTAAAAATTATAAGCTAGTATTCTTTTGCCGCCAAATTGAATTATAACAGAACTGATTGTTTATTGATTTTTTAAATTTTTGTTAAAGTAGCTGAATCATTATTGTTAGTGCTAGTGCGCTTGGTGGTAAAAAACATGTATTTTCATATTATGTAGTATTTATTTGATTCAGGAGATCGAATATTTTCAAGTTTCACTACTAGTGGCGCTAGCAGAAGAAACAATAAATATCAAAGTTTTGTCATAGCATGACACAAACCTATTTATTATTAATTTATTTTATTGCACAGAAGCGTGGAGTTTGGCTCTAGAAAGAGAGGCTAATGCTCAGCAGTGGGTTGAGTGAGTCGCTAGTCGGGCTGTGCGTGGTGATGATTTGAACACAAACAGATTCTCAAAAAAAAGGCTCCGTTTTTAACTATGTAGTTTGGAAAAGAAGTGCGTTTCATGGTCTAGACTAGTTCAAATATCTAGACTAGTTCTGAACGTTTTTAAATAGGTACTAAACATTTTCGAAAGTAACTCAATCTAAACCCGTGATCTAAACCAATAAAAAACAGGTATCCACCTAATATTTGTTCTTCTTTCTTTGTTATGCAGTCGTAAATGAATGCTACCTATACCTATGTAAAGCAATCGTAACATGTATAATAGACGATTAAGAAGAATAGAATAGAGATATTAGATTTCCCTTTATTGGCCATCTTTTCATCCAGTGTTTTAAGTAAATCTAAACTAGTTTACCTACTTTCTTGCGTAAAAAAAAAGTGCAATACTGCAGCACTATGAAGAGATTTGCGTTTCCAAACGTCTTTTATAATGCGCACAGCAAAGGAATGGAACTCTCTGCCCGAGTCTGTGTTTCCGAACGCATTCAACCCTAATCTCTTCAAAGTCGCAGAGTGAACTTCTAGCTAAGGTCACTTCATCGTCGATTTTGTCTGTGTCCCTTTGACTTCGACTAGAGTCAAGACCAAACCCATCTCAATAAAAATATGTGCAATTTTATTCCAGATCAATACGTTTGAATGTATTATTTAAATTCGTGATGTTGTAAATAGCGTAAGTAATTAAAATATTGACGGGCAACTTTGCGTTTAATTTTAATTTGTTTTCGTACTCGTTATAATAATACCTCCTGCTCTTGTCGCTAGCGCGGCAGAATTAGCTTCATCTATTTGACTGACAGACCTTGACTATTCAAAAGTGCCTGTAACCGGTCTATTTATAATAAAGGATTTTGTATTGTATTGTAATAAAAAAGTAACCCTTTAGTATAAATTATTGAATTTTTAAAGTGTGGCTTTTGATTAAGAATATTGTCACCCCATTTCATCCCATGGATGTCGTAGGAGGCGACTAAGGCAAATTTTGAGACCGTGCATAATCATTCAGCACCTTGGGTTACCCGCGTGGTGGCGGGTAAACCATCAGCAACAGCATACCCAAGGAGGGTTGGTGAAATGGTGACAGGTTGGCGGCCGACTGTAAGTCTGTAAAACTTTTGCCAAATCTCTAGCAACATGATTAGTTTAAATGGAATGTGCGATAGGGTAAGGGCGACGCGCAGACGCAGCAGCCGGCTCCGCGGGCATGGACTAGTGCACCACCAGCACCACCAGCACCACCCCGGCCGGGGCAACGTAAGCAGCTAGCTCGAGAAGTGAGATTAGAGGTATGCAAGTTGGAATGTTGGAACTATGACTGGAAAGGCCAAGGCTACAAATAAATGTAGCGTGTTTGCAGGAAACTTAAGTTGAAGGGAACAAAGGCGAGGGAAATTGGTGAAGAATACAAGTTTTTCTATTGTGGAAGTGACGGTAAAAGAATTGGCATGGGAATTGTATTAGATAATATTAATTCAAAGAAAGCGTGATGGAGGTAAAAAGGATTAAGATAGATTGTCAGTTGTGATAGTTATGATGGACGGTGTGATGCATAATATAGTTAGTAAGTAATAGTTAGTGTGTATGCACCGCAAGTAGGATGTGATGAAAGGGTATGCCCCTATCTTGCTGTAACGTTTAATAAATGCGTTGATTTAGGAACTTTTCCTGATCTCATGAAGAGTAGTAAAGTCATACCTTTATTTAAATCAGGACATAAAAATAACATAGGCAACTTCCGGCCTATCTCCATCTTACCTGCATTTAGTAAAATATTTGAAAAGTTAATACTCAAGCAGTTGTTAGTTCATTTTAATTCAAATAGACTACTTCATAATGAACAGTATGGCTTTACAAAAGGTCGTTCGACAACAGATGCGGGTGTCGCTCTCCTGAAACATATATTTAACGCATGGGAGAAATCACAAAACGCAATCGGAGTTTTCTGTGATCTCTCTAAAGCCTTTGATTGCGTACACCATGACACACTTTTACGTAAACTACGTCATTGCGGTCTCCAAAGCGAAGCTCTTAACGTGATTGATTCATATTTACATGATAGGTTCGAATGTGTTGATGTAAATGGTGTAAAATCTTCCGGGCTGCCAGTGCAATTAGGTGTGCCTCAAGGCTCAATACTGGGTCCATTCTTGTTTCTGGTTTATATAAACGATCTACCATTTTTCTTAAAGGGTATCTGCGACGTAGTATTATTTGCGGATGATACCTCTCTTATCTTCAAAGTAGATAGGAATAGACAAGATTTCGATAACGTAAACAACGCTCTTTCAATGGTTACGGATTGGTTTACGACGAATAATTTAGTTCTAAATGCTAAAAAAACGAAATGTATAAAGTTTGCCTTGCCAAATGTTAGAAATGTAGGTCCCAATGTCATCTTCAGTGACGAGGTGCTTGAAACTGTGGACACGGCCCACATATATCAAGCCTGTCGGGAAGGCTCAGCTCTGCCGCATACGCCGTTCGGAAAGTTAGACAGTTTACTGACGTTGATACAGCTAGGTTAGTCTATTTTAGTTATTTCCATAGTGTTATGTCCTACGGTATTTTATTGTGGGGAAAAGCTGCTGATATACAAAATATATTTGTCTTACAAAAACGTGCTGTGCGAGCAATATATCAGCTAGGGTCAAAAGCTTCATTAAGAGAAATTCTCACGGTAGCATCTCAATTTATTTTTGCAAACATTTTATATATTAGGCAAAACATACATTTATACAGTCAAACGAGCGACATCCACAACTTTAACAACAGAAACAAGCACAAGCTACATGCTCCTTCACACCGACTTCGTAAGGTCCATGATTCATTTGTGGGGCTCGGTATCCGTTTATACAATAGACTTCCAATTTCTTATCTTGATCTGCCTTTTAACTCATTTAAAGAAAAAGTAAAATCTAACCTCTGTTCCAAGGCATACTATTCTTTTAATGACTATTTAGACGATAAGAATAGTTGGTCGCTGTGTTGAACGCAAGACAAATTATCATGTTCCTTGTGTATAAGTAGATAGTATAGTAGTTTTATGACAGGTTATATGTGTTCATATAATTTTATCTTTTATTTCATTTTTATTACTTTTTTTATTTATTTGTCTGACTATGTACGTCATTTTTTTATACTTATTTAATCCACATACGTCAACACTTGCTTAAGTGTGTATTTTGTTTTAGTGTCATAGTGCTAGTAGCTAACAAGTGATAAATAATGTATATTTTTTTGTCATGTTAATTTTAGAAGGAATTTTGAATTTTTGGATTACTTTGCATATTAATTATTGTAAAATTCTAGTTCCTAAAACGTAACAGACAGTGGTGTTGCTGGGGAGTTTGTTGGCCACTTCTTCTCCACAGCTAAAACACTAGGAAGTGGTGACGGGCGGGCGTTTTGGGGGACTGTCTTTTGTAAAACTTGACGTTCAAAAAGTGCTGGCCCTCAGCCTAATTTGAATAAATGACTTTTGAATTTTGAATTGAATTTTGGTAAAAGAGAAGTTTTGGGAGGGATTTTGATAAAAGTATCATGACCATCTCCGTGCATGAGGAATTGATAGTTGGTTATGATTTAAAATGGGCATGTAGGAAGAATAAAAAATTGTTGTGTACTCTTTCAGAGTACACGGGGAATGGTGTTTTGTAAGTCCCAATAACGAGGGAGAGACGTTGCTGCAATCCGCTACTGCATATGACCTGGCAGTAACACGTGGTTTCCTAAAAGTGGCAAACACCTTGTCATACAAAAGTGGTAACTAGCAAGACCCAAATCGACTATTTTCTACGCGCAAAAATATGAAGCACGCTAAAGATTTCAAAGTGCTGCCAGAACACTTGATCTCGCAACACAGACTCCTCGTTATGGAAGTAGTAATAAAAATACAGTGTAAAAAAGCAAAGAGCGTCCTCCCCCTAAAATAAGATGACATATGCTAGAGAAGAATGATTGCGCAAAGGAGTATAGAGAGCGAGTGGTAGACAAAACGAATGAATTTTAAGGTCGACTGGTAGAAAATGCCTATGGCATTAAGTCCGCCTTTGTACAGTGTCTTTACTTGTGCCTTGTGCATACAGTTTTATTAAATAAGTAAATAAATAAAAATAATAATAATAATAATATCCTTGGACATTTCACACAACGCCATATAGTCCCAAGCTAAGCAACTTAATGCTTGTGTTATGGTAACGAGATGGCTGATAAACTACTTATATACATTTTTTTTTGTAAATACATACATATTATAGATAGAAAACACCCAGACTCGGCATGAAATGACAGAAATGGCAGACATGAATGATAGAATTGTGAATGAAAGCTGGAATGAGATAGCTGGCTACATTAGGAAAGCAGCGAATAATATTTTGGGAGAAACAAAAGGAATAGGCACAATAGAGAGGGATACCTACATGGTGGTGGTCAACAGAAATAGAGAAAGTGTTAAAAGAAAAAAAGAAGAAATTCAAGGAATGGAAAGCTGTGGCAATAGCGAAAGCAAAAGCTCAGGAAAATATGTACGACACACTGGATAGTCCAGCTGGCCAAAAAGACCTGTACCGTATTGCTAGAGCTAGAGAGAGGAAGGCGAAGAATGTTAGTCGGATAAGATGTGTAAGGGATGAAGCTGGAATACTTCTATTGGAGGATGAAAATATTAGGGATAGATGGAAGGGCTATTTAGAAAAACTGATGAATGAGGAAAATATTGAGAATAAACCAGTGAATGAGGGTTTAGTGGGAATGGTTAGTGTAGATGAAGTGAGAACAGCAGTGGGTGGAATGAAGAATGGTAAGGCAAGCTGTCCAGGCGGAATACCAATTGAAGTGTGGAAGTCATTACGGGTAGATGGATAGGCGTGGTTAGCTTTACACGTCAATAAGTTGTTGCTGGAAGAAGGCATACCTGATGAATGGTGCAACAGTTTGTTTGTTTGTTGTACCAATCTTCAAGAACAAGGGCGATGTGCTGGAGTGCAACAACTCTGAGGAATAAAGCTAATGTCACTTAGTATGAAAGCCTGGGAAAAAGTTGGTGAAAGGCGGCTGAGAGAAGAGAGAATAATCTCACCGAATCAGTTCGGTTTTATGACTGGTCGGGGTACAACGGATGCCATTTGCGCTATCTGCCAGCTGTGCGAGAAATAAAGAGCTGTGCATAAAAACTTGCATATGGTATTCGTTGACTTCGAAAAGGCATTATGACCGGGTGCCTCGTGAGGTTTTGTGGTGGGCCCATAAGGTGAAAGGTGTGCCTGGGAAGTATGTGCAGTGGATCTGAGCGATGTACAGTCGATGTAGTTCTCAAGTCCGGTTTACAATGGGCATCACTGACATCTTCAGTGAGGTAGTCGGTTTGCACCAGGGGTCGGCCCTCAGCTCAGCCCTTAACTCTTCCTGATGATTATGGACGCTCTGACGTCGGAAATCCAGGAGGAGGCTCCCTGGTGCATGCTGTTTGCAGATGACATTGGGCTGGTTGCCGGAACACCTATACCGATCTGCTCCGACTTTCGGTATCTCGGGTCGCTTGTTCAGGGGGATGGCGATATAGACCGAGACGTAACGCACCGGGATGGATGGAGCAGGGGACAGGTTACTGGCGACAACTTGCGACCCACGGATGCCTCTCAAGTTAAAAGGGAAAATTTATAAGACCTGTCGCAATGTATGGATCAGAATATTGGGCTGTGAAAAAGACGGATGAAAATAGATTGCATGTGGCGGAGATGAGAATGTTGAGATGGATGTGTGGAGTAACGAGAATGAATAAAGCGAGAAATGACTACATTAGCGGTAGTATTAATTGAATAAATTTATTATTTATTTATTTTTATTTATTATTTTTATTTTAGTTTAAAAGTGGCGCTAGTGACGGAAAAGTTAAAAGGGAATAGCTTGTCTTGGTATGGTCATGTGAAGAGGAGGGAGGAAACGCATTTAACTAAAAGAGTAATGAACATAAATGTGAATGGATGGAGAGGGAGAGGAAGGCCAAAGAAAATATGGATGGATTGGGTGAGAAGCGTTATGAAAGAAAAGGGAGTTAGTGAAAGTTTGATAGCTGATGAGGCCGAGTGGAAGAAAAAAACGTGTTGCGCCAACCCCAAGTAACTTGGGATAAGGGCAGGTAGATTATTGAATTTTTAAAGTGTGACTTGGCCAAATCCGAAACTATGAAGTATTGTGAAAAACACTGACAGGAGTCTCGAGCCCGATATTACTTATTGGATTTTTGAAAAATCTGTGTTTCTATCCAGGAATCGAACCAATTGATTTTGAAAAAAAACCGGCCAAGACACCGTCGTACACGCGCACCGAGGGTTCCGTACAAACCTGTACAATATACATATACCTACATACATAATTACATATGTATTATAGGTAGTACCCCTCTTGGCATAAAATTTTAAGGCATAGGTACATTGATATGTCGGCGTCAGCGACGGCTGAGCGATAGCGTCATCATCGTTTGGGTTCGGTGGTATCAGGATCATTATAGAACAAAACACTCAATACAGTACTAAGCTCTCTTTATTAACTGTGGCTGAGTGCTAGTACTTTACAAAATAGACAGTCCCCCAAAACGCCCGCCCGTTACCACTTCCTAGTGTTTTAGCTATGGAGAAGAAGTGGCCAACAAACTCCACAGCAACACATCTGTCTGTTGAGTTAAAAGAACTCGCATTTATAACATTATTAAAGAAGTCTGTTTAATATAATTGAAATAGGTAAACCGACAGTTTCTTTCTGGACGAGTGTCTTAGTGCGCTCGGCAAGTCCCCACTCTCCAATACGACTCTGTCCACGTGCCGCCATTAAAACTGACAACTGACGTCACGGCGTTTACCACTACCCACTACTACAATAATCAATTGAGCAACTTTTATTACAACAATATCGTTCAGTTATTCAAGTATCGGCTATCCTGCCCATAGAAATTAAGTTTGATTCTAAGCGGTAAGTTAAGTACCTACTTTATTTCCTCTAAATCTAAATACAATAATCAACTGTCATGATTGACGATGTCCTGTTATTAAGGCTTCCTATATTGTGCTTCCTGCACATCATCACTCATTGGAAAAGTTTCAATCAACAAGTTACAACACAGTTATCCTTAAATTCTGTTACTCTGTCCCATAAATCATAAGCAACGCATAAAACTTTATTTTTAATCTGTGCACCAACACAGATCAGAATCGCACCACCGATTCTCAAAAATATTACGCAATATGTGTTACAATACATGTTCTCTCGTCTGTTATTATTTACCAAAATAAATTTCACATATGGGCAATGTATACTCAACTCATAAAATTTCAATTATAATCTGTGCACCAACACAGACCAGAATCGCACCAACGATTCTCAAAACATCTAGTACAACATGTGCTACAACACACCAAGCGCTCTGTGCACCAACACAGTCAGAAATCGCACCAACGATTCTGAAGATACCTAGCGCAACGCTCTGTGCACCAACACAGTCAGCAATCGCACCAACGATTCTGAAGATATCTAGCGCAAAATGTGCTACAACACATTAAGCACTCTGTGCACCAACACAGTCAGAAATCGCACCAACGATTCTGAAGATACCTAGCGCAGCGCTCTGTGCACCAACACAGTCAGACATCGCACCAACGATTCTGAAGATATCTAGCGCAGCTCTCTGTGCTTCAACACAGACTGGAATCGCACCAACGATTCCTTCTAGACCCATCGCCACATGTTACTAATGAGGTGCGGTCCAAAGTTTCAAGTATGAGAGACCCATCGCCACATAATGAAGTGCGGTCTAAAGGTTCGAGTATGAAAGACCCATCGCCACATGTTACTCATGAGGCGTGGTCCAAAGTTGCGAGTATGAGTGTACAAGCCATTCTTTATCAGATTTGGTTTCACTACTTACTTTTAACATTCAACTATCGAGGAATTTGGTGGGGATCATTGTCACACATTCATTCGTCTCGCATTTTCGCTCTACAGAATCTGTAATCTTTCATCTGATGAAGCTTATGTTTAACCCATTATTACGATCCGTACTTAACAGATTGCTTTTTACCACGATTTGCTATCATTAATCTCAATGAAAACTGTCTACGAACTTTTTAACAAGTTATTCCTCGTCTTTACATTACTAGTGTTACTCACTCAGGTAGCCTTTGACAGTTCAAAGGTCGCTGTAAATGGTTCAATTGAATAAAATGGTTTAGGTTTGATTCGCGATTCACTAATATTCCTGATTACGAAGTCCAAGCAACACTGACAGTCATCAAACTTAAATTAAAAAAAAAAGAAAACTAAAGACCAGGTTTCTTATTCACAGTCAACAGTTATGTCACCAAGAGCTACCGCAACGACACCCTGATAAAGACTTCTTCGTCTATATCACTCTGGGATACTGCTACGATACTCTGGATCAGTCACCGAGCCATAGAACTCAGAACCTGTTCTTACAATCTCAATTGATGTTAACTCTCCATCTACTTCATAACTTTACAATGTCAGTTAGTACTTGGCCTGGGGCATCTTCTCAACAAAGAGATTTTAAAACATACCGACCGGTAATCTATGCACATCGGTGCTTACGAAAACAAGAACAACCTGCCTGCCAATTTTTGCGTCCTGTGTTCATGTGAAGGCTCTACGTTCACGAATTACTCTGTTATTCTAAGAACATCACGGTCACTGAATAAATCTTATTTTAATCTCATTCGTATTACCTCACATACCTAGTAGGCAACACAGTAGTGAAAAACGAAAAGTCTATTTAGAAATTATAAAAGCGTAGAATTATCTGTACCCGTCAATCAATGTCAATAAAATCAAGTTACTGTTCATAATCGCTTACTATTGAATTTGCTAACTGTTATTATGCAAGGAAAACTGTCGTTAACACGTAAACACAAACGCCTAGGTCTAACTTTTCACTAAAATTGAAAAAATCTAAGTCGAAACAAAACATGACCTTGTGGCAATCTTGCCATACGATATCTGATTCAGCAGTTTGCACTGAATAACATTTTGAAACTATTACCACCAATGGGAAACTCTAATAATCATATTTTCGTACAAAGTAGGTATATCAAAATTACCTAGCTATGTCAATCTAACCACTGAAATGATTCGAAAATCTTTAAAGCTTTGAAAATTACAATTAAAATAAAATGGCAGCGGATCACCGGGCACTTCAGTCGGCCTTGAACGCTTCCAACTCCACAGATGTTGACATGATGTTCGGCTACTGCAGCCTTCAAACTGCTTGCTGACCTTCGATCCGTCACACTTAGAACTGCTCTGAAGTTGTAATTTCTCAGCAGCAATAGCTGCATGCAAACCTCTAGCGCCATCTGCTGGCTTCATCCAAGGTGATAGGATATCTGAAAACTGAAAAACACCACGAGTACAAGTCCAAAAAAGCTTTAAAAAAAAAAAAAAAAAACATTTATTTCAGGTAACCAAAAAGCACCCATACAGCAACCAGAATACATAAAAGACACATACACAAACATATAAAAAAAAAAAAAGATATTATCGGACACAGCTAGAAACATGCCTGCTACAGCAGTGTCCGATATACGGGCAGTCATATCTCCCGGCGATCATCGCCAGCACTGTATTGGAGCTGCCCCGCACCCTGCGCACCAAGGACGCGCACCGCTTGCGCATGGTGGTGCTTTGCCAGGAGTATAGGCTTCAGGTTAGCGTAGTAGCTACATTCAAAATTAATTAAAATCTGAAACTTATCAGAACATTGGCACTAGCAAGAAGGTCTATGCCCAATAGTGGGCAACCGCCCCTAAGATGACCCACTGACACAAAGTTGAGCTATACATGGTTGTGATGAATCAATATTGTATTTACAATCATCTTAATTTTTAAGTTGAACTGTTAGGTTGGTACGGTCTTGTAACTATATCTCTCTAACGTCCAACAATAGCTCTGAACAGGTACTGGACTACATTACACAACCAGCGATAGCAGAATAATGTTATCGCTTCATCAGCATTATTTAAAACACCTTTCTACCGATTACTAACGCTTAACTAGCAACACTTAAGTTATAGCGCCTGAACTATTACTAGGTACACCAAAGCGATGGCGAACGTGAGAATAGCAGCCATACTTCAGTACAGAGCAACAAAGCGACGAATCAATTAGCTAACATCGATTATGGCTAATCATGAGACCATAGCCCTTTGTAGTCTCCACAGCATAAAATGTTCCTAGTGAACATTTTTTTTTGTTTAAACAAAATAGAAAAATGTTAACGAACGAGCACATCAGCTTCACAGCAATAACAAAATGAAAATGCCTCACCAGATTAACGTGAAAATCCTCACACACATCATCACACTTGAAGTTGCTTGCCTCCGTTCCGGACTAGTTTTTCATTGTTCAGGTTAATGAGGGTAGCCGCATAAAACTCGACGAGTAGGAATTCGACCTTGGAATGCATCTTTAATTGGCCACACGTTGAACTCTGATAGGTTATCTATCATAGGCACGTAGGCACGATGCTCTTCAGCGTTCGCACAACACTGCGTCCTCGACGAAACATAGCACCGCGGCGACGCACAATGACCGCGCGTCGATCTTAGGTTTATTGGATCGATCGATTTTCACGGCACACATCAAGTTTTAGCGCCTAGATAAACGCACGCGTTTCGGAAAACAATCACAATTTGAAAACTGTCACTACGTATTTTGCATTTGAAAAGGAACCCGCCACGTAAGTATGTCACTAGCATTGCCACGAATCTTCATGTGGGCCACTTGAGTTGCATCGCACTTCTGATGTCGGCGTCAGCGACGGCTGAGCGATAGCGTCATCATCGTTTGGGTTCGGTGGTATCAGGATCATTATAGAACAAAACACTCAATACAGTACTAAGCTCTCTTTATTAACTGTGGCTGAGTGCTAGTACTTTACAAAATAGACAGTCCCCCAAAACGCCCGCCCGTTACCACTTCCTAGTGTTTTAGCTATGGAGAAGTGGCCAACAAACTCCACAGCAACACATCTGTCTGTTGAGTTAGAAGAACTCGCATTTATAACATCATTAAAGAAGTCTGTTTAATATCATTGAAATAGGTAAACCGACAGTTTCGTTCTGGACGAGTGTGTTCTATACGACTCTGTCCACGTGTCGCCATTACAACTGACGTCACGGCGTTTACCACTACCCACTACTACAATAATCAATTGAGCAACTTTTATTACAACAATATCGTTATCCACGACAGATATATAAAAAACCCAAGATGCACAGTCAACGTCTCAAAACCGTCCGCATAAAATCAGCGCATCGTTCTAAATGGTGCGCTCATTTCAAATAGTCTCGCTTCGCTCGCCTCCAGGTGCACTCGTTAAAAATGCCGAAGTGTTCTCTGACAAATTGTAGAAATATTACGTCAAAAAGGTTAAAAAAGGATGGGATATCATATTTTCGGTAAGTAAAAGAGTTTATTGACTAGTTTTTGTTGTTTTTATGACTGAATATAGGAAGTAAATATGCAATTTTGATTTATTTAGTCTAAAAACTTCATTCAACGATCAAAGTATAATACGACAAATTTCAATAGCCGCTTTTTCAGTGTATGAACGATGCATTTTAGCCTCTGCTTCTTATTTTAGTCGCATAATAAAAATGACCAAGAAAGTTCAAACCTATTAATTAAAAAAATAAACAACAAAAAAAAATCGACTCCATTGGCCCTGGGGGGCTACTCTCTAAGCCCGACGTCCGTAGTTTCGGGCTTAGTGGCGGACGTATTCTACTCCGTATTATCTAACCACTAAGAATTAACGACAACAAAATTCGAACGTTCTGTCAAATCGTATTGTCATTCATTTTTAGTTCGGGTTCGGGACTAATCGTAAGTCCGCAGGATTTGTTCGGTAAAAAATTACAATTGAATTGCTCAAAAATTAATACAAATTCAAATTAATTAATTCAAATTGCTTGCTTTCCGCAAGTGCCAAACGTGTGGCTCCTGCAATGCAACACATTTAAATCGGGAAAATGCTCCCATAAAGGCGGAAACTCACTGCGGCGCACGGAGAGGCTACGCACATGTAGGAGGCTTCGCCTTGCATGAAAACTATGAGTTTGTCTCCACTGCAACCCACGGACACTCTACATAACAATAGACGTCATTGGTACAAGCGTGGCTTGCTCGAATATGACACTCACATAGCTCAACGCTGACAACGCCATGCACGCTGTGAAGCGGTACACGCTTTACACGAATATTAACCCACAACTATGTCAAAACCGTATTCTTGCAAAAAAAACGTGTTTGCCACGCTAAATTTGTACAGGTTGGCAAAAAAAGTCTACAAACAGAACTAATTTGCCACACGAACGGCACAGTGGCACCCCTATTATTTTGTAATATTTTTTGTCAAGCTGTACATAGTCGTGCTCGTGGGTGTGTAGTGGACTAGTGCGTGCTGCAGTCAGACGGAGAGCCACGTTGTCCGCGCATAACGCACGCAGCTAAGTAGTGCCGCGTGGCCGTGCACAGAGCGCACCGCGGCTTTAGCTAAACATGATTTATAATTAAGACGTTTTCCAACATGTGAAAAAAATATTAGTGATTGCATTTTGTGTTATTGGTTCGACCTTAGAATAATAACGCATAGAAACCTAGTACGAGTGCAAAAAGTGAGGCAACTAAAACTTAGCCTAATCCGTCAAACTTAGCCATCAGGCCGTCAGTACTCAATGTCACGTTCCATCGAACACAGCTCGCGAGTAAATAATTGAAAATGACAGTTTGTTGCGTGAAAGGATGTTATAGCACATCAGGAAAACAAAAAAAATGTGATAAAATAACATTTCACAAATAAGTACTCACATTCTATGCACTATTTTTACGTAAATCGGTAAATAAAACAAAATTCTAATAACCTAACTTGTCATAACACAGTGTTGCTATTTGTGAGGAAAAAATACCCACATTGCTTTCATTCATGTTTTTCATTTTTGTAATTTTAAAATACAATACTTACTGTTAATTCATATCAAACCCGATGTTTTAACATTGTTTATAATTATAACCCATCAAGCATTCTAAACGCATTGAACAATATCTCATTCTATATGCGATTTATTTCCTTTTATTTTGAAATAAATTGAATTATACCTTCCGAAAAAATATGTCATATTACATCAAAAATCATGTTTACCTTTTCCAGTTCCCAACAACATAAAATACTTGCCTTGATAGCAAAATAGTAATGCGTCTTCCCATATTTTGTGGGTAACGGCTTAGTAATGGTATCACTGAAAGCTATATCTGTGTGCGTTAGAGGAACGTAGACACATTCGGCTCACGCACACAAAGAAAATGAAGTGGACACACGATTTTGCTCGGGTTTTGTTCTAGACGCGGCTTCTATGCGTTATTATTCTAAGGGTTCGACGTTAGTAAAACTAATTTTCACTACTCATACTCGGAAAGCAGGCCTTGTCTGAGGAGCGTGTTGAAAGTGTTACTTTGCAGCCCTAGGTAGAATATTTTTTAACTGACAGCCGTCAAATCATTAAAAAAAACAATGATGTAAATATTTGGCTGAAATAGACGAGAAAGCGGCAATTCGATCTTCATTTGTTTTTAGAGTTTTGTTCATACTTTCGTATAGCAGAGATTTGCATTATCGCGATGAGTTCATCAGATTCAGATGTGGAATTATTTTTTAGCTAATTTGGGTTTTATTTTTACTTTCCATTCTTAATGAAAACCACAGTGCTTACCTCGGATGAAAGGCTTATTCCAAACGCCGTCTCGGGACTACTAAATGAGTTACCTTTAAAGCTTAGAATCTTTAAAGCTAGGATAACAATGTAAGTACTATTGTTGTGGTTGTCAAAATGAAACGCGGGTAAAACAATAAAAAAACATGGTTATAAGAGATGCTTTAAGTATAATAATATGGATAGTAAGGTATGATATAAGAGTGAAGAACTCTCAGCTTGTGACGTCTCCCGTGAGTGCGTCAGGCGTGCGGCAGGCGGCACGTCAGACGTGCGGCAAGCGTGCGGCAGGCGGCACGTCAGACGTGCGGCAGGCGGCACGTCAGACGTGCGGCAGGCAGGCGGCGATGGCGCGGCGCAGCGCCTGGCGCACGGCGGCGTCGCCCTCGCAGAAGACGTGCGTGGCGTGGCGCTCCACGTGCAGCAGCGTGTCGTGGCGCGGCAGGTGCACGATGCAGCCGTCCGCGCCGCGCTCCACGCGCGCCTCCGCCACGCCCTCCCGCGCCAGCGCGCGCACCAGCGCCTCCACGTCCGGCGCCGCCCAGTCCAGGCGCGGCGCCGCGCCCGGCCCCCCCCCCGGCGCGCCCGCCGGCGCCACGTCCAGCGACACGCGCGAGTCGCGCACGCGCAGCGAGGCCGCCAGCGGCGCCGCGCGCAGCCCGGCGCGCACGTCCCGCGGCGCCACGCGCGCCGCCAGCGCGCCGCTCAGCGTGGCGCGCGCCAGGCCGCGCCGCACGCCGCACGTGCGCGCGGCGCCGCGCCGCAGCAGCACGGTGGGCACGTCGGCGGCGATGTGCGGGCGCGGCGCGGCGCCGCCGGCGGGCGCGGCGTACTGCTCGGGCAGCGCCAGCTCGCGCGGCCGCAGCTCGCGCACTAGCTTGTTGGCCTGCGAGTAGTTGAGCGACGTGTCGATGGGGCAGTGGAACGCCTTCATGGCGAGCGGCTGGAAGGGCGCCAGCGCGTCCAGGTACGGGAAGTCCGGCTCTGTGGGGGGGCGGCGGTCAGACTCGTGACTGTGTGACTGTGGCAGTACTACAGACGTGTGGCGGCGCTCACCTGTGAATATGATGGCGTGCGCGGGGTTGGAGGCCCACAGCTCCACCAGATGCACGGCGGCGCCGAAGCGCAGGCTCGGGTGTCCGCAGAACACGACGCAGGGCTGCACACACGACGAGACATGACGCACTGTCCGGTCTCACCGGAGCCTTCTGTGTCTGACTGATATAGTCCTCTACGAGTCTCTCTCGAGTCTCTAGGTCACGATCGGGTGTCAGTGTAGAGATGGGGATTTGTTAATTTACGCCCAAAATGACGGAAATTTACCATATTTTTCTACCTTGCAGAACTCCATTGCCCATCTCTAGTTGATGGTATACCGCCGTTTGCCCGAATTTTATTTACCCTAATATCATTTGCCATAATAGTCAACAGCCTTAATATCATACGACGTAATATTCATTTGCCCTACTCTCATTTGCTATATTAGTCACGTGCTAGAAGCTTTGTTTCCCATAAAGTCACTCAACATAACATCATTTGTCATAATCATTGTAAGCCCTAATTATCACATGCCATAACATCATTTGCCATCGACATTGGGTATGTAACGGTTGTTATATCAGGAGAAACTGGATCCAATCGGGACTTTAGGGCACTCCGACTATATTTTTCTATAAACCACATAGAAGTAGAAGCCCGTCGACCAAGCCCACCATCATCCATGCATAGAATATTTTAAGGTTTGGCTAGGTCTATTCGCTCGCTTCGCTCGCTCAAAAGACTCCGCCATCCCCTACGTGGTTATTTTTTTATACACCACCCAGAAATAGTTTGGTTATAAATTTATTCTAATTATACCAAACATTACACAATTTATTATGGCGCCTAAATATTATGTGTAATGATTATTACGGCGTTTAAATATTTGTCTAATAATTATTATGGCACTTGAAATTATGAAAAACAATACGTATGGCACTCGTATGTTTATCTAAGTTTCGGGGTAAACAGTAGACAACCCTAGTTGACACCCTTTAACGAGTCACGCAATGGGCCAAAATAAATGAGCTCTCTCTTAGTTTCAGTATGAATTATAAAAAATAAAACCTGTCCGATGTGGGATGCGAAAATGTTAGAGCTTGCTTCGCTTGCTCTTGCATTCTACTCTCTCTTAGTCAACACAAGCTGATGCCCGCGGCTTTGCCCGCTTAACAAATTATATACTAAAACCTCGAGAACCACTCTATCCATTGGTTAAAACAGCATGAAAATCGGTGCAGTAGTTTTTGAGTTTATCGCGAACAGAAAGACGTGGCGGAAGCGGTTTTATAATATGTAGTGATGGTCAAAAGAAATGTTAATTTATTAAAGCTTGACCTTAGCACACAAATTCTTGGGCTCTCATCAACTAGTAGGTACTGGCGGCCAAATAGTCCAATTCTGTTTAACAAAGAGTTATGAAAGAACATTCTTGAAAACAATCTGCATCTGCACCATAAATGGAACAGTCCATTTGTCACCAGAACGCAAGTCGCCGCCCATATGTTGCATAGGTACATGTTGTGTTGACTAGCTAGCAGCTATCCTGTCGATGTTGTATCAACACCTACCTACATCAGGCTCGAATGTGTCGTGTGGTGCCAACTATACCTACTTATGCATTATCTAAGAATGATAATATTCTAGCTAGAGTACCATACCAGTCAGACATTGCGTTTAATGGTGTGAGAGTGCGAGTGTGTCGAGTGAGAGTGCGAGTGTGTCGAGTGAGAGTGCGAGTGTGTCGAGTGAGAGTGCGAGTGTGTCGAGTGAGAGTGCGAGTGTGTCGAGTGAGAGTGCGAGTGTGTCGAGTGAGAGTGTGAGTGTGTCGAGTGAGAGTGCGAGTGTGTCGAGTGTGTCGGGTGGTGTGGGAGTGACCTGGCGGAAGTCTGCGCTGAAGGCGTCGTCGTGCAGCGAGCGCGCGTGCTTCAGGCGGCCGGCGCGCACCAGCGCCGCGTGCGGGAAGGGCTCCTCCGGCAGGTACACGCGCGCCTGCTTGCCCACCGACACCCACTCCGCCAGGATGTTGCTGTAGGCCAGCGACGAGTCCGCCACGGGCGACACCACGTACAGCGGCACGGACGCCAGCCCCGCCGTGTCCAGGTGCGCCGACAGGCACTCCAGCAGGTCGTACAGCACGCCCGACGGGTACACGGGACACAGCACGGAGCCGCCGGCGCGCAGCGTCACCGTGGCGTGCACGCACAGGTCTCCCAGCATGTGGTCGGGGTTGTGCGCCGGCGTCTGCGTCAGCGCCGCCAGCACCAGCAGGTCGGCGCCGCGCAGCGCCGCCTGGTTGATGGGGCGCGGGTGCGTCGTGAGCGTGGACGAGCCGCTCACGTAGGCCACCTTCTCGTGCGCCGAGCGCAGCAGCCAGTTGGCGGAGCCGAGGCAGAAGCCCGAGCTCACGGCCGTGGCGTCCAGCGCGCCGTACACGTCCACGCGCTCGTCGTAGCCCACCACGCGCACGCGCGCCAGCGCCCGCGCCAGGGCGGCCGGCGCGAACAGGCGGCGCCAGGCGCGGGGCCGCGCCGCCAGCGCGAGGGGGGCCGGCAGCACGTGCAGCAGCTCCTTCCAGCGCCGCGCCGCGCCCCCCGCGCCGCCCCCGCCCGCGCCCCCGCCCGCGCCCGACACCCACTCGGCCAGCTCCTCGAGGTAGAAGCGCCCGATCTGCAGCGTGGGCTCGGTGGCGTACACCTGGCCCTTGAAGCCCGTGTCCTCGGTGATGAAGGGCAGCGCCATCATGCACGTGTAGTTGGAGATGAGGATCACGTCTAGCTGTGAGAAGTCTACCACCTTGTCTAGAGGTGGACAGAACTCAGGGATACTGTCTACGAAAACACGCCCACAGCATTCTTTTAGTTCCTGCAAAGAGTAAAAAATTATTAGAACCAACATTGCTTTGCTTGCTGATCTACATGTCCTGTTCAGATAAATAACAAATGCAACTTCCGGTTGTAGAATATGGTAGAATACTCTTTATTATTTACACCATATAAGTAATAATAGTAGTAGTATTTTTAAATGATCTACACTATTCGTGAAAAAAACTACTAGGTGGAGGTGTTAATATTTTAAAGGATGTGCTAATAAAAAATTAAAGCACACTGTCAATCAAATGCAGAAAAGTTAGTTACATATTAGTTCTAGGGGTGATTTTTAGGGTTCCGAACATCCATGAAAAACAGAACCCTTATAGGATCACTCAGAAGTCTGTCTGTCTGTCACAGCTAGTTTTCTCTGGATCTATTGGACTGATTCTGTTGATACATATGGACTCCTGAGACCCAAACACGCGTTAAAGCTCTTAAAGTGAGGATTACTTACACTTAAGATGTTAGAAAAACATGTTAAATAAATTGTATTGGTTCGGAGCCCTTTGTACGCAACACAGATTTGCACTTGGCCAGTTTTTTGTTTTAAAATAGTTTCTTTCAAAACAACGAGTATGGAGGGTGCTGTCTGATAAACGGTATCTTATGTCCATCGCTGTGTATGTCAGTACCCAGCAGCTGAAGATTCAACTCTGGTTGGCATCAGCCCGAGCAAACCATTATATGCAAACTGTTAGAAACTACCCTTTGTAAGCTCATGCCCATGACTGTGACTTCAAAGCATCTGGACGAAGATACTTAGAAGTACTTCCAGAGATAACCTACGATAAACACATTAAGTTTTGAATGATGGTAAACAAACCCCCTCAAGTAATGGATCGTTGAGATGCGGCGGCGTGTAGTTGGGCAGCGAGGCGAGGCGCGTGCTGGGGACGGGCGGCAGCGGCAGGAAGTTCAGCACGGAGTGCGCCGACAGCCCGCAGTCTAGCATGATCAACAGCTCCTTGAACGACAGCACGAAGCACGGCTTGGCCGCGTCGCTGCTTAGGCAGTACTGTCGGAAAAGGCATGCTTTAAGAATACTATAAAAAAACGAATCTTCAAACTGACTTACTGTCGGCTACTACTTACGAGCTTCATCTTGGTCTTCGTTTTTACTTGGTATAACCTATTTCAAGTAAATGTCATTGTGAATGCCGCGCTTGACCTCAGACAGCAGTAAGGAACAGCATATTTTAAGGTCTGGTTGCCACTGTATCACATGAAATTAAATCAAATTTAATATAAACAAGTACCACAACTTCACTAATGTTTGACTCGCATCAACATCAACACAACACCGCACCGAGCCGCTATGCTTATTGCTTACGCTCACTGACGTATCGTCAGTGCTGTCAAGTGCTTACGCTACGTACGTGACACTGACACTGCTGCCTTGACACTGACAGCGGACTGACAGTCTGACGTGGTCTGACCACTGAATGATTTATACGTCAGTGGGTCTAACGAGTTGAGTTGACAGCCGACAGGACAGTGACAGAACAGATTGTTTGGCTCTGTGGTTTGGCTGACGGCTGACTCAACTATATCCATGGATTTAGAAAGTACTTATGTCACCGGTAACTGGCAGGCAGACTGTAAGATTGTACTAAATCTTAGACTATATACCTCTAGATGTAGCCACCTCGTGGCCGCACATGAGACAGCACTATAAAACTTCAATGTTGCTATTATGGAAACTTTTCCCTAAATATGACCAAAAACGTGAGGGTGTTTCGTTGTAACAACTACATACTAAATTATTATTAATGTACTAATATGAGTCGCATAATGTCATTCATACCGCGTGTATCTGACATCGACGCACAAACGATTTCCATGGGTCCAGGGCATGATTCTGGACACCCCAGAGATAGGATTTTTCGTCGGCTTTTTCTCATTTTTGCATTTCGTTCAAGGGTTTTTTTACTTTAGACTGCTCATAATCGTTATTCTGACCTAACCCAATGAGATTTATAATAACAAAAAAAAAATTAACTACTTTCACTAAAAAGAGCAATCTGAAAAAAACCACAAATAGATATCAGCTCAGCTGAGGTGATATCTATTTGTAAAAAATGAAAAAAAAACGAGAAAAGAACCGACGAAATATTCCAACTCTGGGATGTCCAGAATCAAGCCCTGGACCCATGGAAATCGTTTGTGCGTCGATTTCAGATACACCCGGTATGTAGAGTGCAAAATTATTTTATTATTCAACATGCGTGCTCCACCTTAGACCGCACCATCGCTTAACATCAGGTGAGATAGCGGTCAAACGTACGCCTATCAATATTAAAAAAAAAAAAAAAACATAAAACTGCCAACAGGATTCTAATGATATTAACAGTAATATTTTAGTAAAACAATCTTGGAACATGTTACATGATACTTTTAAATACTTACGTAACTATTGTTACAAAGCAGAATTAAAACTTTGATGGTTTATTTGATTGAACAAACTAATTGCAGAGACTCGAGAGGTCTATTTTATGAAATATTTTGCCTCGTTGTTTGCACATTGAATTGAAGTTTTTGTATCAAACATTGTGACACGAGAATTTCATATATGAAGTTTACTATATAATTCAAAGTAATCTGGTAAACAAACTATTTATTTTATTGAATTTTATTTATTTAACTACTTGCACTTGAGTTAAGGGAAAAAAGATGACAAGGTATGGCAACACAACGAATATCAAGTTATAGGTTATGTGGACAGAAAAATAAACGATATCGCTAGAATTACGCCTAATTTTCATCGAAAGCCATGTCATTACATAAACACAAATATATTTCTTCAATCAGTGCACAATAACTATTAACATTTGCATACTTACGAGTGAAAAGTAACATTCTCATCTTCCTTTCTTTCTGTGCGGCTTTTGCAGCCTAAAATACTGCACCATCCCATTATATAGCACACAAAATGCACAAAACACTTAACTATTGGAGTCTAATTCTCATAAATGCACTAAAACTATTACTTTAATTGCCAAAACTATCTAAAAACATAAAAAACTGACTCGAGTCGACCTCTCAGTGACAGTGACAGGCCTTTGTTTGGCTAACTTTCCAAAGTTCGCCAAGCAAAAAACCGGCACGCCGTATGAGACAGAGCATGTTATGTTTTGTCTCAATTTTCTCAGTTGTTTCGTATATATGCTTCTCACTTCCACACTTCCCTACAGTCTCATGGCTACATCTAGAGGTATATAATCTAAGTACTAAATCTTGATTATCCTCGATCCAATTATCTTTGATAGATACCTAATTCGTTTTAAAAACAAAACACGGACAGACACAGTACAAACACAGCACAGTACAGACACCAGCACATCAAGCTACAACAATCTGTCAAATTTCTTTATTCGATTTTCAACTTTATAGTTTTAAAGATTGGGTTCAAATTTGATTGGGAAAATTTGACAGTTTCGGATAGCCTGATGTGCTGGCGACTGTACGGTATTGGTGAGCGCTGCATGTTCTCCACCCTCTATCTCAAAAATGGTTGAGCGCATAAAAATTGCTCGTTCCAACAATTTATGGTAATTTAGGGTTAGGGGACAAATCGTCCCATTCGAAACTGGGCCTTGGGTCCAATTCCACCTTTTCTAATTTGATAGTAGGCAATTGGGCCCACGTTCGAATCGAGCTAAACCTTATCAATTTTGGCAAAGTTTATTTTATTTTGATTGTTTATATAATTTACACCGGTCAAAACAAGAGAAAATGTAGGTATGATGTTGTCTATAATAATCCAGGTTGCCTGGAAGAGATCGCGAAATGCGATAAGGCCGCCCATTGTATGTATTTTAGTTTTAAGTTTCCTTTTGTATTTTATTTTTGGTGTACAATAAAGTATACGATAAATAAAATAAATAAATAATTGACTACACCTACGGCTTGACAAAAAAGTGTAGAAAATAATAGGGGCGCCACTGTGACGTTCGTGTGGCAACCCGCTGCAATCGAATAGCGTACCAAACTAGTCTCGCTCGATACTAACTGTATTTTTACTAGACATTTTACGTATAATTTATCTAAATCAGTTACTATTGTTTAACTGAACCAGATCGTGTTCTCGTTATGCAACAAGTTAAGTTTAGTAAAAATCTAATTTTCGGTTACTTAAAGATCAAGTCACACAAATATCAATTAATCTAGGCGCGCTATACCAGAGTAATGCAGGTGTAGGTAAACACAACCTATTATGCTCGATGTATATTGTTCCAAAATTTTCACTTATTCCGTATGCAAGCAATTCAAAACAGCTTTGGGTTCATCAATTAACACTTGTTTTAACTAAAAACAACAAAAATAATAAACTCTGTCATATCAGCGGTACTTCCGAAAACATTGTCGAAATCACAAATAATAGTTTGGGCCTCATGTTTCGCGAGACAACGTCTGTTCACCTTATAAATAATCTCCCTGCCAGCATTTCGAATGGTTTTGTTCATGATTTTTTACTTTTAACCTAATTTAATCGCCGTTTGATGGTCGATTTTTTTTTCCAAAATATGAACTTTTGTAACCTAGTTACTATGAAATGAATTATATGCGCTCCCAGCCAACTAGCTTAATCAGCCTTTTAATTGGCGGCCTAGCCTTTTCTTTGAACGGTGTCAGTTTAATCAGTGGTTTAAGAGGAAGTGTGGGCGAAAAGATTTAGGGCCAATTTCACCGGTTACGGATAAAGTGTCGTTTAGTTATCTGACAGATAATACTATCTACCACTTAAAGCCTGGTTATAACTTTCTTCTGTTTCACCGTCAAACTTCCTGATAATTTATCCGGTAGATAAGATACCGGCCACTTAATAACAAGCGGAACGGCAACGGCGCTTCTTTGTGTTTCGATATTACTATACGTAAAATATTTTCATTTGAAAGCAATTTTGAAAACTAAATTAATGAAATAATTTTTGTTCTAAATAATCCAACTACTACAAAGTCAACTTTTCTTACATTTTGAAGTATAATTAACACGCTTTTATTAGGTCGGCCTGTATGTAACTATGTTAAGGAATCTAAGGTAACTAATTAAACCAACTTCCAATGATCGTAGCGTCTTGAAAATTGGCAGCTGTATGTAGTTTTGATGAGAATACAATAATATGGTATTGTCGAACTGATCTGATGATGGAGCCGGAAGATATGAACTGGAACTTCATGATGGAACATCGTATCATAGCTGTGTTTGGATTTGTTAGAAAAGTCTTATAATGAACTTTGACCACGATTAGGTTTCAAGGTCTGATGATGCAGCCAGAAGATAGGCACTGGCATTCCATGATGGAATATCGTATCATAGCCGTGTTTGGACTTGTTAGAAAGGTCTTATAATAAACTTTGATCACGATTAAGTTTCAAGGTCTGATGATGAAGCCAGAAGATAGGCACTGGCATTCCATGATAGAATATCGTATCATAGCCGTGTTTGGACTTGTTAGAAAGGTCTTATGATGAACTTTGACCACGATCAAGTTTCAAGGTTATAACAAACCTATTATACTTATATTGACTTGTAAATGGGCGATCAACAAAGGCTAAACTGGTTCCATACGAGGTGTTGTGCATGATAGACGCTCATTTACGCCAGCTTAAGAATTTTGATGAACCCTTTGGCGGCATAAACGTTATGCTCTTTGGCGACCTCATACTGCTTCCGCCAGTGCGTGGGAAACAGATGTTTCAACAGCCGGACCACATGAGACCAGCAACTCGTTTATGGCGGCTTTTCACATAAGTCGAACTCAGACAAAACATGTGCCAGCGAGGAGACACGACATTCACCGACATCTGGAACGCCTTGAGGGTCGGAGAGCTGAACAGCGAGCATCTCGCAGTATTGCTGACTAAGGTCTCATCAAATGCTTCCGGCGAGTTTGCGCTTGAAAAAGCACAGCGTACCTATTTATCCAACAAACGACCAAGTAGAGAAGCACAACAATGAAGTTCTTACGAACGAAAAGGTACTCGAATGTACGACATAAGCAAAGACCAACTTATTGACGCGACCCGGAACCTTGGAAATACTTCATTGGAGTCCATTATTCCCAGCGATAGAAATAAAACGGGTGGACTACCGAGTAATTTAAGAATTTTCAAAGGGGCTAAAATCATATATTTTTTTAGTTTTATCATTCTCTTATTTTAGAATTTACAAGGGCGGGGACACATTTTACCACTTTGGAAGTGTCTCGCAAACTATTCAGTTTAGAAAAAAATGATATTATAGAATCCTCAATATAATTTTCGAAGACCTATCTATAGATAGCCCACACGTATGCGTTTGATGAATTTTTTTTTGAGTTTCTGTTCTAAGTATGGGGACCCCAAAATTTATTGTTTTTTTTTTCTATTTTTGTGTCAAAATCTTAATGCGGTTCACAGAATACATCTACTTACAAAGTTTCAACAGCATAGTTTTTATAGTTTCGGAGAAAAGTGGCTGTGACATACGGATGGTTAATTTTAATTATTTCTTTGAACTGTTCCTCTTTTATTCCGGACGCTTTTATCCTGCTCGTCTTTTACATCGTTCTCACATGTATGTATAATTTCAACCCGATGTAAATACCTAAATCTTTGTAAATAAATATTATTTTTAAAAGAGTGTCCGTGGAGTTTCTTGCACGTTCTTCTCCATAGAGATCTACGCTTTGGAACGTGCAAATAGCTTCAACTTTTTGGACCGACCGACCTTGACAATTCAAAAGTGCCTGTTAATGGTTTAATTGAAATAAATGCTTGAATTTTTTGAATTTTGGACGGACAGACAGACAGATAGACAGACAGACATGACGAATCTATAAGAGTTCCGTTTTTGCCGTTTGTCTACGGAACCCTAAAAAGTGACGCTACGACTTGGCAAGATAAAGAAAAAGCCTGGAAAGACATCGAAAAGGCTTTCAATAGTTCGTCTGGTTCGGTGTTTCGTGATCACAAACACCTGAACCGCTGGTACCGCCTCAAATGCAATAACAAACTTTTCCCACTTCAAATGCAATGATATTATAACTTGAAATGTACTATAATATAGATGATAAACCAACCAACCAACCAACCATTTTAAACCATCTTTGTAATACATATGGAATGCAATAAATGATTGAGTATTGAGTATTGAGTATAACTTCCTTAACAGCCACTTGATTCGGCTGATAACTTAATCAATACTTTATCTACCAGATATCGCTATCCGACACCTGTGAAACCGGTGAAACTGGCCCTTAGTATGTAAAAAGTCATAATTCGAAGTTTGGCTCTCGCTTGTTTCCTCTTCGAAGATTGGACCGATTTAAAAAAATATTTTCCCCTTCTACTACGGACTTTCGAAAATATAGATATTATTATGTAAGATAGTTCAGTGGCAAATGTTTCTAACCAAATAAAATGAAATCGAGAACAATTTGAAATATTACACATATTTTGGTAGTTATCTTGGAGGATCGTTGCTAATTTACGTTAAGTACGTGATGACTTCTGCAACAGAAATACGCTGCACAATAAAAACTAAATAGAAAAGTATTTTCAAAAATCAAAGAGAATGGTCATTCAACTATGGGAAGATATCCCAATGCTCAATATGTCTGAACCCTTTGCACGCGAGTCCGACTCGTACTTGGCCAGTTTTGTTAAGCGCCCTGTAGCTATTATTATAGTAGTCATCGTTGGAAAGAGCCTAACCAAACTATTAAATACTAATTTTAAATTAAAATAAATTAGTTTATTTCGAGTTACTAAGACTCAAATAAGTAAGTACAAACAAACAATACACAAACGACACATAAAAGCACATGAAATACATCACACAAACGATTCATAAGGCACAAAGAATACAACACAAAAAATACAACATAAAACACACATTATATAAATAAATTATTGCCAGATGTAGGGGCAATCTAGTCTGTTTGCGTTCATTGCCGGTGTTGGCGCTGCCCGTCACTCTGGTCTCTGGGCACCAAAGACGCGCACCGCTTGCGCATCGTCACATGAAAGCAGTCGGTGCGCGCCTCTGCGAACATGCCCGAGCCGCTGCAGTATCGGGGCCATCGGGGCAACCTCAACACCACCCAGAACGCGTTAATGAACTGGACGCGGAGGGCGTTTGTATGCCACACGAGTATACTTTGCCAGAGGCTGCACGTGTAGAGGGATGTACAATAAGCTCTAAATAGCGTTATGTTTACCTCCCTCGAACACCGCCAAAATCTACGCGCATCATATTTCCCCTGACTGAAAACGCCCTCCGATCCCTCTCAATGTCCGCATCGTCTTATAGATCGGCTGTAACAATGTGAGTAAACTAGTTTGATTTAAAGTGTTCCACTCTCTCAAGCGGTACATTATTTATGCACACAGGGGTACACTATTTACCCTTTTAAGACTAGCCCCAAAGACCATGAAGTTACTCTTCCCTGCATTATATTTCAACCCATGGCTCGAGGCATCTCTTGACAGTCCAGATCCCCATCAATGTCCTAAGACCGTAGATAGATGCGCTCAGCAGCACCACGTCGTCCGCGTAGCTTATATTACTGACGCATGGAGTATGCGTCAGTAATCAATTCAATGATATTGAAAGAACTTGGTAAGGTATATATAACTATGACCTGATCAGCCGTTTGAAGACCATCAACTCATTGATACTTGATGAGGGGATCTGACTACCTACCTACTAAACTAACTAATCACTATAAATACCTTACTATTATTTTATACCTAGGAGCTCGTGGCTAAATAACAAAAGCCGCACAGGTCGATCGTCAAGGTTAAGCAACGCTTGCCGAGGTTGGTCTTTGGATGGGTGACCATCTTAACATACCGAGTTTCCTCCGTGCCTCGGAAAGCACGTTAAGCTGTTGGTCCCGGCTGTCATTTGGAGATCTATGGCAGTCGTTACGGATAGTCAGAAGCCAGAAAATCTGACACCAGTCTTGCCAAGGAGTAGGTACCGTGTTACCCAGTTAATGGGTTGTGGAGGTCTGGTAGGCAGCCGCTCCACGTAAAATACTGGTATTCAGCTGAATCCGGTTTGACTGGAAGCCGACCCCAATATAGTTGGGAAAAGGCTAGGCAGAAGGAAGGTCTTCAAATGGCTGAACAGATTTCCATGAAACATGGCTAAGAACACTCGAGATAGAATTATCTATGACACAAAAAAAACTAAACGAAAATCGGTTCATCCGTTTGGAAGTTGCGATACCACTTACAGATACACAGATACACAGACAGACATGTTAAACTTATAACACCCCTCTCTTTGTGTCGGGGGTTAAAAACAATGCCAGCACTCTCGATGGACTTAAAATAAACGGTACCAATGTCAAGGTTTTTGATCATTTCACGATACATACATAGTTTAAGATAGAGTCCTATTACATTTTTTACGGAAATTCATGATTTTTGACGCTGTAGTTTTCAGCAGCAGTAAGATATTTTAATTATTTGATCCTGAATAACGATAGTGCCAGTCTCTTTCTTGTAAGTTAGAGTTACACATTTTCATTTTTCTTTTCGTGTAATTTACTATAAATATTTTACGAACGCAGTTAGCAAGAAAACATGTCTGCGATGGAACTTTGACGGTCAAATTCACATTGTTACTATCAATTCTTTTAAAAGCTGAAATTACTAATAGGTAAGTTGAATGTTTTACTTGTTTATTGGAGTTCTAGAATTTCTTTAAAGTCCTTGAGTTTTCACGGAAAAAAACGTAAAGAAAACTTAATTTAAGCCAGAAATGTCTTGATTCAGCGTCCATTATATTCCAAATAAAAACAATTTTATCAAATAAATTAATATAATATAAAATTTCAATCTACAATGAATACGTTTCATTAGTTTTCGTTTGTCAATATAATAAATCAAAATTACAATAAATAAAATTAAAGTACTATTTATTCTGCGTCAATTCAGCGCGCGCGCTCCTCAGTCTCGCGCGAGCGCCCAAATAAACTATAATCCTATTCAGACTAGTAAGTACCTATCAAATTTTTTTTGCGGACTATAGATGTACCCCCAACGCAGACCAACGTAACTTCGTCTATTGCAAACGAGCATTTACGATTCGTAATAGGACTCTTAAAAGAGCTTCCCAAGAAGAACCTTTGGTAGGAACATGACTTTTGTAGTTGACGGCACGGTTGGCGCAGTGGTTGAGCGATTGGCTGCTGCGTCGCGTGTCGTGGTTTCGATTCCCGCACGGAAGGACGTTTTTTTTTTTTTATCTCTGTATTGAAAGATGGCTCTTTGTGTATGTGACTTTGTGTTTGTAAACGCACCCACGATACAGGAGAAATTCCTAGAGAGGGGCGTTTTAAAAAAAACAAAATGTCAGTATGTTTGTTAAGTTAATGACTTAGGTAATTCTACGCTAAGTACCTACTGAAGTTAAGGATTTTTAGCACCCTTGCAGCTTTAACCCTTGAATGGTTCAAGACTTGCATCGCCTTGTGTGGTATATATTCTGAAAATATATTCATTCACCTTGCCCGTGAATGTGCTTACACTGTCGTGTAGGTACGAGTAAGATATAATTGAGTAAGTCAGGGGGTAACTCAAAAATCCTCTAGATTCACTCTGCGCGACCAAAGAATAAATAATCCAAAATTTCCCAAAAGATAAAGTTTACATTAGTAATGTATAGGTCGCGCGTCGTCGACTGTAGATCGCGCGTCGTCGACTGTAGATATTGAAGTGTTCTTAAAAGTTTCCTGGTTTACTTTCTCCGTAGACCAAACCGTTTAGAAGAATTAAATCTAAAAAATATTACTGAAAATTAAGAAGTTAGAACCATTGAGGTATTACTACTACGCTAGTAATATAGTTCAATGGTTAGAACAGGTCTTTCGAGGTTGAAAGATTTAGTGGACACTCCTGGCATCTTTTTTTTTCCTATTGATAGGCAAACGTTACAACCACCAAAAAATTTGTACTTTTTACTGTGCAATTTAGGTACTGCGACCTTACTAGTTTAATTTGTCTACGGTTTTGTTTTGTCTAGAGTTGAATTGAAAGTCTACCAGTGCAATACTTACCAATATACATTGAGAAGTGCAAATAACTACGTCGTACAATTTGCTGGAACCTACTTTAGTGAAATGACAGGTAGGCGGTGAGCGATGAACAGCTCAGTCCATAGGCCACGTACGGCGCGGGGCAGCGAGCGGGCGCGCGCCGGTCTCCTGCGCCATCCGAGTCAGTCGGTCAGAGAGTACTGCGCGGCCGCACGGCACCCCGAGCGGCCCGAGCCCGCGAGCCCCAGTGCCAGTGCCCAGTCAGCCGCCGACAGAGCAGCCCGCGCGCAACATGGCCGCCGCTAAGTTCTCCCGCCAAGAGGTCGCGGCGCGCAACCAGCGCCACAACGCCGCCGTCATCATCGACAACGTGGTGTACGACGTGTCGGAGTTCATGGACGAGCACCCGGGCGGCGTGGACGTGCTGCTGGACAACGCCGGCAAGGACGCGTCGCAGTGCTTCTTCGACGTGGGCCACAGCGAGATCGCGCTGGACTGGCGCAAGAAGTTTGTGATGGGCGAGGTGGTGGACGAGGAGCGCCGGCCCGTGCTGCAGCGCGAGCCGACGCCGCCGGAGCCGCTGGTCGAGCCGCTGACGCTGGGCGCGCTGCTGAGCGTGTGGGGCCCGCCGCTGGCGCTGGCCGGCCTGGCCGCGCTGCTCTACATGTACCTGTTCCCGTAGCACGCGCCGGTCACCGCGCTACAGTGCCTACGCGTGCCAAGCGGAGCCCTGTGAGAGGAGTGTGTCTTTCAGTATATACCTAGTATAATGTACTCTGTGAGTGTGTCACTTGGGGACATTAGCAGTGGAGTCATGGGCTAAGGTGGGGTTTGTGGGTTAATAAGACCAATGGAAATCGAGTTCGAGCACGTCGTGTGGTGGACGTGAGTGTCGTGAGCATGCCGCGGCATCGAGCGAGTGCTGTGACGTATCTAGGTACCTACATGTTTTGTTCAAAAAAATACATAAGTTACGTAAAGGTGCTGAGTCTTTGTTTGGTTGTGTATGTAGACAAAAAGCGTTGTAATTAACGATAGGTATCTCAATTATTGTATGGAATAAAGGTTGTGTTTTATAATGTTTTTACACTCGCGGTGTTATAATTTCTTTAATGTGTTCTCGTACTAAAGATGTGATATACCTACCTTATTAAATAGGCACATACAGTACCTACCTTTATTTTATACATAAAGTATATTTATGGTAGATAGGTACCTACGTTGAGGTGTCATCGGTGTCGTCGGTGTCATGCTCCTGCGTCAACACTAATGAATAGGTATGCAGTTCGACTTGTTCATTTTACACATGATTTGATTAAACATACCTATTTGAAACTAGCTTCTGCCAGCGGCTTCGCCCGCGTGATCCCTAGGGAACATGTTCCCGGGATTAAAAGTAGCTTATTAAGATTCGTTAAGCCGTTCTGGCGTGATTGAGTAACAAACAACCAAACTTTCACATTTTCATTTTTTTTTTTCATTTTTTCTATTGATTGTAGCGTGTTGAAAAGTATGTATACTATAACCAGCTCAGGAGTATGAAAAATAATTATACCAAGTTTCGTTAAAATCCATCGAGTAGTTTTTGTTTCTATAACGGTTATACAGACAGACAGACAGACAGACAGACAACAATTTTACTGATTGCATTTTTGGCATCAGTGTCGATCCCTAATCACCCCCTGATAGTTATTTTGGAAATATATTTCATGTACAGAATTGACCTCTCTACAGATTTATTATAAGTATAGGTAACTAGGGTTGCCACCTTTTTTTGGGAGAACATAGTTTTTTTTGGTATTCGTTTCAGGCATTCTAACTTGAAAGAGTAACAAACATAGATATAATAAACAACTGTTTTTTATATTTCTGTGGTAACAAACATCCATTCTCACAAACTTTCGCATAAATTTATAATATTATTTGATTTTAATAAAAATGTTTAGTGCCTGTTCTCTTTGCTTTGTTTTTCTGGGAGGCATGCAAAAACCATAATAAGTTTCATGTTTTTATTGTATGGCACAAATTAAGTTTCACAAATAACGGACTTAACGTGTCGGGGCATTTGGTTTTGAAGCAGAGAGAAGTTTAAAATTAGAGAGTACTTCGGTTTTAATACTCCTCAGTATTTCAATATCTCGTATTAAATTATTTGTGTATATCATAATTATACTTACTACAATTGAGTAAAACATAGCACAATAATAAGTATAGTACGGGTGGCAACCCTAGATATAGCACAATAATTTTAATGATGACGCGTTACCACGCACAATATGCGCAGAACTGCAACAGTCTGTTCCGAGGTTCTAGATGTAGGTATTGTAGGTAGGACACACTCGTGTCATCGTGTGTACACGACAGGCAGCCTGGGCGGCGGAGTGTAGCGCGGTCGCACTTCGCAGGATATAGTAGTCTATGGTCGCAGGCCGATGCCGCTGCGCAACTATTTAGTACCTAATCTGTGCCGCTGCACTCAAGGTGAGCCGCTCCTCTCACGTGCGAGTGTGCGAGTGTGCGAGTAACACCACCACTCACACATCAATCCCACCTAATTCAATATTTTGTAATGTATTCCAACAATGACGCGTTACGGAATGTCAAAACAAGACTATTGTTTTATCGAAATACGACGATGGCATGTTTAATTAGTTTAACATATTTGGGTACGTACGGGGTCACGGGCGTACCTCGTATGGCGAAAGCTCGCTGATTTTTGGATGCCGTTTGAAAATCTTTGAATAAGTAGATCTTAGCCTACCTACCTCGTGCAAATCGATCGTGTTTCTGCCTTGGCCCTTGTTGTATCAATAATCGCCCACGGGTTGTAGAACTAATTTATTTTTGACCGTTATTTTCCAAGCTCTCAACAGTCTCAACTGCCACGCTCGTTCATGTCAAACACGTTTAATAACAAAATCTTAAATTAATTACGTCTATAAATACTCCATAGTACTAACATTTACAAACATTTGAAAAAATGCTTCCACTTAATACAAAACTATGGTTTCAATGACCAAGCACCTAAAAAACGATAAATATAAACAAAATGAAACTGCATGAATGCGTAACTTACTTCTTAGCAATTCAATATTGCAAAGAAAGAATAAATACCTACATTATACTATAGGAGAACAAACAAAGGGTAAGCATTTCTTCCAATTATATAAAAATAAAATAAAAAACTATCTAGTGGATTCATGCGGCTGTGGCTGTGGAGCAGGACCATCATTTAACCAAGCATTTTTATCATGGATATAATCTTCCAATTTATAATATGCTTGTCTACATAGTATTAATTGTATACATGTTTTAAATTTACTCTCATATTCGAGAATAGCGAGTGGTATTTTATTATAAAATTTAACACAATATCCCTTAAAAGAGGTGTGGTGTGTGTCTTTTTGTGAAAATTTTGTATTTCAAACGCATAAACGAAATTTCATGATAATATATTTCATGCAGGCGCTTCATTATGTCATTCAATTGGCGTAATTATTTATCTTTTCAAATAATGACTTGGACAGGTGAATCAGAAAATCATTTATTCATTTTATGTATGTACATCTATACTAATATTATAAAGAGGTAATTTATATCTATATTATCTATACTAATCTATACTAGTATCTATATTATATTATACTAGTATTTATATTTGTATGTTTGTAAGTTTGTATGTAGGGGGTAATCTCAGGAACTACTGGTCCGATTTGAAAAATTCTTTCAGTATTAGATAGCCCATTTATCCGGGAAGGTTATAGGCTATCATCACGCTAAGACTAAAAGGAGCCGAGCATTGATTGAAAATGTGACGCAAACGAAGTTGCGTGGGTCAGCTAGTAATCTATAGGTACTAATCTATACTAATATTATAAAGAGGTAAAATTTGTTTGTAAGTTTGTGAGTTTGTATGTTTGTAAGTTTGTATGTAGGGGGTAATCTCAGGAACTACTGGTCCGATTTGAAAAATTCTTTCAGTGATAGATAGCCCATTTATTGAGGAAGGTTATAGGCTATATATCATCACGCTAAGACAAATAGGAGCGGAGCAGTAATGAAAAATGTGACGCAAACGAAGTTGCGCGGGTCAGCTAGTAATATTATAAAGAGGTAAAATTGTTTGTAAGTTTGTAAGTTTGTATGTAGGGGGTAATCTCAGGAACTACTGGTCCGATTTGAAAAATTGTTTCACTGGTAGAAAGCTACATTATTCGTGAGTGCTATAGGCTATAAATTATAAAGATATCATGCATATTAGTCGAACTATCTCAATTTTTGTCTATCCAGGCGGAAAAAAATAGCTCTTACAACAGAGTTATTTGCGTGCGCTGCCTTAGCAGTTGTATATGTATAATTGAAAACAATGTATGGCAACCTGGTCCGCCTATAATAGTTCTACAAAAAAGTCCGCGGCACCATATTTCTATGTTTTATATTTTAGCAGATATAGTAGCCTTAACATATTTTTTTAACACATTTTATGTGTTAAAAATAATTTTTTTAACACATAAAATGTGTTAAAAAAATTATTTTTCGACGTACTTATCTTTGGACGATTTTTTAAACAACAAAATACTAAACCTTATCGAAAAAAATGTTATTTTGATCACAAGAACATCATAGAGATACGATTTGCCCAAACAGAAACAGTATGTCAATTGGTTGAATAGTTTCGAAGATAATATAAAATTACTAAATCGCAAAACGCCGCCCGCGCCGTCCATTCACGAACCGCATTAGAACATGCTTTGTACGGACGTTTTATCCAATTTACCCATAGACGGCGTTGTGCAATTACGTCATTTTTCTGAATCGTGGTGTTAAGATTTTCGCGGTTTAATGACCCTCTCCAGTTATTATTTAACTTTTGTCGTTTGGTAGTTAAGTTGTACGTAGTTGATTGAATGTTTTTGGTCTTTAAAATTGTTTTGGTTGCTCGGTTTCTCAAAACACAATTACAATATTACTTCGTTCTCATTCTTCGAGTTCGAAGCTGTGATATTTCTGTTTTTGGGATATCGGACAGTTTCAGCGATTGTTTATCATCAGACATCCCAGACATGAGACAAGAGCAGCTCGAGTACGCCGTACGGAAGAGCCTCTCGAGGTATAGAGAAAATATTTCGCAAGCACTCGCTGGGAAATCTAGCTCCGAGCGTTCACAGCGGCTTGCTAACCAAAGCTGGAGAACATCGCAGGTCCGTGCTCGGGAATCTAGCGCTGAACGTGCACAACGTCTCAGTGATTTAAAGCAGCATGTCTCTGCAACAAGGGACAGGGAGTCTAACGCTGAGCGCTCGCAGCGGCTCGCTAGCCTAGCTACATACATATTATTATGCAAAAACAAAACCCTCCTTTTGGCCGTCAGGAAATAAATCATAGCAGTCAGTACTAACCGAACCACACTCATAATTTCATCACAAGTTAAAATGTTTACCGCCCGACGAAGTGGGCACGGGTCAGCTAGTATAATATTATAAAGAGGTAACATTTGTTTGTAAGTTTGTATGTAGGGGGTAATCTCAGGAACTACTGGTCCGATTTGAAAAATTCTTTCAGTATTAGATAGCCCATGTATCGAGAAAGGATATAGGTTGCATATCATCACGCTAAGACTACAAGGAGCCGAGCATTAATGGAAATTGCGTGGGTCAGCTACTACAAAATATTTTTATTGGGAAAATAGAAAGTAACATTACAAAACGTGTTTGGAGTCTCCTTTTAAGCAAACTTTTAAAAAACATACAATTTAAATTTTTAAATCTAATATATAAAATTCTCGTGTCACAGTTTTCGTTGCCATACTCCTCCGAAACGGCTTGACCGATTTTGATGGAATTTTTTGGTCTTATCCGGTATCTATGAGAATCGGCCAACATCTATTTTTCATCCCCCTAAATGTTAGGGGTAGTCCACCCCTAATTTTTTTTTAAATTTTTTGGCAATATTATTCATGAATAATGTGACGCAGACGAAGTTGCGCGGGTCAGCTAGTATTTCTATAAAAATACAATAAATCATTTCAAAATATAACTACTGGCCAAGTGCGAGTCGGCATCGCGCACGAAGGGTTCCGTACCATTATCTATAAAAACGCAAAAAAAAACAAGTAGAGCCTTCAATATTTATTTTATTAGTGTTTGTTGTTACAGCGGCAACAGAAATACATCATCTGTGAAAGTTTCAACTGTCTAGCTATCGCGGTTCTTGCGATACAGCCTGGTGACCGACAGACAGACAGACAGCGAAGTCTTAGTAATAGGGTCCCATTTTTACCCTTTGGGTATGGAACCCTAAAAAAGTAGCCCACAAGGATTGGGAACAGGGTCCAAGCTACCGGTGGTCAGGAAAATTATTATTATGCGTTCTATAAATATTACTATTAGTTACTCTGAGGCATCAAAAGTAGCCCACAAGGATTGGGAACAGGGTCCAAGCTACCGGTGGTCAGGAAAATTATTATTATGCGTTCTATAAATATTACTATTAGTTACTCTGAGGCATCAAAAGTAGCCCACAAGGATTGGGAACAGGGTCCAAGCTACCGGTGGTCAGGAAAATTATTATTATGCGTTCTATAAATATTACTATTAGTTAATCTGAGGCATCAAAAGTAGCCCACAAGGATTGGGAACAGGGTCGAAGCTACCGGTGGTCAGGAAAATTATTATTATGCGTTCTATAAATATTACTATTAGTTACTCTGACGCATCAAAAACCAAAACACCAACATAACAATTACTAGCTATTTGCAATATGAAGTTGGGCCTTCAGTCAGGGGCCACCTATACTGGGGGACCCCCTCACACTGTTTGCGTCCACGTCGCGTCCCCTGGAAACGGCCCAGTCCTGTCACCGTAACGGAGTGGCAGACTGGGCACGGCCAAAGTACAGTGTGCATTCGTAGTCTATTTTATCTTCACCTTGCGGTTTTTATCTTTTTGCGGTTTGACTACGATCTCGGCGGAGGCAATGCCTAAGCCCAAGCGGGACGCCATAGGGCGTTTCTTAAAAGGCCCTTCTCAGGGCCGACCCAAAGGCCCTTCTCAGGGCCAATCCGACGCTTCAGCGTCAGAAGCTAGCCGCGCGCCGTCTGCAGCTAGCTTCTTCAGGACGGCAGACGAGACGTCGGACTCCTGCGAGTCCCTCGTCAGCGTCTCAGACGCGGGCACTTCGCGGTCGCGAAAGCGCCCCGCACGTCGCAACGAAGGGTCTGGAGGTTCTTCGGCCTCAGGCTCGACAGGGCTGGCAAAGGCGAAGAGGCCAGCAACAGCCGCGGACACCCACTCAGTGGGTCTCGAGGATGCCCAACGACAATTGGACCTATCCCGGCGGGAGCAGAACCAGCAGGAGCTGGAGGAGCGGGTAGCTGCGAAGGAGCAGCGAGCGCGTGCCGCCCGGGCCAAGTCTGGCTACGGCGCGTCCCGCGTTTTGTACGCCGACAACTCCGTGGCGGAGCTGGAGCGTATGGCGGAGGAGGACGAGGAGGAGATCGTGGAGGTCGCCGCCAAGTCCTCACACCTTAAGGGCACTTTTCAAAAGGCCCTTAAGTGCCGGGCCGCGAGTATGCGCGGCATCGTCGAAGAGCTGGTCCGGCGGACAGCGACCGACGAAACGCGGCAGCTGCAAGCGAAGGTGGATCGCCTGCAACTGGAGGTCAGCCAGCTTCATCAGAAGTTGGCTGTCGCAACTGCCCCGCCAAGTCAGGGCACGTCGCCTGCGGTGGAAGCCCCCGCCTCCAACCTTGAGGACGTCATCCGCAAGGTTGTCATGGAGGAGCGGGCTTTCACCCGAGCCTGCTTGGCAGGCATCGAGGACCGGCTCCTGCCAAAGCAGCGCCTCCGACCACCGCTTGCGGCGGATAAGAGGCAAAGTCAGCCGGGGCCGTCCTCGCAAGCGGAGGACGCCAATCTCCCTTCGACCACTCCGTCCAACCAGGAGGGCTGGATCGAGGTGGTCGGGAGGGGGAAAGGCAAAGGAAAGGGGAAAAAGACAGCGACAGCCGTCTCTGCTGTCCCCACCACTACGCCTCCCAGCCAGTCGCAGACGACTGGGAAGGGGAAGGGGAAAGGCAAGGGCCGAAAGGCGGCAGCGGCCGCCCCCGCCACCACGCCTCCCAGCCAGTCGCAGGCGACTGGCAAGGGGAAGAGGAAGGGGAGAAGGAGGGGGAAGCTTGTTCCCCCACAGTCCGCAGCCGTCGTCGTGACGCTCACTGCGGAGGCTGCGGAGCGCGGGGAAACGTACGCGTCTATTTTGTTGCGTGCGCGTGCCAATGCCGATCCCACCAAACTGGGGATCGGCAAAGTCTCCTGCCGGCGTACCCAAACCGGGGCTCGTTTTTTTGAGTTCCCGGGGGCGGAGGGCAGCGCCAGCGCCGACCTCTTCGCAGCAAAGCTGCAGGAGGTCGTCGCGGACGCGGCCAAGGTGGCCCGACCAATCAAGTCGGCGGCCATAGAGGTGACGGATCTCGACGACTCCGTCACCAAAGAGGAGGTAGTGGCGGCGGTCGCTGCAATCGGTGGATGTAGCGTCGCAGCGGTACAGGGCCGCGACATCAGGGTCGGCCGCGGCGGCATGGGCTCTATGCGGCTCGAGTGCCCAGTCGCCGCCGCCAAAGCCGTCCTTAACAAAGGACGGCTCGCCGTCGGCTTCAGCTCGGGTGTGGTCCGGGCACTTGACGAGCAGCCTCTTCGCTGCTTTAGGTGCTTCGGCATCGGACACACCCGAGCCCTCTGTCCGTCCAAAGTCGACAGGACGGACAATTGCTATCGCTGCGGTAAGGACGGCCACAAAGCGGTCTCCTGCACGGCCGCTAAGCCGCACTGCGCGGTGTGTGCCGCCAGCAGCCGCCCGGCGGGTCATATAATGAAGGGGAGGAATTGTAATCCTCCCCCTACGAGGGGCAAAGCGCAGGCGCCAGCTGGGCCTGTTGCCAGCGCAGCTGCGGAGGAGGGGGGTGCGATGTCCGACTAATGGATAGAGTCGAACATCGCATCCTCCAGACGAACGCCAACCACTGCCGGGCAGCCCAGGATCTGCTGATGCAGACCATGGCTGAGTGGTTGGTGGACTTGGCGGTGGTCGCCGAGCCTTACTCGGTCCCTGGCAGCTGGCTAGGCGACCGGGACGGCTTAGTGGCGTTGGTGTCGCGGTCTTCCACAGACTCCCCTCCCCTGTCGCTCTTAGAGAGGGGACCGGGATACGTGGCCGCCGCGTGGGGAGATCTGGCCCTGGTGGGGGTCTACTTCTCCCCTAACCGCCCTCTCTCAGACTTTGAGGACTTCCTGGAGGTCCTCACTGCTGTCGTAGCGAGGGCGGCGCCACGCCAGGTCGTGGTGTCGGGCGACCTGAACGCCAAGTCGGAGGCCTGGGGCAACCCGGCTGCCTCCTGCAACGTCCGGGGACGCGCCGTCGTGTTTTGGTCGGCGTCATGCGGCGTGTCCCTCCTCAACAGGGGGGCGGTCCACACATGTGTGCGGCAACGGGGAGGGTCGGTGGTCGACGTGTCGTTTGCCACCCCCGTCCTTGCCGCACGCATCGTGAACTGGCGGGTTGAGCTGGTGGAGACATTGTCGGACCACAGATATGTGCGGTTCGACATCTCCACCCTGCATGGCTCCCGGGGGGAGATGGCTCGCTCTGGCAGGTCTCCCTTCCCTCGGTGGGCCCTCACTCGCCTGGACCGCGAGGCAGCCAAGGAGGCTGCCTTCCTGCAGGACTGGCTGTCGCCCCCTGTCGAGGTCCTGGACGTGGACTCCGCAGCGGCCCAGCTGAGGGGATCCCTGACCGAGGTGTGCAACTCTAGCATGCCTCGGTCCCGTCGTCCGCCTCCCCGTCGTGCCGTCTACTGGTGGTCGGAGGAGCTGGCAGGCCTCCGGGCCACCTGCGTGGCGGCCCGTAGGGCCTACACGCGGAGCCGTCGGCGCAGCGCACGTAGCCAGACAGACGAGGACCGTCTCTACGCTTCCTACCGGGAGGCAAAGGCGGCCCTCAAGTCGGCTATGTGCGCTGCCAAGGACTCGGCAAGGGCCGAAATGTTAGAGGGTCTCGATCGGGATCCCTTTGGGAGACCATACAGGGCGGCGCGGAACCAACTGCGGCCCCATGGTCCCCCATTGACCGAGACCCTCGAGCCGGCGCTACTGGATGGGGTGGTCCGGTCCCTGTTTCCGCGCAGGACCGACTTCACCCCACCAACGATGGACCCCCCGCGGGGGGCGGCACCACCGGCGGAGGCAGACGTGCCCCCGGTGACGGCGGAGGAGTTCCGCGAGGGTCTCCTTGGCCTCCGCGCCAAGAAGACGGCCCCCGGTCCGGACGGCGTCCCAGCACGGGTGGTGGCTATAGCTGCCGCTCAAATGGAGGACAGATTTCGGGACCTGTTCAGCGCGTGCCTCGCGTCTGGAAGGTTCCCGAAACTGTGGAAGGAGGGGCAACTATGCCTCCTCCGCAAGGAGGGACGCCCAGCAGACTCCCCCTCGGCATACCGACCCGTCGTCCTGCTTGATGAGGTCGGCAAAATGTTCGAGGGGATCATCGCCTGCCGGCTCAACAGCCATCTGCGGGGGGTAGGGCCAGACCTGTCGGACGCCCAGTTTGGTTTCCGACAGGGGCGTTCGACCATCGACGCACTGGCCCTACTGAAGGGGCAGGTGAAGGGGGCGGTCGAGGCTGGGGACGGAGTTTTGGCAGTGTCGTTCGACATAGCCAACGCCTTCAACTCCGTCCCCCACTCGACGATATTGGAGGCACTCCGCTATCATGGAGTGCCCCAATACTTGCGGGACCTCCTGGCCGACTACTTGGAGGACCGAGAGGTCCTCCTTGTAGACAAAACGGCCAGGTTGCGGCGGTACGGCGCAGAGTGCGGTGTTCCACAGGGGTCGGTACTTGGGCCCCCCTTGTGGAACATCGGGTTCGATTGGCTCCTGCGGGGAGCCCTCCTCCGTGGCACGAGTGTCATCTGTTACGCGGATGACACTCTGCTCACTGCCCGGGGGAGGACATTTGGGGAGGCGGCCTGTCTGGCCTCGGCTGGCGGATCCTTGGTCGCAGGAAGGATCCGCCGCCTGGGGTTGAGGGTGGCGCTGAACAAGACCGAGGCCGTGTTCTTTCGCGGGCCTCGGCAGCGCTGCCCTCCAGATGCCCACATCACTGTGGAGGGCATCAGGGTGGGGGTCCAGGCCCAGATGAAATATCTGGGCCTGGTACTGGACAGCAGGTGGCGCTTCGGCCCGCACTTCAGCGGGCTGTCGACGCGCCTGCTGAAAGCCGCGGGTGCGCTCTCCTGGCTCCTCCCGAACCTGGGTGGGCCCAGTGCGCAATGCCGGCGCTTGTATGCCGGCATCCTGCGGAGCATGGCCCTATACGGGGCCCCAATCTGGGCGGACTCCCTCCATAGGAGGGAGAATGCGACGGCGATCCGCAGGCCCCAGAGGGCCATCGCGCAGCGGGTAGCGAGGGCCTACCGCTCTGTGGGCTTCTCGGTGGCGTGCGCTCTGGCCAGCACCCCTCCTTGGGAGTTGGAGGCGTGGGTGCTCGCCAGAGTGTACGAATGGACGGCGCGCCGAAAAGCGCTCGGGGAGCGCCCCGTCGCTGAGGAGCGGGAAGCCGTGCGGAGGGAGGCGAGGGACGCCATCATCGTCCATTGGACAGAGGACCTCGCCTCCGCCACCTTTGGTCGTCGGACCCTGGACGCGCTCGGTCCAGTCTTGCGAGACTGGCTCGAGCGGCCGCACGGCTTCCTCTCCTTCCGTCTGGTGCAGGTGTTGTCTGGTCACGGCTGTTTCGGCACACACCTGCACCGGGTCGGGAGGGAGGAGACACCGGCGTGTCACGACTGCGGTGCGGCGGAGGACACGGCGCAGCACACACTGGAGGTGTGCCCAGCTTGGTCCGAGCCGCGTCGCAGTCTCACTGCGGAGATCGGGCAGGACCTCTCCCTTCCCAGCGTGGTCAGATGCATGCTGGGGAGTGAGGAGTCCTGGGCCGCGGTCGCCTCCTTTTGCGAGGATGTCATCTCGCAGAAGGAGGCGGCGGAGCGCGCGCGGGAGGACGATCCTCTCGCTGCGCCGCACCGCAGACGAAGGCGAGGTCGGAGAAGACGCCCTCTTCTCCCTCCTCGCGGTGGTGATGGGCGGGCGACAGGCGCGGGGGCGCCTCTGCCCGCATTGCACACGTCACCACCATCGTCGGAGGTTCCCGGCCCTCCCCCAACGGGGGGGGCGTGAAGGGCCCGCTGTGAAGGCGGGCGGTCGTCGGAGGTGGACTGGACGTAAAGGCTACGCCGATCTCCCAGTCCACCCCCACTAAGACGCTGCGGGAATTTCATGCTGGGTTGTTTTAGTGGGTATACCGGGCTTGCCCGGGGAGTCCCACATACCCCTCCCACTCCCCCGAGTGAGAGGGTATGCGTAACGCATTTTTTCCCAGCCGGAAAAAAAAAAAAAAAAAAAAAAAAAGGGGCCACCTATACTGGAAAAAATATGGAAATACCAGCGTGGCGACATTTTATGAGCTGGTCTTAAGTAAGGTCTAACGACCCCACACACTCTAGTGTCAGAGTTTCTAAACCGCCTCAAGGGCGGACGGTCGGGACGGGAACTGGTGAATAAACAGACATGCGATTTCAGCAATCCCCGTCCATTTGCTATCATTTTATTGAGAACTTCCGTCGCCTATCTCCGAAGTTCTTCATCGAATCTTCACTAAACTAAAATGGGACTACTACTTTTTACTTTTTATAAGAACGCGTTTGACCACTATCTCACCTGATGGCGATGATGCGGTCTAAGATGGAGCACACTTACCTAGAAGTAACCTATTTGCTCTTGGCTTAAAGACTCCCAGTTTGTAGCTATCAGGAAACACAGACTCCGGCAGGGAACTATACTCTTTTGCTGTACGCACTATGAATGTGTTGCCAAAACGTTTTGTGCGTGTGGGTGGGATGTCCACCATGTACCGGTGTCGCATCGCCGTACGTCTTGTGGTCCAATGATGGAACGGATTTAGCGGATTAAATTATGCAACTCCGTTGCTTATTCGCTAAAATGCAAGCGGTAGAAAATCGACAGGCTAGCAACTCTGCGTCGATGGTCAATACTTTGGAGCTTCGACTCTATAAGAGTATGGATGTAACTAAGATGGGTCTATAATTCGACAGGTAAGCTCGACTGCCCTTCTTGGGGACGTGCTGCACGTTAGCTTGTTTAGCTTTTGGCACTTTCCCAGTCTGAAACGAAAGCCGTGTCAAGATCGGAGACAACTCAGGCGCACAAATCTATAGAACCCGGTATAGAAGCCAGTATCCCGTCGATGATATGATGACCTGATGATCACGGGACCACCTGGGAAGTCTTCACTATCAAAAACACTCGAAACGATTCTGAAGTTCGAGCTGAAACCTCTCGGAGTTCTGGATCTGGATCTGTGCTGGACGGAGCAGCGTAGACCTCATCAGTCGAGACCTTTCCAGCTACAAATTTAAGTTCAATGTGCCTCTTATCATGCGGGGATCACTTCCGATTTTCGCGGCGTTGATCACAGAGACAAAATTGATATTTTTCGAATGCAGTCAATCTCATTTCTAGTCGCACCGTGGGGGCTCTGCTCGGTCCACTTCCTGTGTTCACGCTTTCTGAAGAAGGAGTTCATGATACAGAGGCCCTCCTTCTCCATAAGTAAATGTGCTCGGTGGTTTCGACGTCCAAATCCACATTGCCTCACTTGCAGCACATTGCGTCACAGTCTCATTTACCCAGTTTGGCATTGAAGTCAGTTTTATGACCATGTGTGACTGTAGGTATATCCTCTTAGATGGTCTCTATTTCGTCGTCAGGGTGTGTCGAGGTTGGGGTTGGGGCGTAAAACTGTACGACCTTCAACGAATATCTGGACGATATTCTGAGTATAAGGTACGCCACCCTGGCCTGCACACTCTCGCTTCGATTCTCACCACATTGGACACATACCTGTGAATGATAAATCCGACACCATCCTGGGACTTCTGTTCACCCTGCTGGAAATAGAGCAGATTGCCGGATTTGAGTATTTTCGTGTCCTTCCCCTCTCTTCGGACTTCAGACAATCACACAACTCTTACCTGCTCAATTCCTCTTCAAGTTCGGTGAACTTCTCGTCGGTCCGGAGTGTTCTCGTGTTCAGTGTTGCCAGGTCCAGTCGTAGGAGTTTTTTGGGGTAACCGGCTCCATATAAGTTGATATAAGTAACATAAACTTAATCCTTTTTTAAGAGATCTACCTTCGTAATTATTTGAAAAGAGAAATAATTACGCCAAATAAATGAAATAATAAAGCGCCTGCATGAAATGTAGCTGCAACTTACTACTGAGATCTCCGACACCCTCTGTTGATTTTTGAAGGTACTAAATACTGGTGTGCGGAAAGATGTAATACATTGTAGTTTTGGAGTACAGGCATGGTCTCGTCCCTCCATTATAACGCATCATAAACCTTCATAGAAACTGGGTAGCACCCCATGTGTCCTTGATCGAGTGTTGATTTGTGTTTTTAATATTGAGTTTTACTAACATAGTTTTTAAGTACTTACTAACACAGTTATTATGGATTGTGATTGTTATTGTTGTTGTTAGATGTTTATGGATGCTTCAAGTTATCTGATATAAAGCATTAATAATAATAATGGCGGGACCAGTGTTATCGTGAAATTTCGTTTATGCCGTGTGAGGTAAAAAATTTTAGGCCAGGTACAAAATAGTACTACATAAATGGGTATTATATTATATATATATGTACGTGGGAGAATCTTTCAATTACAAGATTTGGTCCCGTCATTATGACGTTTATACAGGTTGGTGCGGCACGGTAGCGGTGTGACGGCGGCAGCGCGAGTGCAGCCACTTTCATCCACTTTCACTGCGCGCGCGCCGTCTCGCTAGCTCAGCGTCGCGCTCGCGTGCGCAGCGCTCCCTGCCCGCACACGCGCGGCACTACATCGTCAGTGACCTGACGGCTCGTACACTCGTACACTCTACAAAGTATCCAATCAGCGATGCTCCAGAGCATCCCCTGCTGACTGATCATTTCCAATCCCAGCGCTTCCTGTTTAGTATAACAGTTACTACCTATACTTAAAAAAAAATAAGCAATCATAAGCTTCACAGCAAAGTGGCATACGGCCACGGCTATCCTCTGAACATCACCATTTGTAAATTTTCTTGTTTCAAAGTTTTGAAGGGCGTGATATTTTAGTAGTCGGGTGGTTCCGGAGTAAAACAACGTACCATCTATAGTTTCGCCATGTCCAATGTCCATCCGTCCTTGGTTTTTACTTCGACACTATTCATGCTGCGAAGCTGTTATTTTGAAGATACACTTCCGAAGTTCTTAACCAAAATTTGTAAATCTTTTATTTATAAGGTAGGTATAATACGTTGATGTCAATGTGCTTCAAGGTATCCGAAACTGTAAAACATTCCTTCCTCACTTACACTCTCACAGGTGAGAAAGTTGAAAATCTATTAAAAAACCACCCAAGAGCGAGTCGGACTCGCGCGCCAAGAGGATTCCGTACCATCATAATATAAAAACGTGAAATGTTTTTAAATTTTCTTTGGCGAGGCCTTATAATTTTATGTATTTCTTATTTATTTATTTATTTAACATAACATTTTGCACAATAATGGCACATGTGACTTAGTGCAAGAGCAAACGTCATCTAAAACTGTTCCAAATTTTAAGTTGATAGTGTTAGTAGTTCTAGAGATATCAAACTGTGACAGAAGGACAGACTTAGCCTCACCATAAGAGTTCATTTTTATCATTTTAGTACGGAACCCTAAACATTTACCGATTGTTGTATCTTGATGCGCTGGCGTCTGAACCTTCCATACAGGAAGAGAACTTTCTGAACTAAAAAAATAGACTACTTTTCGATATATATTTTTTTTTGTGTTCGTACCGAATAGGCTCCATACATAACTTTCATTAATGGAAAGCTAATTATCAGGTAGTAACATAGGCTATAATTTATTAAAACAGAGTGTCGCGGAACACTCGCGGTTGGAACGAACTTACATAACGACTTCTAAACAGCTATAAACAAGCTCGTTGGAAGTTGAATTAAAATATAATTAGTGAACACCAATTAAAGGCCAATGGCATCATTCAATACTTTTAATTGATTTCAGTCGATGCATTTTCAACTGTACATTTGGAATAATTTTTTACTCATCAAAATTTGATATCGAAGTCATTCTGAGAAATTGTGGACTGACAAAAATGGCGCCCAAACAGAGCACAAGTCTATAGACTATCCGATTTCGTGAATTATTAAACATGAAAACAACACTCTCATGGGTCTGTTCACACGTGAGCCCAAACCAACAAAGACCAATTGCAATGCATTCCAATTAAATTGGAAACTTGGCCCCTCGGCCAAGTTTTTGTCAATTGGATTGACATTGGAGCTGGAAAAAGTAGTTTTGACTGGATCTATTAATCAAAACTCTAAAAGAAATTAAGGTGGTCGACATACACTAAAAGAAAACGCTCGTATAAAGTTTTTTAAAACCAAATATAATTTGAGAATCGACGGATATTTGAATATTGCTTTTTAATCTGCGGCCTAAGTGACATGCCGCATTTAATTGAACAGCTAAGCAAGTAGCGGAACATAGGGCACAAGAAGCGAAGATGCTCGATGCCATTCACGTCAGGTTCCTTCAAGCTCTGCAGACAGAAACAGGGCTCCATTCTAGAGGTCGTTCGACGTCATACTTACTCGTTAAAATGGATTTTTCCTAATATTCTACTGTTTTGACTAAGAGCGTCAGTCAAAATCGCTTTTAACCACATATTGTCATTACGCAGTCTTCTCATGCAAATAGCTTGTGGCTAACTTCCTGTAGCTGTCAATAACATCACTTGCGAGGGTAAGCACCTGAGAGTGCCAAAATGTTTGTTTACAAACACTGTGTAACGACTAACGCATACTGAGTGAGACCCTGACGCAGGACGCCGGCTCTGAGATGCACTTACTAACAAGAATTTTGCTCATCCAATATTGGTTAATAGCACGGTAAAGATAATATTATTATCGTGTAAATAGAATTGCTAAGTCAGCATGAGAGATGATTCCGGTTTTAATGATAGTGGTTATCAGAAGGGAGCGATGTGTGAGGCGGAGAGGGGGGCGGAGAGGGGGGCGGGGAGCGCGGTGCGAGGAGGCGCGCTTGCGCCGGTCGCCGCCACTCCGCACTCCACAGTGCTCCGCTCCGCTCCGACCAGACCGCGCGCAGACATGACCGTCAGACAGTTCACTCGGGAGGAAGTCTCCAAGAAGAACGGCAAGACTGAGGCCGTATTCATTATCGACAATGTAGTGTACGACGTGACCAAGTTCCTGGACGAGCATCCCGGCGGGCACGAGGTGCTGGTGAACGCGGCCGGCAAGGACGCGTCCGAGGACTTCGACGACGTGGGCCACTCGCTGGACGCCAAGGAGCTGATGCAGAAGTACGCGGTGGGCGAGGTGGTGGAGGCGGAGCGCGTGCTGGTGCAGAAGCGCAGCGTGGCGTGGGAGGACAGCAAGACGGACGGCGAGCCCGCCTTCACCAGCTCGTGGAAGTTCCCCGTGCTGCTGGGCGTCGTGGTCACGCTGCTCTACACCTACCTGTTCGGATAGTGCGATGTGTGTGCGAGTGTGTGTTCCTCTTACAGACTGCTGCTAGGTGTATGTTACAAGGTTTCGTGTATAATTTATATAATGTGATATTTAATTAAAGTCATTTTATAACGTTGATGATTGTTTTGTCACTGCTGTGCGTGAGAGCGGCCAGCTGCGCCTGTGGCCTCTGCCCGCCTGCCGCCATACTCATTCACTGTCCGCGCTCGACACAGATACGCATGGGTTGCTTCACCATTACTACCACTTACTACATCATACACATGAACACATCAAGTATATTATGTAACATGTCGTCTCCGCCGCCGCGCCGCACTGCTCACAGTGCTCACTGCTCAGAGTTCGCTGCTCGCCATTTCATATCTCGCGCAGATGATCATCTACGTCTCTGCCGTATGATAGTAACAAAAAAATGTGCGGTCGAGACGAGCGTGTTGTGCGCTGGAGTGTGCTGGAGGTCAGCCGGCCGCGTGTTTTTTACGCAACAGGAAAATAAAACAATGATGTCATTAGTGGCTTCAAAAGTGGATTTTACTGAATGAGAATATAATTATTTTATACGATGTTTGTATAAATGAAGTAAAGACTCGAAATAAACAAACCTGGCTGGTCGCTGAGGGCCTGGTGGCAGGAGGAACTGTTGTTCAGAGCAAACACTCCTAAGCACCGCGGCTCACTATGGAGGATCAAATGATCACTATGGAGGTATAACGTGTCTATATTGACTTTAAATTAATCACTTTGCAGTCTACCAGTGCAGTACATATTATTATTTATTTTATGTCACTGGACAATGGTAAACTCTGTAAGATTATAAAATAACTTGAGAGATTGTTAACTTTCGCTAGATTGTCAACTGAACATTTGAAATAGGTACGTTATACGTATCAAAGTTTGATAGCTTTAAATCTCTCGAAGGCATTCCGAAAAATTGTAAACTGACAAAAAAGCCGATCAATCACAGCACAAATCTGTAAATTATGCGATTTTGTGAGTTAGTAAACATGGGAACACGGCTCTCATTGGTATGTTCAGATGTGAGCTCACCTATCGATGGTCTAGAAGACAAAGGTGCTAAGTGCAAAATTTAGATTTTATAACATTTAATTGCCAAATACATTATTAATACATAACATAACACATACACGTATACATAAGTATATATTATACAAGTATAATGCTCATTTAGCTCATTTGGCATTGAAATGTTGAAAAAACAAAATTTTGCTCTTAGCACGTTTGTCGTCGAGACCATCGATACACGCCATAGAGTTACGAACTTACGAATTGAAAGTAGTCATTTTCAATTAGCGAGATAAAAAGAAACTCATAAAAAACCTTGGAGGTTTTGCGATCGTAACCAACATAGACCAATGAGGAGCCAAGTTTACAATTTAACTACCTAATACTTAGAACTTAGTGATCACGCCAAAACTGCAAAGCCGAAACTGCATGGAGATATTATAGAATAAGTACAAGAATAATTTTCTTGAACAAATGTTCATCTATATGTAGTACATACATATACATTTTCCTATTTGTACGCTTATATATATTTTAAACTACGAAACCAATTCTAATGCGGTTTAGATCAATAGACAGAGTGATATAAGGAAGGAAGGAAGGAAGGTTTATATGTTTAATTCGTCCCGAAATTCGTACGGGAACGAAAAAATAGGATATGCGCGTACGAAGTCGAAGGCAATAAGCTAGTTCAACAATATTTCAAGGGTTTACAATCTATGAAGATCTTTTGTGATCTTACGTAGTTCACAACTTTATCCGTTGACATTTTTATGTATCGGAAAGTATCCTGTAACCTACAAGTGCATACCGTCTAGTTAGCTAGGGGTCATCACAACAGCTCGATCTGAGGCTCGCTGACATTAGAAGGGCTAGACAACGCCGCGACCGCGACCGGACAAGCTGCGACTGTGAGATTCGGGTACCAGTGTGCAGGGGCCCTACTATGACGTGCCAATGTGATCATGATTAAGCTCAGAAAAAGGGATAGTGTTATGTGTCTTGTATAGCCCTGTCTCCCACCCACAGCTTATACATGATCTTTTTAAGATGTTATAGTAGGCCAGCAGGGCCCTACTATGACGTGCCAATGTGATCATGATTAAGCTCAGAAAAAGGGATAGTGTTATGTGTCTTGTATAGCCCTGTCTCCCACCCACAGCTTATACATGATCTTTTTAAGATGTTATAGTAGGCCAGCAGGTATCGCCGTATCAGACAGAACGCGGCGCGCTAACGTATATTTAGCTATGAAACAACAAGTTCACGCGCAATAGATATCTGGTCGAATTAAAGAATCGTGGCGAGTGTTAACGATTTGTTTACCAGCGATTGGGCACTGGCTCTACTGATAACTTGATAAGAATGTAATGTAAGAGATAGCAAGATGATAGAACTTCGAGGTCGCTGCTACACACCAACGCGGCTGACTAACAAACAGTTTTAAGCTGTAATTAGGTAATGTTGAGTAGTAAAGTGTGAAATGAGTAATCTATTGTTAAACAACGACTAATTGATTATAAAAAACTCTTCAATCTTGTTGTAGTATAGTACTACAGGTAGGTACTACACGACCAATGACATGTCAACAACACTTGCCTGATTCCTTGCCGCAACAGTAAAATTAACACAAGCTTGAGAGAGTTAGATAACAGATTGGTTGTTAACCTCTGCCCGCGCTGCGAACTGCTCATCATTCGTTCCTGACCGCGAGGCCGTGTACCTGCTGCGCCACGCACAACATAGTTACGTAAGGATTCGAAATGTGAGCAAGCAACTAAAATGAGTAGCTGTCACGATACTTAAGCAATCGATCTGGAGCTCCATTCGATTGTAAAGACCATTTTATGAATCACGCAATTAGGGTTCCAGAGCCCAGCTCGTCAAGGATACGCATTCAATTAATTCAATCATTAACATTTGAGGAACAGCGAGGTCTTTCTTAAATCAATGTCGATGCGAACTTCCGTGTTTTTTATTTTTCTAGTCGTCACGATGAGTGAGCACATTAGTGCAGAGATATATAGCTAGATGGATAGCTAGGTCGTTCTCATTATGAATTGTCGCAAACAATAAAAAACACACCTGCCATGTCTGAAAATGAACTAAAAATGAAAAACAAGCATTCACCCAATAATTTAAAACGTAAACACAATTTTTTTATTGAAATCGGGGGACAGTCGGTACTCTGGAACTAGGGGTGTCTCTGGTTGGTTGTTGGTTTGGTTATATTTTTTTCTTTTTTACCTTTCTTTTCTTTTTTTCTTATAGTATTTTGACAAACTAAGCTATAAAAAATTTTGTTCACATAAAAAATAGTAGACATTTTAAGAAAAAAGCAAAAAATATTCAAAATTACCTTTATTTGTTACTTACTCATTTAAAAAAAACTAAATTGAATGCATTTAGTTAAGTGGTAAAGAGTGTAAAAATTTAATACACTCTACCATTTAGGTTTATATATTTGGAGTTTTTTCTTAAGTTTTCGCTTGTTAGCGGCGCAATCGAACTTCAGTTTTCGCTACCACTTTGCATGTTTTTAGGACTTTAACTTCTCAAATGAATTACCAATTTCTAATTGAAAATAATTACCAAAATCCCAAAAAAATAAATAAAGCGGACTCAATAATGACCAAACATTCGTTGGACATTGACAAGTTCGGAACGCGGTAAGACATTCGTTTGGATACACTGTAATGACACTGTAATGTTTCGGAGAAAGAGAAAGAGTCGTTTTCTAGCGAAGTGGGTGGGGAACATACATTATATAGGTTGTTATAGGAAATATCGTTGCGGGATGAAGACTCTTTCTCCAGTTCGACTATACACGCTAAGTATCGCGTCAGTCAAAAGATAATGTTAAGGTTTTTTAAAGCGAAATATTAGTTTGTTAAATTTCGGTGTTGGGTACCCACTAAGTATAATATATATATTATATTTCTTCGAAATACTGTGAAAATACAATACATTCTAGTACGGTTGGCAACCCTAGCTGGAACATTTCTATAAAGGTCCCCCGCACGTATGCGACTAATGTAATGCATCTTCTGTCTCCTCCGTACGTAGGCGAGTGCATCCGTCACACGGTCACGCGAGCCACTAGTTAAGTAATTCTTCACATAAAAGTTCTCACTGCAGGCACCTATCTACTTACTGCAGCCGTTGGCCTTCATAGGTGTTACTTGTTCAGTCAACAAACATTATTAATATGGGTTTTTACTATTGGTACAGTGTTTATCTCAATATAGGTACCTACACAGTCTCTACATTAATGTGCTCACTCATCGTGACGACTACAAAAATAAAAACACGGAAGTTAGCATCGACATTGATTTTAAGAAAGACCTTGCTGTTCCTCAAATGTGAATGATTGAATTAATTGAATGAACTCGGCTCTGGAACCCTAATTGCATGATTCATAAAATGGTTTAGCCTTTTACAGTCGAACGGAGCTCCAGCGATTGCTTCATATGTTTAAAAAATCGTCTGATTGATAACGTAAAATACGCAACGGTCAAGGTTGCAATATAATTTATTTCGTTTGTTATTCTCATTTCGCAATGAGGCTGCTGGTGACCTGCTGACCAGTGCCGACTAGTGCCGACTTGTCAGATCACATAACTACAAGTTACATTAAAAACCTGGTGTCACCTGTTAATACGACTATAAATAAATTACTTTTCGACACATTTGCTCATAAAATGCATTTACGAAGCCTGTACCTATACATTGTTCGAAAGTTCAAAATTACGGACCATACAATGGAGCGTGCGGTAAAGTAGGTACTCTCACCTGTGTGCGTTCGCGCAGCGGAATGTTGTTGAATTAAAAGATTTTAATTATGCAGATATTTAGTGTATGACGTCGTATAATTGTGTATGGTATAAAAAAAATTGTGCACGCAGACATTGTGGAGAAATTCACCAAAAACTGATTCCGCTGGGCGAACGTTGTCCTGGCGGAACTTTTTTTAATTCATAGACTTTAGAAGAAAAGAGATGTGTCCAAAAATTTGTGTGTATTTGTGTGTAATTGTGTATGTATGAATAAAATTAGTGCATGCATAAACTTCGGAGAAATTCAAGTTTCCGCTACGCGAACGTTTGGCCATTACCTAGTTTTCATATAAAGCGCTTACATAGAGAGCTGTAGCTTTTTACATACGTTGTTTTGAATTTGTTTATATTTGTTTAAAAAACAGATTTAGAAAAAATCGTAGGGCTTAAAAGATAAAAATATAAACGTAAAATACGCTTATTAGGTCTTAGTTCTTAAAGTATGCACTTTGGGGTCTAGATTTTTACGTTTATACAAACCTTGTAAGTGTCTGCAACATGTTGCCGAGTATCAATGATGTTCCGTTAGTAATTAAAGAGTTATAGGACAATTTACCATGAATTGATCACTGTTTACAAAGCAGTCAAATATCACGACGTTCTAAAGGAATTGCATGGTAAAATGTATGCCAATGCCAAAATTTCATGTCATTAAATTCAGTAATTAAAGAAAAACAATTATAATACTGACGAAGCATCGAAAACCTACATAACCCGACCAAGTTCGAATAGCTACAAAAAAGCGGCCGTGCAATATATTTAGGTAACATCCCAAAATTTACAGTATAATATCGGTATTGAATTGGTATAGGTGATAACACAATTGTTGTTTCGATATAATAATGTCATTTATTTTTGTACACATACTTTTTTAAATGTATTTGACTATGACAGAAAGTAGGTACTATTTACGTAGGTACTTTATTTAAGTATGCTTTTGAGACTTTAGATATAATCTAGATATACCTATTATTTAAGACAAATAAAATTCATACGGATCAGGATTCTAACTATAGACCCCTTAGGGAAATTAAATAATTACCACATGTAAGTACCAGTATAGTGTAGTTCTGTTTAGGTAAATATTTATCATATTGTAGCTTATTACACTATTTAACCAATGGACTAGGCATGCACGAGCGTTCTCCTTTGCAACTTTAGTGGATCAACAATCTAATAACTTAAAAAAACTACTTCTTGAATCGATTTTTTAATTGATGTATACCGTTGTACTGGTAGTGACTTACGTATGTTGAGGTTATTTACTGTATTTGCTACTCATTTAAGAATATTTTCTTGAAAATACCTTTTTTATAACAATGTTTTAGTTTATAAGCACTTTTTTAATGTTGATCAAATCTAAACAACTGAATAGTCTAGTTATGTGATGTGATTTTAATTTTTATTGAAGCTCGAAATATTATACTTACCCTTATATTCATAATCGTTTATTAAACCTATTTTAGTTAAAACACATTTAAGTCTATTGCTGTCGTTGCAAGCGTTTGTTAACGTTATCATAATTACCTACTTACATAATTAAGTATTATATGTACAATATTTTTGTACTCGAATATTTAAATAGAGAAGTACTTGTTAATTGAAGATTTATTTTTATCGTAGATAGTGGCGTTATTATTAAAAAAATAATTTTCATTCAAGGAATGCAATTGTTTTATTTTTTCCTAACGCTTGTGTACGTAACTGTACCATATTAATAAATACTATATTGCAAGGTTAAGAACGTTTCTAAGATATATGGCACGGCCGCTTTTTTGTAGCCATCCGAACTTGGTCGGGTTATGTAGGTTTTCGATGCTTCGTCAGTATTATATATATTTTTTTTTTTGGGACAAGCCCGCCACACATTCCCAACCACTGCAACTCCTGAAAGCCAGAATCAACAGTGGCGACCACCAGAAAAACGCCGAGTTAATGAAACTCGACGAGTCCCGGAGAAACGATTCAACTGTCTTGGATCCCGCAACGAAATTAATCAGAAGAGTACAGCGGAGGAGTAGGAAAAATAAATATAATTTCCACTTCCCTCCATATCAAGCAGGAGACAGATTAGAGCTAGGCCAATAGGCACCAAGGGACATATACAACTGGGTTAGGCCCAGTTGCCAAGCACCACGGATTATATATTAACATTTAAACTAATGGGTCCTAAATTGTGAGCTACTTTTGATTCCAGTAATAGGTATGGCAAAATCGCCTGAACGCACGGAAATTTGTTCTGGTTTCTACAAGGTCCGTATAGTAAACTACTCCAGATTTAACCTGAATACTATCTAACATAACATTACGTTCAGTCTGCCAAAGAATACACTCCCACAAGATGTGATGTGCGGATTGTTCGTATTCAAGGTCAGCTGTAGAGCATTAAAAATAAATAATAAAATAATAAAAATTTATTGAAATAACATGTTTACAAAAAAGTGTACATTATAGTGCAGTTGTATATATTAATCTAGGTCTACATTAGGATAATAATTATCTAAATTTAAACTATGGAAGACAAATATGAGTTTACAGTCAAAAATAGAACTCTGAAAGTAATGTAGTGCGTTGCCTGATCTAGGTTTACTTAAACCTGTGTTTCAGGCCACCTCTCTGCGAAAGTATTTGTTAAATGGGAAAGTCTTTGAATTAAATAAAAATAAAATATTTTCAAAATCTAAGCAGATACAATATTTTGCATAACCTTATCATAAACTACGCTTATAGATCCTGATTTAAATCATGATTCATGATCATGATTTCATTGACATAAAGGTGAGGCCACAAGCCTAAAGGAAAATAATTTACTCTTAAAGTTGCCATGACCTGTGAGAAATTGGGCAACACAGTGATCCACCTCCAGCCATGTCTTCTCCAGCCGCTCACGAACGGATGGAAAAAACTGGTGGAGGTGTCGGCCCTTGATGGAATCTTCCCACCTACATTGCCATTCGCATAAAAGTACCTCCCAGACGTCAGTCTGGGGTTTTAATAATCTAGAGATCTTAGCACGGTCGCGTTGCGGTAAAAACTCTGGGTCCGTGATCTTTCTAGCGTAGAAGTACATTGCAGCACGCCGCTGCACCTCAAGATCGACTGGGAGAACACCCGCCAGCACCGGTAAGGCTTCAGTACTAACCGTCCTATACGCCTTGCATAAGAATATCAAAGCCAAACGCTGGTTTTGAAGTAATTTACGTCGTACCGCCCCTATGGTGGCCCTATCGGCCCAGACAGGTGCCCCGTAGCACATACAACCCAAGTAAGTAGTCCCATATATAGTTTTTAGGGTTTGAAATGATAGACCCCAAGTAGCCTTTGATATTCTCGTCAAGGCGTAGAAGTTCTTTTTTGCTTTTTCTCCTACTGTTTTTATATGATCAATAAATGAAAAGTTTCTTTCTAGTAGCATACCGAGGTAGCACACGGATTCTTTCCTTTTAACGGGTACGTTATTAAATTTTATACTAGGCCAGGATTTAAGGTTTCCTTTTAAAAGAAGTTGATAGGTTTTATGCGGTGCAAAGGTCAGACGGTTTCGATCGCCCCACTGAGATATTAAACGTAGGCATGTGTCAGCCAAGTTCTCGAGTCCAGCCCGAGTACTTGCCTGAATGAGCAGCAAGCCATTGTCCGCGTAACCGGTTAATGAACAGCCGTACGGGAGCGGAAGCGCGAGGAAATCATCGTAGCCAAAATTCCATATATATGGACCGATAACTGAGCCCTGAGGACATCCCATGGTTAGAGACTTAGTAATGGAATGATGTCCAAGTTTGAGTTTCGCGGAGCCATTTAGAAAGTACGAACAAATCAGATTATAGATGTTTTTGTAGCAACCACGGGTTTTCATTTTAAGTAGTAACATCGGCCACCATGCGTTATCAAAAGCGCCAGAAATGTCGAGAAAGATTCCAACCACGTATTTATGTTCCGATGAGTTGACAATTTTACGGACAGATAGAGCCGCATCTACAGTGGATTTTCCAATAGTAAAACCGTATTGATTTTTATGAAATTTAGGTCCGTTCGGTAACAAGCGCGGAACAATCAGTCGCTCTAAAAGTTTTCCCAAAGATGGGAGTAGTGTTATGGGCCGGTATGACTTAGGGTCGTCCGAGGGCTTGTCGCCACTCTTTGGAATAATGCGTATAAAGCCTTGTCGCCATATTCGAGGAAAAATACCTTCCGCAATGCATCGGCTATATACTGATAAAATCGCATCGCTCGACGTTTTACACGCTTCTATAATCATTCTATTAGATATTTTATCTTCACCGGATGATTTGTTGAGAGGTAGTCTCTTGACAACGTTTATGAATTCGTCAGTGGACGGAAGGTCTGACTCTGGTGATTCAGGTGGTACCGCGGCCCACGCCCTGATCTGCTGATGGTATTCATTTTCATTTACTGATGAATCATCTGGTATAAGAGAATCAAGCAGAACATCAGTTGTTTCTTCAATGCCGGTGGTATGTGTATTATTTACTTTAATGTTCTGAACGTATGCAAGGTCGACTGATCTATTAGCCTTAAACTCGTGATACAAAGGAGACCACGGACCCTCCTTATCAAGTTTATCAACAATTTTCCGGAGTAAATTACCCTTAGATTTTTCAACCGATGCTCTGTAACGCGACTTGGCAACTCTAAAAGTACTTATGGCAAGATTAAAAACGTCTCCGGTAACATTACGTTTTTTAAGCTTATTAAGCTGTCTACGCGCTCTGCGATAGCTCTTACGTTGTTCAGCAAGGTAGTCACTCCACCAATCACATCTACGAATATTGGTCACAGATGCACGACCAATAGCAATGTCAGCACAGTCAGTGAAAGTGTCTGACATTATCTCAGCACTTTCCTCAGCTGACAGTCCATCGCGAGTGAAGTCTTTGGCATGACAAGCAAAAAGTGAGCTAAAGAATTCCCAGTTCGCGCCTTTACTCTTATATCTAAAATTTCCAATTAAGTGTGAAGAACCTTGAGTAAGAATAGGAACAAAATCGTACACGATCAGGCGATGATCACTACAAGACGCGTCAGGAAGAACACGCCACCTATCCAAGCGTACGTCTGCACTAGAAAGTGTGACGTCAATACAAGATTCGCCCATTTGGCTACAAAAAGTAGGTGGTGCGTCTGGGGTGTTATGGATTGATAAGTTCATCTCAGCAATAAAATCCTCAGCAGCACAACGTCGTTCGGAATCAGTGGCCCGAACTTTGCCATACCACAGGGAAGAAGATGCATTTACGTCAGCACCAACTATAATAACCTTCAGTATTATAATTGTTTTTCTTTAATTACTGAATTTAATGACACGAAATTTTGCATGTGAATAGTTGAATGAATACACTAATTATTGGCATACATTTTACCATGCAATTCCTTTAGAACGTCGTGATATTTGACTGCTTTGTAAACAGTGATCAATTCATGGTAAATTGTCCTATAACTCTTTAATTACTAACGGAACATCATTGATACTTGGCAACATGTTGCAGATACTTACAAGGTTTGTATAAACGTAAAAATCTAGACCCCAAAGTGCATACTTTAAGAACTAAGACCTAATAAGCGTATTTTACGTTTATATTTTTATCTTTTAAGCCCTACGATTTTTTCTAAATCTGTTTTTTAAACAAATATAAACAAATTCAAAACAACGTATGTAAAAAGCTACAGCTCTCTATGTAAGCGCTTTATATGAAAACTAGGTAATGGCCAAACGTTCGCGTAGCGGAAACTTGAATTTCTCCGAAGTTTATGCATGCACTAATTTTATTCATACATACACAATTACACACAAATACACACAAATTTTTGGACACATCTCTTTTCTTCTAAAGTCTATGGATTAAAAAAAGTTCCGCCAGGACAACGTTCGCCCAGCGGAATCAGTTTTTGGTGAATTTCTCCACAATGTCTGCGTGCACAATTTTTTTTTATACCATACACAATTATACGACGTCATACACTAAATATCTGCATAATTAAAATCTTTAAATTCAACAACATTCCGCTGGGCGAACGCACACCTCTCACCTAATTACCTACTTTACCGCACGCTCCGATGTATGGCGCCGTGCGTATTCTTTACGGTATTTTTTTAATGTCCATAAACAATATAATTATAAGAATTCAATCCGTCTGCATCCGTCAGCCAAAAATGCTTCCGTCTGCGTCCGTTCCGGAAGCGTTCCATACGCGTTTTTTTTTGCGAAGAACTTTTTGCTTAGAAGGTTTGTCGCACTTTAATATTGAAGAAAAAATGAGGCAATAGATGTAGTAAACGGCGATTGGCGGCGACCTCTCGCGTCCGGCCCTGGTCCAAGCCATGGTCCGGAGCGAGACGGAATGGGACGCCGTTGCCTCCTTCTGCGAAGCAGTCATGCTAGCGAAGGAGGTGGCGGAGCGGGAGAGGAGACCCTCTCGTCCCGGCCACCGTGGTGGACGCCGCGGGCGTCGGGGGCCACCTGGTGACCTCCGGCCACCGTAGGCTCGGGCCTGTGGACGTGTCCATCTAGTGACGACAGGCCGTGTCGACGGCGCGTTAGTGTTCCACGCGCGCCTCAAAGAGAGTCAGCAACACAGAGGGGCCCGAAAGGGCCGACGCCTGCCGGAGTCGCGGGATTATTCGCAAGAGACACCGTGGCTCCGGAACACAAAGGGCAATGAAGGAACATGGATGGGTTTTAGTCAGTAGAAGTCTGACACTCCCTCCCGCTACACCCAGAGCGGGAGGAGTCATTGGATGATTTCCCATCCCTAAAAAAAAAAAAAAAAATAGATGTAGTTCTAATTACCCGACTGTAACACTTATGTTTTTTTTTAGTGTAGGTATTTATGTATGATGTCATATTTCTTTGGCACTCTGAAGCCTAATCCTGTGGCTTCATAGATTTTAGCTTGAAAGGTGTCGTTAGATTCATCTAAATAGTGAGAATGATATTAGATAGGTATATAAAAATTAAAATATCTGAGCTTCGGTGCCATTTTAATGACTTCAGCTTTTTTAACCTATCGAGTGGTGGGGTATCAATATAAAAGCTCGAGGAGACAATTTAAAAAAATTAACTTATTAAATAAATGATTTTGTCAAAAAAATCCGATTGGTACAATATATAATACAATTTACAATATATATGATTCTACTAAAATGTTTCACGCAGAGGCATACGCAAAAGGAAGCACGTTCTTATTTTAAAAACGCACACGTTTCCCCATTTGCAAATTCGCGCCATTTTCAATTACAGACGTCAAAGATAGTTGCGACTTTTAATAATAATTAGAATATATTGTGTTCAAGCGAGGAATCAGATTTAAATATGGAATCTACTCCACCTGATATCTTGAATGAGGCGCCAATTGCAGAAAATGGTCTCTTGCCGCCAAAATCGCGAGAACGCTATTTAATGATTAACAATAATTTTTAATAGATAATGAAAAAGTTTGTTTAATTATCTATTTATATAATGTGTCGAAAAACGTTGTATGACACACGAGCGGATATTGGTCTTTACAAACTCGTGACTATGGTAAACCCTCGACTTCGTCTCGGGCTTACATTTGTCTACTCGTTTGTAAAGACCAACTTACCGCTCTTGTATCATAAATAACTATTACATACTCAGAGGTCTGAGTTTACATACCTAGTTAAAAAAATATCTAAATAATCGGTTCGAGGTTATGAAAACGGCAATGTTATGAAACCTGTACATGGGCAAGTACCTATGTAGGTAGATATTATTATAAGCCTCATTTAGCCTAGATTTGTATTTAGTGCATTAGATAGGATTAAATATCTGTGGATAGTCAAGTTTGTATGGTCACAATGGCGCTGCAATAGGTTTGTGTCCTGAAAAAATCTAATTAGTCCGTCAGTTAGATTATCAAAACATATTTGACCCGTGTTTTTTCTTTTGTCGAAAAGCGTCGTAACTTCGTCAAATTTGGTTCCCGTAGAACCAAAATTAACGAAGCTACGACGCTTTTAAAATTCTCAATACTTCACACCTTCGCATAATTTTTAGTGAGTCGTGACGTCACGAGCCCCCACTCCCGAGTTTTGATGCGTTTTATCTTTGTCAATATTCATTGATTTACTAAAACAAAAAATATGTGTCCATTATTTTTCAATACTCTAACTGACGGACTAAATAGTTTTGCAATTGGTGGATGATGGAATCTAGCTTATTCTTTCAGCGGTAACAGAGTGTTGAACTCGCTCATTTCCTACGAGCTACGAGGCTGTTAATGAATGCATAGACGGACGGACAGACAACAGAGACTTAGTCATAGGGTTTCATTGGTTACCCTTCGGGAACGGAACCCTGAAAAGCAAGTTTGTTTTAGACTAAGTAGGTATTTATTTATTTACCTTCCTAGAATTGGTTTGTATAGTTTTACAGCCGGTCGATTCTGTCGACATCTCACCGAACTAGGTGGAGTGAACGACAAGTGAGATGTCATGCCATCTTGTTTGTATGGGTTGACAGCTCACTTGTCGTTCATTTCACCTAAGTTTTCACTTCGACATGTTTACAGAATCGCACTGCTGATCTACTTCGTATGACTTCGGTGAAGTTTGCTCTCCCCCGGTGTCACATGGATTCTACATGTACCTTCCGGCTCAAATCAATATAGTTTCACTTGTTTTATTTATCACTAACACTTCGCCATTTTCTAAAGGATCCCATTTTTTTTCTAGTAATAAAAATAGCCTATGAAACTGAGGGCTAATGTAGCTTTAATAATGGTGAAAGAATTTTTTAAATCGTTCAAGTAGATCTTGAGTTAAACCATAAAAAAACAAAAAAAAAAAACAAATATTTCCTCTTAATCATTTATTAGTTTGCATAAAATATAGAACGGTTGCGGTGTAAAGTCCAAAGTATGGCAGTCCGAAGTCCGGAGTCCGGAGTGCAATCAGCAGGCGTCCGGTTATTAGAAACACGAGTCAACATGTAAGTGGTCTATCTTGCTGGCACGGGTACACACAGCCGGACAGTAGATAACAAGCATTCGCGGGGACAAGTGCGAGGAAAGAAGCCAACATTGTTTGTTTACAGCGCAGGCTCGTCACCTATCGTAATGGGGACAGCTCATGGTGACGTTATCACCTGACTCTATTATATAGGCACGCGCACGCGTATGACCAGCTAAGTGAACTGCTCATTGTCACTATGGAGGTCGTTAGGAGGCTGTGTCCGCCTTGCTTTCTTTGTAGCAGCCAGTGAGCGAGGTGTGACGTTTGTGAAGATGTGTGACATCGCCAAACGTTGATGTAAGAGTAGCGCCACAGTAGCGCCGCGGCCTCTGCTCTCTGCTCTAGTACAATAACATTTTATCATATTCTATTTCATGGCTGTACCCAGCAGTCACCGTCATGCATGACGTGATAACAGCCAGATTGATTGCACAATATCGCTAAGTTCCGTTGTTACCTGCGCAGCACATAATCAGCTTTTGAGATAAATAATGTTTGTTTAGATTCCAAATATTATGCAAAATTATTACTAGAAAATGCAAAAAGGACTTATTAGTAAGTGGGTCAGCGCGAGCGGTGTGCGCAGCACTGTGGCTAATGGTGGGTGTCAGCTTAGCGACCCCGTGCCCCCTGCCCCCCGCGACCCCCAGCACGACCACCATTACTTATAGAAGACGCGATTACTCTCCGTGATGATGCAGACACGCGCTCACTCATTCGCCTTATTCCATGTTGTTTTCGAAACTTGTGGCATAATGACAGTTTTTGCCTAATATTGACTCATGTAGCTAGCTTGGTAGGTACTGCGTAGAAGTATACCTACCAAGTAAACGGTGGCGTCTTTAGCAGGTATCTTTATAACTCGAAGTGGCTTCGTTAGCATTCAGAACGTGTAATGTGTCAGAAGGTCGGAAGTAGCGGCGCGTGCACGTGCGCTCGAGTGTTGCAGCCGATAGGCTCGCCCTCCAGCGCCAGCAGCCTGGTGACGAGCTGTGACCTCGTGGTGGTGCTCGCAGCGTCTCCGTCGCGATCGCGACGGTCTCTGACCGCTTTTTTTTTGTATGTGAAATCATCAACTCAATTACTGACTAAAATACAACTGTGTTTTCTCAAATGCCTTTTGCGTTCCAGGGCCGGGTAACTCTTTCTAAAAAATCCGCAACGATGGCAGGCACTTGGACTTATAGGGAAGCCGGCCCCATCTATTCTGCTGACATCTCTTTGAGGCGTCTCCCATTGCCTCGGGCCGGGCCCTTATCGGAGCGCCGCGGCCTGTTTTTACTGTTCCGTGGCAGCGGACTCTGACCGCTGCGCTGTAATCGGTTACCTGTAGATAGTTTCGCCATTCTTTTCTCCGTTGCGGCAACGTCAGCAGCAATTGGAGGTAATTTCGTAAATTACGGTTAGTGGTTCACTAGATTACTTTAAGTTAATATACCTTATTATTTCCATCGTTAGTAACACGTTATTATCTTTTCACTCAGGGCTGAACCGTGAGTTTAGGGGGCCCTGGGCTAATACTACTAGGGGCCCACCTAATTACTCAAAGAATAGAAAAAAAAGACGGTAAAATTTTTGATTTATATTATATTATGCCTTAGTGTTATACAACCGTAAATAAATTGACAAATTATAAAGCAACTTTTCCGCACTTTCCTTTAGCAAATTCTTTAACGTGCTCCTAACAGTCTAGGTTCTTAGTTAAATCCAAATTTATGGACAAAACGGATAAATGGTTAAATTATGAGTTTGACATTGTCGTTCTGTATTTATTCTCTATATATACCATCCTGGAAATGGAGAGCTCGGCTTCACAGCTTGTGATTGGTAAGGTTAAATATATTTTTGACTTGTATAGCAGTTCGGGAAAACGTCAACAAGCTTCTTTCATAAATAATCGTAAAAATGTCTACGCAGGGCGAGTAGAACTCTGTCGACTGAAGCAAATAAGTTTTTAATTGGATGCATTCATTGACTAAATGTTCATCCACATCATCGGGATAATAGTCAACCTTACGTGCGCTTTCTAAATCAATGTGTTGCATGTTTTTAACCGAGTTCCCAAAAAGGAAGAGGTTCGCAATTCGGTTGTATGGTTTTTTTATGTTTGTTACTTCATAACTCCGACAATTATGAACCGATTTGAAAAGTTTTATCTGAAAGGATATGCTTGCAGATTGGTCCCATTGAAATTTTATCAAAATCGGTTATGAACTTTGGATTTTAAATTGAAACAGCTGGAATTCGTCTACTTGGATGATGGTTTTATGTCATCCAAGTAATCGAAATTGTGTATTTTGCTGCGATTTTGCAGTGGTGTTGTTAGGCGTGGGGTACCACTAAAAAGAGAAAAATAAAATAGTTTTTTTTACTTCCAAATCCATTAAAAATATTATTTTTTTGCTACATGTCTCATAATAACTTCTTTGATGTAAATCCGTATTCAATTTAACCAGTGCAACGTGCGTGTCTACATATTTAAAACTTTTGTGCGCCGTATACTGCAACGTTGTCTGTGTTGCTTAAAAACTCTTTAATTAACTTATATCCTTCACAAATATCTAAACCAGGGCTCTGTATTTTTTATTAACTGAATTAAGTCTTTCCAAAATACCTATCTTTAAAACAAAATTGCAGTTTCGAGTTTTGCCAGTTAATTAAATAAATATCTTGCCTCTTTTCGGAAATCAGCTATTTTCTCTTCATTTTCGTTAAAACTTTTCAAATTTTATATAATTTTATCATAGTTATTTTTTAAAACTTTTAATTAATAGCATCGTAGTGGCAAAACCATTTAGTCTGACTTAAACTTTTTAACGTTAATTTCAGTTCTGTTTTACAATAATAATTTAAAAATTGCCATCTATGGGTTGAAGCAGAAAAGAAAACGTATATTTTGTACACTACTCCAAAAAAGTTTACGATTTCGGTTTCAACCTCCACGGATTCTTCAACAACGAGGTTAAGAGAATGCGCAGCACATGGCACATAATCCACAGATTTATCTATTTGTTTTAGTAATGGTTGTACACCATTGTAGCGACCCGCCATATTAGCAGCGTTGTCGGATGACTGCGTCGCCTACATTATCCAAGGGTAATCCATTTTTTTCCAAAGATCGGATCACGTCCTTCCTCCAAAACTCTATTTCATTCTATCCTACTAAAATAAAAATGATAAATAATGGTACTTATAAATCATTCTAGCAAGACAGAAAGAGGCAGAGTCTCAGCGGAGCACGACTGAGATGAATGATGGCAGCCGAACATTTTAACTGTCAGTTCGAAGTACCAACACTTGAACGTAGACTTGAATGAAATGTATTGAATGGGTTTGAGTAAACGCAGGATTCGCAGGGCTGCAAACCATACGATCTGTTATTATGGATTCTATCGCATTATCGTCTATATTTGACTTTAATTTGACTTAGCTGGGGGCCCCTTGAATCCACGGGGCCCCGGGCTGAAGCCCAAAAAGCCATATGGTAGATCCGGCCCTGTTTTCACTCCACGACGATAACACCTAATATCGCCGTTAACATCCATCTCTGTATAAGTAAATACGGTGCCATTTTAGTAGTTCAATGACTACAACATATTCAATAAAAAAATACATATATATTTTTGAACACTTAAATCTTATATATAAAGTTCTCGTGTCACAATGTTAGTTACCTTACTCCTATGAAACGGCTTTACCGATTTTTACCAAATTTTATATAATATGCTTATTCAGTAGGTCTGAGAATCGGCTACTATCTATTTTTCGTACCCCTAAGTGATAAGGGTTGTCCACCCCTAACATTTATTTTTTATTTTTGGCCAAAAATTTTAATTTTAATTTTTCTTTAATGTGGCATTAAAAAATACATACAACCCTAAATTGTTACCCTTCTATCACCAACCCTTATTTTTGAATAGTCATTTTATTCATGAATAATGTGACGCAGACGAAGTTGCATGGGCCAGCTAGTTAGTTATAAAAATATGTATAGTATTCAATATAATGACGCAGGACCAATGACGTATTATATTATATCATTGACGCAGGACGGTAGTTCGAAACATCCAGGATGGAGCGCATTCCGAGTCGTGTGTTCCACGGATGGCGCGGATTGAAACGGCGACATTGTTTTGATACGTAATCAATATTACCACAAGGTCAGGGTCAGGGTTCATAATAATTCTAATGCATTATTTATTTATATTGTATCTAATATCTATCATCTTAATGAATTATTTAATAAAGAATCGCGCCTAGATGTAGTTCATGTCGGGTACATTAAGAAGAGCGCCTTTGTGAGACAAATAAATTGGCACCGTATATAATAAGAAACTGGTAAAGTGTGAGTCGGACTCGTGTGCAAAGGGTTCCGAAAAATATATTTTTTACATGTAATTTTAACACTACAGGTTTTCTTGTTTATTTTATGTATTATTTTTTTTATACAGAACGGGGAAACTCTTGGCCCAAATCTCACCTGTAATCTTTAGGTTTCGAAGTATTAGCTGCATTTTTTCAAAATTTTAGGCTCAGTAGTTTTGGCGGAGAATGGAGATTTCTTGAATAACTTCAAAACAAAACAAAACAAAATAATATAATTAAAACTCTCAAAGTAAGCCCTTTCATTTGATATGTCACACGATACCATGAAATATATATTTTTTTTAATTCTGCTTTGACCCCCAAAAGTGACTCCCATACCCATTTATTTCAACAGAATCGTTCCAGTAGATCCGGAGAAAAATTACTGTGACAGACGGACAGACAGACACCCGAGTGATCCTTTAAGGGTTCCGTTTTTTTACAAATGTTCGGAACCCGAAAAATGAATCGTGAAATGTATGTACGCGCATTAAGGTGCATCCACACCGCAATTACTTTGGAACATTCTTCAACATTCTGAGTTTTTGGTCACCTTTTATCATGGAGGTTGCCAACTTGATAAATGATAAATGTAAACTAAAAAAAAAAAAACTAAATTTATGTACCTATACTAAATAGGAAAGTGGAGAGAGAGATTTTATGTGTGGTAGACGGTGGTGACCCGCTGCGACGACGGTAGACTCGAACTGCTGACCATCGATGTAAGTAAACACATTGCTCTAACTTGTTTGAAGCAGCTCTCAGATCACTGACTGCGCGTCTCCTTGACCGCTCGCGCCGGTCCCGGGGCTGTGTTGTAACGCAGACGCAACAAATGCCACAATCCTCCACAGCGGTACATCGCTCGATATCTCGCTTTATCGTGCGATTACTATCCGAAGGTTATCACGGTTATCAGCACGTCATCGTCATCGATACCGACTGCCTTCTAGAAATAACTTCCATAGGAGAGTCATTGAACTGGCTCGATCTTACACTCCAGTAAATATCTTAAACGACCGCTCCTATTTATGATCTGTAGGTGTAGTGCGTCGCTGAGCCATTGTGCATCGTGTCGTGATCATGACTGACGCATCGCACTGATAACGCAGTTTGTGTAGCGCGTTGTTGTTGCACTTGAATAATTATTAGAAGGAAAATAATTATCATAACACGACTGCCTTACGTAGTAATATTATGCACTCATTCACTTTGACGATACGTTAAATCATTCGGTGAAAGTTGACTCTTGCTAGCTCTTCTTCACCTTCAAAAGTGGCCATGTAGGTCTATCTATGTGTTTTGGGCGATAAGGTTTACTTTTGCTAGCACTGTGTCACTGGATTTTAAAATGAAATGCGTGTGTTCTTTACGAGGTTTATTGGTAACTAAAACTGATTAGATCATGCATCTCTTTATAAGTATGAAATCGGCGTTAACATAAGCCGCCCACCAAAGGACTATGATAGTCCTTTAAAAACAATAATATTTGAGAGCTTAAGATACATGCAATAACTAAAATATATTACTTTAATCAATCATCTGGTATTGTATCGATTGGTAAAGCGCACAACTTTGTCACACATCGCTTGGTTATGCTATCACCGCTCTTGACGCTATACACTCTGGTTAAACCGTCGGGGCCGGGGTGCTTGTCAGTGATGCGTCCCATGCACCATTTTCCCGGAGGGAGGTTGTCTTGCTTGATCAGCACTATATCTCCCTTCTTGAACTCTTCTTCGCGTTTTAACCATTTTGGTCTCTGCTGGAGTCTTGTTAGGTACTCATTCTGCCATCTGGCCCAAAAGTCACTCAACAATTTTTGCGTATATTGCCAGCGTGCTAAATTGCTCATTTTAGCGTCCTTCAGGTTTGGATTCGGTACGGTGACTGGTGCTTCTGTTATTAAGAAATGACCAGGTGTTAGTGCTTGCATGGTGTCGTCGTCCATTGGACATAACGGACGCGAGTTCAGGCATGCTTCTATTTCGCAGAGAACCGTCATCATCTCTTCGAATGTTAAGTTTGTAGTGAGGACTCTCTTCATGTGATATTTTATTGATTTAACTCCGGCCTCCCATAGTCCTCCGAAGTTAGGTGAGTATGCCGGTATAAAATGCCATTGAGTTCCGTCGTTAGCAAGTAACTCAGCGACCTTGCCATCAAATTGCAAACCAGCTTCTTTCCAGGCTTCATAGAGTTGCTTATTAGCGCCAACAAAATTTCTTCCTTGGTCGCTCCACAGATTTATGCATTTTCCTCTACGGGCGCAAAACCTTTTGAAGGCGCCTATGAATGCTGCTGTGCTTAGGTCGCCGACCAATTCTAAATGAAGTGCTTTCGTGGACATGCAAATGAATATTGCTACATAGACCTTGGTAGTTCTGGCTCCTCTGCCTTTACTTATCAATAATTGGAATGGTCCCGCAAAGTCGACACCTGAATTGAGGAATGCACGTGCTGGTTTCACCCGTACGCTTGGTAAGTCACCCATTACTTGTGTCTTCACCCTTGCGCTTAGCTTTGCACATACCAAGCAACGATGGATGTATTGTTTGACCAGCGTCTTTACTCGCAGTATCCAATACCGGGATCGAAGGTAAGTAAGCATCAACTGTATACCTCCGTGCAACGTCTTCGAGTGGGCTTCTGCTATTATAAGATAGGTAAGTTTGCTGTTTCGAGCCAGAATGATTGGATGCTTGCATTCATCACTCAACTCTGCGTTCCTGAGGCGGCCGCCCACCTTGAGGACTCCATTCTCGTCAAGGTAAGGATTCAATGATTTTAATTTGCTTGATTTTTTTACTCTTTTCTTTCTTTTTAAGCTTTCTATCTCTTCCTTAAATTCATTCTCTTGTTCTAATTTTATACAGGTTTGCAAGGAGAGTTGGAGTTCTTCCGTTGTGATTGTACTGGATTTGTTTTCTTTTAATTTATTTTGTTTCAGGAATCTTCGGCAGTAGGTGATGGTTCTCAGTAGGTCAGTCAGTGTATCAAAGGCGTCGAGTTGTGTGGATAGTTTATTACTTTCTTCGTTGTCGTCTTTTGTTATTTTCAGAGCTCGTAAGGTGTTTTTCTTTCTCTCTAGGTCTGTTGGTGTTATGTTTAGTCTAGTGAACTGTATCTTCTGATGTAATAACCATTGTGGTCCGTCCCACCATAGGTCGCAGCCCTTCAAATTGGCTACTAGCATACCTCTTGACGCAATATCAGCTGGATTATCTTGGGATTGGACATGGTGCCACTGACTACAACTTACATTGGTTGTGATCTCGACAACACGATTTGCCACAAACGCTTTCCATTTGTTCGGGTCTCCATGTAGCCAGGAAATAACAATGGAAGAATCTGTCCAAGCGTAGATTTGTGTTGTAGGTATCCTCATTGCTTGCCCTATTTGCTTTAGTAGTTTGGATAGGAGCAAAGCCCCACACAGTTCTAGTCGAGGCAATGAAATGGTTTTCAAAGGAGCTACTCTTGTTCTTGCGGCAATGATTGTGCTTTTTACTGTGCCATCAGAGTTTGTGACTCGGCAGTACGTTACAGCCGCATATGCTTGTTCAGAGGCATCGCAGAATCCGTGAATTTCTATGGAATCCTTTTTTGAGTTTAACGTTCCCATCCATCTGTTTATGTAGATTCCGTTAACGTTTTCAAGATCAGTTCGTATTGTAGCCCATTTTTCAGCCAGCATCGTATTCAAGACTTCATCCCAATCAATATTTTCCTGCCAGAGTTGTTGAATTAAAATCTTCGCCATAACAAGGCAAGGAGCAATCCATCCGAGTGGGTCGAATAACTTTTGAATGTCGGATAGAATGCTTCGCTTCGTGATTGATTTGCCGATAGCTGGTAAGTTCAGATTATATTCGAATTGATCTTTACCCAAATTCCATTGTATGCCCAAGGCTTTAATTGTTCCATCAATTTTTAGATCTAGATGTGCATTGGATGATCTTTCGCTTGGTTCAATAGTCTCCATGAAATCTCGGTTGTTTGAAGACCATTTTTTCAGTTCGAAGCCACCTAGACGCAGTAGCTTTTTGAGATTTTGACTAATTCTTATAGCTTGTTCCAGATCATCGTGGCCTGACATAACGTCATCTACATAAAAATCTACATTAGTGTCTTTACGGCGAGATAGGGTGCGGAAGCCGTTCCGAATGTCACAGTCAAAAGTCTGTAGTCTTTGATTTCTTCCGATGTATTATCTCTCCATAGAATTCTTTGATAGTCGATGTCTTCTTTATTTGTCCAGATCATTCTATACATCTTGTGAATATCAGAAACATAACAAATAGCATGCATCCTCCATCTAATGATAATACTTCTCAAGTCATCTTGTAAGTTCGGACCCGACAAGAGTTCATCGTTTAGTGAAGTACCGTTGCAGCCCTTGCACGAGGCGTCAAATACAACACGAGTCTTCGTGGTTTCTTTGTCACTACGGATCACCGCGTGGTGAGGTAAGTATACTGATTTGTTATTTATTTCATTCTTAGGTATTTCTTCTATATGTTTTAATTCTTTATATTCGTTAATCACTTTTGTATATTCTTGCTTCAGTTCTTTGTTTTGATTAAATCTTTTTTCCAGTTGAAGGAGTCTTCGCTTTGCTATTTCTCTTGTGTTGCCTTCTACTGATTTTGGGTATTCTGTTTTGAATGGTAGCTTGACTATGTATTTTCCATTCTTATCTCGCTTGTGTATCTTCACGTATATGTCTTCACATAGTTGTTCAGTTAGAGTTAGTTTTCTTTTCGTGTCTGTATCAACTTCCCATATAGTGGTAAGTAAATCTTCTATGTTAATTTCTTGCTTCATGGCCGTCAATGACTTTTCTCGTGCGTTCAGTTTAATTGTTATTCCACCCAATAAAATCCATCCCAGGTAGGTATTTTGGGCGCATGGTGTATCTGGTGGACCTTTAATAAGTCCTTGCTTGAGAATTGCTGCATATTCGTTAACACCCAACAACAGATCTATCGGTCCTGATGCATAATAATTTGTATCTGCTAGTTGGAGGTTTGCTATGTGCGGCCAATCAGTCCCCTTCATGGTGTTCTTCGGTATGTTCGAAGTCAAGGGCTTGGACATCACGTAGGCTCTGATAGGTAAGTAGAATTGGTTTTCCCACCGTGATAATACTTGAAACTTGACCTCATGCTTGACTTTCATCTTCATGGCTTCCATGCCGGAGACGATTAGATTTACTGGGTTTTTTTCTAGATTCAGAATCTGAGTTACCTTCTCGCTTATAAAACATGCTTGAGATCCTGAATCTATCAGTGCTCTTAAAACAGTAGTGTGACCATGTTCACTCTTCAAAGTTACTACTGCTGTAGCCAATAGTGAAATCTTCTGCCCCGCGGTATAATGAGACGCGATCATTGTGTGAACCTTCTTCTCTTCTACATCTGCTTGGCTGCATGAAGTTGGTTGCTTGGTTTCTACATTTGGACCCACTTCATCAATCTTCTTGGGTTGATGTAAAAGTGTATGATGTCGTCTCTTACAGGTGCGGCAGGACATCGGCATACGGCACTTGAATACTGCATGTCCCGCCCCAAGGCAGTTGAAACATAATTTGTTTGCTTTGACATGTTCGCTTCTTTCATTAATCGTCATTTTATTGAACACGCTACAATGACACAGTGTGTGTATTTCTTTACATAAAGCACATGATTTTTGTTTATCATTTTCTGTTGTTGCAACATGAAGAACACGCTCTTTTGTAGGTTTAGAGGTGGTCGTTGGCGAAACCATTTCAAGCGTCCGGAATTTGGCTTCTAAAAACTCACGCAATTCCTTCCATGTAGGCAGTTCTTGGGCGTTCGCCGAGTAGGCAGAATGTTCCCATTCCTTGTGTGACTCCGGGTCCAACTTCTGCACAACCAGAAATATAATTACTGGATCCCAGGAATCAGTAGGCACTTGCACGTTTTTTAGACTGTTTATAACTTCGGTCGTACAATCCAGAAGGGCCTTCAGCTGTGCCGCCGTTTGATTGGTACATTTTTTCTGATAGAATAATCGCTTCATTAATGCATTTACTATTATGCGCCTATTATTGTAACGGTGATTCAGCGTTTCCCAAGCTTGAAAATAATTAGCACCCGTCACCTGAATGTGTTTCAGTAAAGAAGCCGCTTCGCCCGTGATACTGGTTTTCAAATAGTGTAATTTTTCAACTTCACTTAGCGTCGTGCAGTCATGAATTAATGACACGTACAAGTCCTTAAATGTCGGCCATTCCTCGTAGTTACCGGAAAACGGAGGGAGTTGTATGTTAGGTAGCATCACTTTAGCCCGTAATTTTCCATCACACGACGTATTGCTGCATAAAGTTTGGTTATGATCAGTCGTCTTCGAAATGCATGAAGTAATTGAATCCAACATTTCTCTAAGATCTCCTAACATACATAGGTATAAGTCTTCTTGGAGGAGGAATTCTTCATTCACGAAGTACGGTATGGCTGCACGTTGTTCCCGAGTTGTACCTGTCAACAGCTCGTTGTGTGCTTTCTTAAAAGCCACCCAATATTCTTCAATTGTTTGAATACGACCTCGTAAATATCCAGGCTTCGATAACCGTTCTCTTGGGCACTTTTTAATGTTTATTTGCGTCTTTTTAAGTGTTGCCGCCAAATCTTCTAGTACAGTTAACGCTTGATCTGCTTGAGACGTCATTGTTTATTTGTTAATCACAAGAATCTTCAACATGTAGCACAATTTAATAGTCTATTTGTTAAGTTATTAATGTTCAAATGATAAACCGATATACTTTACGCACACACTAATTGACCAGTTCTAAGAAATTCGTGCAAAACAACTCCAGGTGGTCCCTTATCGCTCAATGGAATGCGGTTCTTTTGTTCGCACATCGGCTGCTCCGTCAATTCTAACTGAGGTTCAATCCGGCTCGTATTCGACCATATGTTTTGGGCGATAAGGTTTACTTTTGCTAGCACTGTGTCACTGGATTTTAAAATGAAATGCGTGTGTTCTTTACGAGGTTTATTGGTAACTAAAACTGATTAGATCATGCATCTCTTTATAAGTATGAAATCGGCGTTAACACTATGCTTACATGCCTGTCTCTTTGTTTGCCTGTTACGTCTTCACGTCCAAACGGCTAAGCGGACTTAGCACTCAGGTAGACCATGTCCTGGAGTGGGACAGGATACTTTTCGTCCCGAAGGTACTTATGATAATCATAATCATTTTATTATTTGGTAACTGAGGTCCATAGTTATATACACAAAATTAAAATATACAAAAACAATAATAAACTAATACTATATTGATAAGACCTTATTAGTCCTATAGCTCCCTTGTCCTGTCGCAGCATATGTTGAGATAGGGATCCTTTTGGCCTCGCACAGATCAATTTTACGTTATTATTGTTAATTAACTAATTATCATGTACGTATCGTTAGTTTTAATGTATTTTGCTGTCTGTATCGCGCGAATCCCAAATAAACATTTTTCTTTCTTTCTTTCCTTGTGATAATTTTCGACTTCCACCAGGGCGATGCTTTTCTACTAGCTGCAGTTTGGCCCCACTCTCGACGACTTATCCAGCTTCACTCAATGGTTCCGGTTGTGGTCAAGAGCTCTTGCTCCTGATCACTTTTTTATTTTTTGCCGCCTGATAAAAAGCGATGGATGAGGTCCATGATGGAGCGAGCTTGCCCAGAAGATGCCTGTTCACTCTTGCTTTGTTGGCAGACGGGTTATATGTGGTCCCGTTTACATATAACACAGAAGTTGGCAGAGAGTTCCACTCTTTAGCTGTGCGCATAATAAATGTGGAGGAGAAGCGCTGGGTACGAGTATTCGGGATATCGACCAAGTACGGGTGGTACTCTGCAGTACGTCTGGTATTCCGGTAGTAAAAAGGCGATGGTGAGATTGGGTCGTGGAGTTCCTGTGCACACTCGCCTATGTACAATCTGTAGAAGACCGACAGGCAGGCAACACTATGCCGATGAGCTAGGCTGTGAAGCTGAGCCACCAACGTTTCGTCACCTATAAGCCTTTTTGCTCTGCGTTGCACCAAGCCCAATGCAGCAAGCTGGTATTTTGCTGAGTCATCCCATAAGTGGCTGCTATACGCCATACAGGAACTGACCTGTGCTTTGTACACATTCTGTCCAGAAGTGAAGTATTGCCTTGAATAGGTTATTTCGGATGCTAAACTTCTTGGCTGCAGTCTGTGCTTGTAACTCGATGGTTGAGCCGAAGTTGAGATTGGATATCAACTCCATGCCCAAAAGCTCTAGGCGGTCGGTAACAGGTACAGGCGTACCTGGGAAAGTAGTAGATAACTGAAAAGGACTCCTTTTAGCTGTGAAAAGACAAGGCTGTTGTGACGTTGCAAAATCATAACGTCGACTTTTGGCGACATCTGTCGGATTGTCATTATTGACATATCTCATTTAGTTCAGACTAAGTAAAGAGATGGCGCCAAAGTCGTATAGACATGAGTATTTGAGTTAAAGATTATTAATTGTGACAATTAAAAATAACAACACAATTAAACGATTAAAATATAAAATATTCGAAAATAAAACTCAAGCATTAATTTCAGTTCAAATTGGATATCGATAAATTAGTGAGACTATTCCGGTGCATTGGCATTTTAGTCGAGAAATCGTTTATGGTCACAGAGTTAGATATCTGTGGGACTGTTGTTTCCGGGATGGACTAAAGAGGCATTTTTTCCAAGACTGCAAGACGGACGACATGGAATTGAACGCGCTCTCTTGTTTTTTTTAAACCCAATGGTGTGTCTTGGAGGAGGTCGCGGGGTTGAGATCCTTTTGCTCGCAGCCTAAGAAGACGGATGGAGTCGCAGCCTATAAAATGGCTAGGCCTTGTTTTGGAATTTGCTGGTAAGCATAGCACGTGGTTTCTTTTCTATTGCCTCTTGAGGTTTGAGTTCTTGTGTCTGATAAGGGGGATATTGTTGCAGGTTCTGGCCTTTTGACGCTAGCCTGTAGAGGGACGCAGATGTCACGTTTTGGTGCGTGCTGATTTTGGTTCCGGCGGGTGTGCGGATAGCGTGGCCGACCCATTTGCCGAGGTAGGCCACAAACATTTCCACCTCGTTCGAGGAGGTCCATGAAGGTACCTACGTGTGTACCGTTCTGAACAATATTTTCCCCGTAGGTACGTGCTGTGCGCGTGGCTCGTGTGATAAGCACAGAGCTGATGCCAAGGGGTTATTGACCCGCTAAGTAGGACCACTAAAAAAAAGATTGCTAATATATTCAGCTAAGTAGGATCGCTAATTTATTAAGCTATTTAAGACCGCTAACTATGACCGTTGGCTAGGTTATATTGTATGTGAGTTTGAGTCACATTGAGAGAGAAAGTGAACCTCATTGGTCACTTATTGGTAGAAAGACCGTGTAATTGAGGGGTTGGTGTAATTTACAGTGTATGTTGTGTCTCGAGGGTTGAACATAGTCTTTTCTGCATAGAGCACAACTAATATTTATTTAATTAACTTAAACGATTGAGCTTAAAGTTATTGGCGGTTCACCTCACGTTCCCATTACAAACGTCCCTGAGTTCGTATACTTTTTATGTCTCATGTTGATTATACGTTCACCCTGGAACGGAGACAGGGTGAGCGTGTATTCATGTGATTTTACAGGGTTTTAAGGAAGAGTGTATCTTCTGTATTGCATGTAGGTACCTGCATATGTACTGTTAACAATAAACTTTGTATTGTGTAGCAAGGTATTTGTTTAATTGAACTTTTTCCTTATATTAATATACCCTACAAATTCACTATAGCACGGGTAGGTATTAAGACACGTCCGTGTCAAGTTGCCGTGTTACACTGTGTTTTCAGAGCATTAAATGAGCAGCTGTATCTTCCCTGCTGGCTCTTGCATTGGACAAATATCTTTCTGAGACTGTGCTGTCATCCGCATATCCGATTGCACCTACTTGCAATAGGTCGTTGATATGCAGCGGAAAGAACAGACCCCTGAGGAACACCGGCATCAATAGCCATATGATCCGAAGCAGCCATCTATGACCACTTTTATCGAACGCTCACTCAGAAAGTTGTAAAAGTCAGCAGGGATGCCGAACGCGGGCAGCTTATTCAACAGACTAGTATGCCAGACTCTATCAAAGGCCTTTGAAATATCGAGCGACACGGCAAGGGCTTTGCCGTGTTTTTCATTGGCCTCGTTACAGCAATGCGTTACATACACCAGAAGATCCCCAGTTGACCGACCTCGACGGAAGCCGTACTGGTGATCCCTTTATTTTTTTTTTTTTTAGGGATGGTAAATCATCCAATGACTCCTCCCGCTCTGGGTGTAGCGGGAGGGAGTGTCAGACTTCTACTGACTAAAACCCATCCATGTTCCTTCATTGCCCTTTGTGTTCCGGAGCCACGGTGTCTCTTGCGAATAATCCCGCGACTCCGGCAGGCGTCGGCCCTTTCGGGCCCCTCTGTGTGCTGACTCTCTTTGAGGCGCGCGTGGAACACTAACGCACCGTCGACACGGCCTGTCGTCACTAGACGGACGGACGGCGAGCCACTGTCAAGAGGTACTGGTGATCCCTGAGGAGCTCATTGTCTTCCAGGTATGCTAGCAGCTTATTGTTAAATAACCTTTCTATCACTTTGCACAGTATGGAGGTTATGGCGACTGGTCTGTAATTGACAGGGTCGGCAAGGCGCGGTATGAGCTACGAGGCAGCGAAGGAAAGCAGAACTTCCTCCCGAAGGGTAGGACGTCAACATGGCCTCAATGAAAACGCGCCTTCCGTAATACCCGTTTGCGATCTTTAGCAGCAGACTTGTACGCTTTTTTTTACTATTGATTGAGGCATACGTTTGACCGCTATCTCACCTGATGTTAAGCGATGATGCGGTCTAAGGTGGAGCACGCTTGCCTAGAAGTAACCTTTTCACTCTCGACTTAAAGACGTACTACCACTTTGACCGTCGCACCTGTCACTGCGGGCCAAAGCCCATGCCCGGTATGGCTGCTCTTTGCGCAGGTCAGGACTGGAAGCCGACGGCAACAAGATTGCGAAAAGGTATGATGATGAAATAGCTTCGTATATTAAGTTATGCTGAGTCACGGCCGCTTGCTCTTATTGCCGCGTGTTGTTATTGGACTGTCGAGGACGCGGAGATTGCCGACTCAACATGACTTGACTGAATAGCATGAAACCCAACGCGGACGTACACAAGTCACACGTTCACACAACTGCACCTAGGTATTAAAAATAGTGTAATCTGAACGATTTAAAAACTGCTTAAATGTCGTGATTAATTAATTATTCTGGTAAGAAGATAAGAGCTTGTTGTGTGGGTACAGAGTGATTAAAAACATTATCTAATCAGTGAAACACGCTGCGCAGTTATTTACTTACTTGGTCAGACGTTTTATTTTCTACGGCTCGATTGGTAGGTACCTACCTACTTATATAGATTATGTTTTATAATTCGAAAGCTAAAGGTGTCGAGGTATAAATCCGTGGTCAGTTAAAACAGTAAGCAAATAAAAGGTATACTTAACTAAAGTAACGCAACATTCAGTCACCAGTTGGTGCCACGTAGCTCTTAGGAAAGGCTTTCCATTCCGATCGGTACCTACAGTAAAGTTACAGGTTATCTTTTTTCACATTAAGCAGGTTCAATAGCCGGTTCAGACTGGCGATTATTTAAAGTCTCTAAATGCCGTTTTTATTTTTTTACTAGCTTTTGCCCGCGACTTCGTCCGCGTTTCTGTCGTTTTTCGTAAAAAAAAGTAGCCTATGTCCTTCCTCACGGTTCAGTGGTTTTGATGTAACAGGCAGATTCACTTTCGTATTTTAGTATAAAATATAGTATGTCAATCTACAATACTGTTGAAAAATATCGCAATACGGAACCGCACAATATTATTGTTTAATAGCTGTGCCCGCGACTCCGTCAACGTGTAAAGCTCCTTGTGTGATATTAAGTTAATGTATTGGTAGTAATATTGTTTAGATCACGTTCACATGAGGCTTAAGTACCTATAGAACGAAAATACTTCAGCGCAAAGCTTCCGGGTAAACTGTGTTGGAAGTTGACCCGTCCGGCACGTGAACATAAAGATTTCTAGAACTGCTAACCCGGGAAAGAGCGACGTATAACTGACCATGCGAGAAACAACTGACACCGAGATCTACTCCAGCAATACGAAAAGTCTGCCCTTGAGCCTTATTATTTGTCATTGCATAAAGACACCGATACTGGGAATTGTGTTCTTTTAAATTGGAATGGAAAATTATTTGGTATCATGGGAATTCTGGGAATAAAGACGGTTTCACCTGCACCGCAACCTGTTAAAATTTGAGTCTCGATTATATTTTGTTGTAACTGGGTTACTTTTAGCCGAGTTCCATTGCAAAGTTGTGGTGGTCTTAAATTTCGGAGTAGAATAATCGGAATGCCAATTTTTAAACAAATTTCGTGAGAAGGAAGTCCGGGCATATTTAAAAATTCTATCGGGTAATTAGTGGCTTCTTGTTCATCGACCAGCATGATTCACGCGCGATGGCTTATTATTAGCGTATTTCATGTATAACTTTGGTGTTTCTAATTTACCGATTTCTATGATTCTTTTTAATGGAATAGTTAAAACGCTAACTTTTTTAATTAACATTATTAACTATTCCATAAAAAAGAATGGGATGACTGAGAGTGTTATAAACGTAAGAGTAGACATATATAATCAGAAAGCTTCGAACTGCTAAGCTATCGGGAGTTACACGTGGTATTGTGAGTCAATCATAAAAGATAGACATATGCTGTCATGGGATATTTTTTATATAATTTTAATGAGAACATTTCCGTCATACATGATTTCTGTGTAGCTTTAACCATTAAGGTTGCACACGCGACGCAAGCTTTAAAAATGGAGTAATTTCTCCCGTTTTCCCAACATTTCCCTTCACTGCTCTGCTCCTATTGATTGTATCGTGATGAAAAGTATACTATAACCAGCCCAGAAGTATGAAGAATAATTGTATCAAGTTTCGTTAAAATCGGTCGAGTAGTTTTTGTTTCTATATCGGTTATACAGACAGACAGACAGACAGACAGACAAAAATTTTACTGATTGCATTTTTGGCATCAGTATCGATCCCTAATCACCCCCTGATAGTTATTTTGGAAATATATTTCATGTACAGAATTGACCTCTCTACAGATTTATTATAAGTATAGATTATTATAAGTATAGATGAATTATTCATTCTATACATTTTCTATCTACCTGCAGTATTTAAGGTACTTTCCCTTCATGTGGCAAAGTCTTGGTACACCCTATACATAGAACACCTTTTTCAATGGAACGAATTCTTGTTTTATCTGAAAGGATATACTTGCAGATTGGTCCCATTTAAATTTTATCAAAATCGGTTACGAACTTTGGATTTTAAATCGAAATAGCTGGAATTCGTCTACTTGGATGATGGTTTTATGTCATCCAAGTAATCGAAATTGCGTATTTTGCTTTTTTGCGTTTGGCAGTGGTAATGTTAGGTGTGGGGTACCACTAAAAAGTGAAAAATAAATACAACTTTTTACAAAAAATACAACCGACTTCCAAAAAAAACACTACAAAGTAAAAAATAACTTTAATTTCGGAAGTCGGTGTCAAAATACAAAGAAACTAACAAAAACACCGACTTCCGAAATTAAAGTTATTTTTTACTTTGTAGTGTTTTTTTTGTATTGAGCAGTTGATATGTTATTCGCGTTTTCAGGTTAGTTCCATCCCACTGAACGCTGAGTAACAATTAACCATATTGAATTACGTAGTTTCAGCTATTTTAATGAACGCATTATGAAGTTAATAATCTGCTTCACTGCCGCCGTATCTGTAAGTTGTATCTAAATAGCAGGGCATTCGTTGTTTGCAGTCGTCTCTTGAAGCACAAACTAATACTCTTAGTCCTAATAGGGACTATGCATGAAAAATATATTCATTATCCATACAGTTTATCTAAACACATAAAAAAATATTACGCTAACAGTGACTATAGAATCAAAATTGCTCGAAAATCGAGAAATAATTATTTTAAACAAATAAATCTGTCCCTCTCACGAAAACGCTGTTTTATATGGCATCTGTATAGGCGTCATAGACTGACGACAAAGTTCATATTGGACTTCTCTTTGTAATCTTTGAAGCTTTATAACTTAATCGCTGATAAAGATACTTAAAAAATAATTTCATGATTGTTTACTAGAGGTAATAAGTATTAAATTTTGGAAATAAAAAAATGCATGCATATTTCCCATTAAGAAGGTACATGCTTCGTGATACATTTTCCGCATGATTCTGATGATGGCGATGGTGTGATGGCGTCGGGTCGGTCAAATCATTGAGAAACGTCTCTTCAATGACATATAAAACTATAGATACGTTCCGCATTCTAAAATGACAACATGAAATGAAGCCAATTGGCCACATCGCGCTTAGTTACGCACCAACCTGTCGCGCGACACTACGTTTGTTTTGATGTCAATTTGACTATTACTTATCCTGTGACGTAACTGAAGATGTATATTTATCTCCCTCTAGCAACAGGCATCCCGCCGTACGGTGACATATTTTATTTCCCTTTCTTCATGCGTATTAGTAAATACGCATGAAGAAAGGGAAATAAAATATGTAGGGAAATGATATGCTATCTAGTATTTTCACTGTTTTTAAGCGCCGCGATGTTGGTTTATGACGTGTCTATATATAATATGTCATTGCGTCTCTTATGTAAAACTCCGACCGCGTGAGGCCGTCGAACGTGTTGGACGAGTTGTGACATGTTGGACCCACTCTTCAAGCTGACCATAGTAATCTGAAACAAACAACGATTACGCACAATATTTGTAGATATCTATAAAAATGTATATCGTTGCTAACAAACAAGATTCGACGATATAAAACATAGCTTGGTACAACAGTTACTTGCTTTCAAAGTGCTCACGAACATCTTCATTTACTCAAATTTGCCTAGACTTTACCCTATTTCTTTGGGGCAGTATTCAGTTTAATCCATATACTAATTGCCAAAATTAGTCAATAATGACCACGAATAACCGTGATAAGTATTCTTCGAATGACTGTGGTCCCTTAAATAAAAAAACAATTGTTTAGAAAAAAAAAATACTGGTGTTTTACTTGACCTCCAGATATCGTAACTTGCCTCGACGTGGGACATGGTCGGCTCGCGGCGCCTGCGCGTACCTTCGAGCAACACCTCCGTCACTACACTAGTTGATGAGCTCGCGTACGAGGCGGCCTGTAGGAGAGGACTGTTCTCTGACCTCTCCAAGCCAACATCAGGCCTTTAGGCCGACATGAACTGGTGGCTATGCGTTGCGTTGCGTTGCGTGTGCTAGGCGTTTAGTTCTCCATAAGAAACGACTGAAAACAATATCAAGGTTTATGAAATTCTTAGTTAATATAAATAAAAACCAAGGCCAACTGCGAGTCGTACTCGCGCACCGAGGGTTCCGTACAAACCTTAGGTATTATATTATAAGCAAAAGTTGCGATTTACGATTTATCATATATTAATAAAAATACTAACTAGATCTCGTTCAAACCAATTTTTGCTGGTAGTTTACATGGTACATCATATATTTTTTTTTAGTTTTATCATTCTCTTATTTTAGAAGTTACAGGGGGGGGGGGACATTTTACCACTTAGGAAGTGTCTCTAGCGCAAACTATTCAGTTTAGAAAAAAATTATATGAGAAACCTCAATATCATTTTTGAAGACTTATCCATAGAAACCCCACACGTACGGGTTTGAGGATTTTTTTTGAGTTTCAGTTCTAAGTATGGGGACCCAACAAAATTTATGTTTTTTTTTCTATTTTTTGTGAAAACCTTAATGCGCTTCACAGAATACATCTACTTACCAAGTTTCAATCGCATAGTTCTTATAGTTTCGGAGAAAAGTGGCTGTGACATACGGACGGATAGACAGACAGACAGACATGACGAATCTACAAGGGTTCCGTTTTTGCCATTTGGCTACGGAACCCTAAAAAGGTACGATTCACTTCGTCTTCAAAAATGGTTTATTTGATAAGTTAGGATTTCACTTGATCGCTTCCATCGTTCTCGTGGAACTAATTCCCAGGTCTAATTACTGTTCAGTTTTGGTTGGATTGTAAATGACATAATGCAACTTTTAAAAGAGCGAGATCTGATTTCATAGCGGACCAGGCTTCCTTTTTTCCAATGGAATATCAGACAGTCGATAATAGATAATATTATGTTGTGAAGGTTGTGGGTGTGTTCATGAAAATATGAGGCAATCATCTTAGTTTATTCAACGAAAGAAAAAAAAACGGTATTTTTTTTGAAAATCTATAAAGCGTAGGATACATTTAACCCAAGAGTATGTTTTCTTGGGGATCATTTACACATAAAAAATAAAAACCGACTTCCAAACAAAACACTAAAAAGCATAAAATGACCTTAATTTTGGAAGTTTTTGGTTTTTTTCCAAAAAAAAGTTTAATATTTTGATGCTATTTGGATGATGTCTTCGTCTACGCAGAAATGGAAATAAGCAAAAATACACATAAAATAAAAAATGTACTAAACCAAACTGAATAAAAAAAAATAAGGTACTAAATGGCAAGTATGCCGCACCGAACTAAAAAAAGAATGGGTAGTAATAAAAGCTCCGACAAAGAAAGAAGAATTGTCCTTACTCAAAATATTAAATCTACTGCTTAAAATACTAACTTTCCGACAACTTTTGTCCGAATAAAAATGACGAAACGACCGAATGAGATACTGAAAACTTCGAAAAATAAACATGACTGTTTATTGCTACAATACTTTTCTACAAGCATAAATTACGCTCTACTGAAAACTACGCTTTGTTATTTTTATCTTTACTTGCCTATTATTAATTCATAAATTACCTTTCATAGTTCATAGACTGTGGTGCTAATTTAACTGTAACATTATACTGAAAATATTATTCTGAGTGGTTATACAGAAACTTATAAAAAATATAAAAATGTACTTGTAACAATAACTTTGACTTGCATCATATATCATGAATATTACTTACCACGGGTATGTTTCGATATCGGTACCTATTTCAGGCGTTAAAAAGTCAGAACAGTCGTATTCATGCTTTTATCTAAAACCAAGTAGACTTTGGTTTCCTAGAATATTTTACTATTATCCTGTATGATTATTCGACAAATTTCCTTGTTTTTTATAAAGTCAGCGAGAACAAAGATAAAAATAAAACAAAACTCAGTTTATTGTGAAAATGTAGTTTTAATATTCCCTTAGTTGTTTATTGTATACTCTAACCTAACTTACTGTTTTCTTTTACAAAAGCGATTTGCTTCTGGCACATCGCCGGCCGCTGCCGCGGCGCGCTCGCTTCGCTCGCTCGGCTCGTGCGTTGTTTGTCATACTCTAACTTAACCTAACCCATCGTAATCTAAGATTGCTGTCTGACAAAACGTCATTCGTCTAATAGTTGTTTGCTAATCGTTAGTTGTCAAAGTGAAACATCGGCGAAACGGGCAAATGATAATCTGCCAAACAATTTTCGGCGAAAAGGCAGGATACCATTTTCATCATTAATGAAAGATAAAAAATAAATTTGATAACCAACAATGGAAATTAAAACAGTTCATGCAAGTTGTAAAAATATGACTATTTTGACAAAACCTCTGTTGTCGGCAACTTAGTAATTCTGTCGGAGGTTCAGTATTCTATTCGGAAGTTTAGTTTTGTTATTCGAAGATCCATTTTTTTTTGGAGAAAATGTTATTTGAACATGCTCCTATTTGTTTGTTAAATTGGTTTTTTTTTTCGTTTATGTTTTGGATTTTTTGTCGGTAATTCATTATAACGCTGTTTTATTAGAATAATAGTCGGCCAAAGATCGCTGGAGATTAATTTGTTTTTCGGAACCATTATTATTTCCCAAAAAGAATCAGATAAATCGAATCAGAAACTGGAGCAATCGGTGTACATACAATAAAAACTGGCCAAGTGCGAGTCGACCTCGCGCACGAAGGGTTGTGTACCATTATCTATAAAAACGGCAAAACAGCCAAGTTTGTTGTATGGGAGCCCCCTCAAATATTTATTTTATTCTGTTTTTTAGTATTTTTTATTATAGTGGCAACAGAAATACATCATCTGTGAAAATTTCAACTGTCTAGCTATCGCGGTTCTTGAGATACAGCCTGGTGACAGAGAGACAGACAGACAGACAGCGAAGTCTTAGTAAGAGGGTCCTGTTTTTACCCTTTGGGTAGGGAATCCTAAAAATCAAGAACAGAAATACCCGCCGGATTGAGAACCTCCTCCTTTTTAGGAAGTCGGTCAAAAACTACAATTTGCTCGATCATGGTTTATTCAATTTTGTGAACTCGATGTGATAATTGTACTTGGAACACACGTTCTGTACCTACTGATGCACTTGAGGTAGGTGCTCGTGAGCCCCGGCATGCTCAACACACGCCTGCTCGTCGCGCCGCGCTCGCGACACGGACATATTATGTGCCTGGTAAGAGCTTCCCCTTACCTTACATGAATTTCATCTCGTAAGCGAAAGCTGAAATTTTGTGTTCAATTCCTGGACCGCAATGTAATTCAGAGCAGATTTCACCAATGAAACGTCTGACTTCTAAACTAGACAATAAACCCGTATCTTAGAAGCCATGAAAAATAATGGGCTCGTTTAAAGCACTATGTGGATGTATCAATACGTGAAGTTACTGCCTTATTGTTTGGAAGGCACCCTTGCTCCTTGAGGCGGCTTTTCAGTCTCCAGTAGAGAGGCTAATGCGGCGATCAACAGCTCACTCGCTCAGAGCACGCGCCGGCGTAGAACTTGAACGGCGCTACAGTTTGAACATACACGAGCTAGTCATATATGGATCTGATGGCTTATCCACATTAGCGGATACGAAGCCACCGCAAACGTGCATCGAAATTAACACGCAGACATTGATGGCCGCGGCTGGTACGAGTGTGCAGCTTAGTTCGTTGTGGATCTAGAACGTATCCAGTCGACGGAGAACTGCTGTGCACGCTTCATACTAGTAACGTGACGATTACATTTCTAAATCAACGGATTACAAAAAATCCTTTTAGTGTATGGAACTCCAAATCACAACAGTTTAAATCCCAACTTTTTTTTAATGAATCTACATTAAAAAAAAAGTTGGGATTTAAACTGTTTCACTGTTTTATTACCAACTGACTACAAGTACAAGTAGTCTATACCTGTCTCCACTTTAACGTTCACGTGAAAGCGTTACAAAGAAACAGTCTCACTTCCGCATTTAGAATAGGATTTCGTGTGGGAACTTATTACTGTCAAAACAAAGATAAATTAACGGTCAAAGTTTATGTTGAAAAAACGAAAATCTTTTTAATTCCGAAAGACAATTTAAAAGCCTGTGAGAGCGCATCACCGGCCGTCATAAATTATAATTAAAAGTTGAGGTGTAATCTGACGTCATCTGATGTTCGGCTGTAGACGGTGCGCGGTGGTACAGACCGGCGCCACGCGACACGGATACACGCGGCAGATAGAAGTCACACTCCAATCGAGTAGCGTTAGCTTACTATGAGTCCGTAACACAGACTTAACTACAGTAAAACAAGCTCGGTGGACATGGGACGGGGATATTGTGTGAACCTCGGGTGGCTAGTCTTTTGCATTCGTTGTTCCGATGCACTGTACAAAGTGCTCCTTCTGTGTCCAGTATCCTGTGACGATGGCGAGTGCTGCTAATTATAATAATGATAAAAGATGGCCGGCCCCGGTCGGGACATTTGTCACGAATCTAATTAGCGATCAGATTAATAACCTCGTCGGGAAGATTCGGCTCACGGGAGCCGGGGGCGCGAGGTCGCGAGGTAGCGGGGGGCGGCAGGTGAACACATTTATTTCTAAAAACTGAATTATGCGATACATTAATTTTATTATAAAAGCAATCCCACGATTTCCTGTCTCATACCATTGTGTAGTCCCTGTTGCGGACATGGAAGTACTCTTGTTTACACAATACCCACGGATAATGTAATTTTATGAGACTACCTTCGGCGACTTTGTCCGCGCATATATTCCGATCTCCCGTTCCCGTAGGAATTTCTGAAAATATTCTAATATTGCTCCTTTACTTATGGAACCATAATGCCGCCGAATTTCAGGTTCCTGCGACCAGTAGTTTTCCATTGAAAAGGGAGGATCCTCCGAGCAGGCGGGTGCTGTGTCTGGTAGGGAGGATCCTCCGAGCAGGCGGGTGCTGTGTCTGGTAGGGAGGATCCTCCGAGCAGGCGGGTGCTGTGTCTGGTAGGGAGGATCCTCCGAGCAGGCGGGTGCTGTGTCTGGTAGGGAGGATCCTCCGAGCAGGCGGGTGCTGTGTCTGGTAGGGAGGATCCTCCGAGCAGGCGGGTGCTGTGTCTGGTAGGGAGGATCCTCCGAGCAGGCGGGTGCTGTGTCTGGTAGGGAGGATCCTCCGAGCAGGCGGGTGCTGTGTCTGGTAGGGAGGATCCTCCGAGCAGGCGGGTGCTGTGTCTGGTAGGGAGGATCCTCCGAGCAGGCGGGTGCTGTGTCTGGTAGGGAGGATCCTCCGAGCAGGCGGGTGCTGTGTCTGGTAGGGAGGATCCTCCGAGCAGGCGGGTGCTGTGTCTGGTAGGGAGGATCCTCCGAGCAGGCGGGTGCTGTGTCTGGTAGGGAGGATCCTCCGAGCAGGCGGGTGCTGTGTCTGGTAGGGAGGACCCTCCGAGCAGGCGGGTGCTGTGTCTGGTAGGGAGGATCCTCCGAGCAGGCGGGTGCTGTGTCTGGTAGGGAGGATCCTCCGAGCAGGCGGGTGCTGTGTCTGGTAGGGAGGATCCTCCGAGCAGGCGGGTGCTGTGTCTGGTAGGGAGGATCCTCCGAGCAGGCGGGTGCTGTGTCTGGTAGGGAGGATCCTCCGAGCAGGCGGGTGCTGTGTCTGGTAGGGAGGATCCTCCGAGCAGGCGGGTGCTGTGTCTGGTAGGGAGGATCCTCCGAGCAGGCGGGTGCTGTGTCTGGTAGGGAGGATCCTCCGAGCAGGCGGGTGCTGTGTCTGGTAGGGAGGATCCTCCGAGCAGGCGGGTGCTGTGTCTGGTAGGGAGGATCCTCCGAGCAGGCGGGTGCTGTGTCTGGTAGGGAGGATCCTCCGAGCAGGCGGGTGCTGTGTCTGGTAGGGAGGATCCTCCGAGCAGGCGGGTGCTGTGTCTGGTAGGGAGGATCCTCCGAGCAGGCGGGTGCTGTGTCTGGTAGGGAGGATCCTCCGAGCAGGCGGGTGCTGTGTCTGGTAGGGAGGATCCTCCGAGCAGGCGGGTGCTGTGTCTGGTAGGGAGGATCCTCCGAGCAGGCGGGTGCTGTGTCTGGTAGGGAGGATCCTCCGAGCAGGCGGGTGCTGTGTCTGGTAGGGAGGATCCTCCGAGCAGGCGGGTGCTGTGTCTGGTAGGGAGGATCCTCCGAGCAGGCGGGTGCTGTGTCTGGTAGGGAGGATCCTCCGAGCAGGCGGGTGCTGTGTCTGTGTCTGGTAGGTAACTGCCCAATGGTTGATCTTTGGACTGTTGTGTTCATATTGCACAGGAAACTCTGATACAACGGTGCAGGATTTCTGTGATACTATACGTTCGATATATTATACTGGCTAGATGTCGCTATATTCCAGTCCTTTGAGTCCTAACTGGTAGTTTGGATCCTGCTCCCGACACAGGTTGATCTCTACTTTTCACTCGACTGCGCCACAAGGAGGGTTAACGCTCACTCAACCGATCTAACCGGTAAAACATAGAAATCATACATAATGTAAGTAATCGATGTCTTCGATTGCGATTGTAAACCCTGTCAACCATGATCATTCCAAAGAAAAATACATGTTACATATTTCAACATATTTCTATGTTTTTAATTTTCAGTTTATAACTTTTCATGCGATCGGGTTTATATTTCAATACTTACTTAATTTTTTAAATAAATGTATAGAAATATTTTAAATGTAAACTGGTATGAGTATAAATGTATCAAAATTGGATCCTACTTAACTTAAATAAATGTTTTTTTATTTATTTTTATTTTATAACTAGTCCAACTAACATGATTGTTAAACAGCTTACATTGAATTGATCATATTGGAGATATTTGTATAAAACATGTAATTGATCATTAGGTACTTGCACTTCTGGCACAGACGTGGTAGGATAACTCAACACTAACCAGAATTGTTAATACTTAACGCAAGCTTTTATAAAGCCGTCCCTACAACCCGCTTAATTATTAAAACGTTTTTATGTCATAACAAAAGCTTATAAAAGTTACTTTGAAAAGCTTCGCTGACAAGAAAAACGCTTGCTAGGTTGACAAGTTAATAACTGTTCAAATTCTTAGAAAACTTGATTAAGTTGGAGCTAAGGCATTATAAACTGCAATCAAAATTACTGGACTGGCGAATAGGCCAGCCGTGCTTACAGGTCGCATGCACATATGTTTGAAGGTTCGACTCGACAAGTAAACCCCCCGTAATAAAAATGAAATTAAGCTACATTACATTATTTACAGGGTCCCAAAGTCCTAAGGTTCCCAATATATCATTCCAATACATTGGTCGCAGGGTATTGCAGGTAAGGTCGCGCGCTGTCAGCGACAGGAACACATGCGCCACACCATACACTACTATACTGAGCCACACTGGCCGGGACTGGCCGGGACTGGCCGGGACTGGCCAGGCCGGCCGCGACACGTCATGACCAGTAGAGCGAGCTGTTGGAGCCGCTGTGCTGTCCTCTAAGGGCGGGCACACACACACGCGGCGCGAGGTGCGAGTACTCTGAGATAGTAGTTCGGACTACGTTTGACAGATGGCAGCTTATGTTCTGTTTGTGAAGTCTGTAACAGAAAACTGTGAACGCTTATGAAACTTTCCTGCAATATCTAGCACATTAATTTAGCGCAGTATGAGCTATTAGAACTATTCCTAACTTAGCCCTCGTTTTTGCACTAAAATTGTAAAAAAAAAATTCATGACATACATAATTATTAGTTTCCATTTTCCATTACTAACGCTTCAGTTTTGACAATTTATGTCATATACGTTGATACATGTTTCTTTTGGTAAATGTCTTGTAGTATAAGCATGTGTCGGTCGTGAGGACTGCTCGCAGCGCGACACTGGCCCGCACTCGCCCCCGGGCGCTCGCCTCGCCCCCCGGGGCGCTCGCCAGGAGCCTTGCTTGGCCTCGCCGGTGTACACGCAGCGTATGTGCTGCACTTAGCAAGTCAGCACCGACTGAACCAGGCAGCGGCCGGCCGGCCATGAATGAGTTCATTCCAATAAATCATGCAGTATTCACAGCTAGCGATACAACCAGTTGCTGAATAACCTGCATACTGGACTGTAAATGAGATTGATTAGGTGACTAATTCTGTCAATTTGGACTACAAGCACATATAAAAATTACAACGCCTGAATGCTTAATCTGTTCGATGGAAGTCTACTCGACTCAGTTCATGAACTACTCATGATATAGGGGTAGGCTACAAGCTCGGTGTCCACGAATGTCGGGGGCCGGGGGGTGTCGCGAGAGTCAGCTACATCCGCTACACTCGATACTCCAACGTTGATGTAGATGGGCCCTCTGCTGTCACCCGACCGACCTGTCAATGTTTCAGTTTGCTCCTGGAGCTAGCAGCTAGCACAACATTACAAAATGTACTAAGTACGGTTTTGAATGTTTGCGTAATTCTCTAATATACATCTTTAAACTTTGATGACTGTATCATGTATCGGTAGTTCAATCTCTGCCTCCATGGTCGAGTGATTTAGGCGTTTGCCTTGTGAGCCGGTGGTCGCGGGTTCAAATACATTACTACCATATCGAATCCATACTACGGGAAGCAGTTTTTTCCAGTTAGGCTAGGACATTGTAGGCTTGAATCACCTGATTGTCTGAAAAAAAATGATTCTCTGCTTCGGAAGGCACCATATGGCGGTCGTCAAATAAACCATGTCAGAGGCCCTTGAGGCGGTTTAGAAACTCTAAGCCTGACATTGGGGTGTGTGGGGACGTTAAACCTTAAAGATCACGTACACTTTACAAGCTACAGTAAAACAATTGAATGTAAATAATATTTTCGCGAGCGAGTTCGCCTACTGCGCGAGTTAGCTCCACAGGCGGCAGAACATACAATGAACACTGCACACATTTTCAGTTTATTGGCACCTCTCTGCGAGCCGGTTATTTATTTATTTCATCATCTACTATTGACAGCCACAACAAATGACTATCGTTATAACATTCACACAAAAAAGTACATACATGTAAAATATTGCGAGTGTGTGAAACTCGGCGAAAAATTCAACATGTCGCTCCTTCATTTAAGGTGATACTCAATTTAGACGTTTGCCTTAACCATGAAAGTCATCTTGTCTGGGTTTTACTAAAAAATTCTAACTAGTAATACAAAACCAGTTGATAATATCCATTGTTTAAATATTGGAAATGCTTCCTCGACTAAATAAACGAGTGATTTATCTTAAAAACCCTTCGATATGAGTGGGTTTTCGTTTATTATTCACAAATGGTTTTACACGTACGAACAGTAAGTAGCGCACCACATGGTGTCATACGACTGACTTCTATGTCGGCAGCTCGGCACGCGTCTGCCAAGTACAACACACGTAGTATAACTAAGTTCAGTACAGAACGTGGTCATACCTTAGCAATCAGCGGGTGGTTTATTAAAGTAATTTCAACAGAGATCGTTCAAACGTCTGTGTTCGTGTTTGTTCTCTGAAATATACTTTACATACATAATTCGCAATACATCGCACTAGCGACTTCGTTACAAGTAGGGTCGGTACACATACGCACTGACACCTATAACGCTGAGCACACGTGAGTCAGCGTTGTGTGTAATCTGGCGTCAACGCGTCAACAAACAACTGTAGGTATGACCAGTCACTGTGACAAACCGTTTATTATTATTTTATAATTCTTTCTTGTTGTTGCTACTTCAGTAATTACAAAATAGAGAAATATTTATCTAAATTAAATAAATTAATTTAAATAAATTATTAACATACATTTATTAAAAAAAACCGGCCAATTGCGAGTCGTACTCGCGCCTCGAGGGTTCCGTACAAATCTGTAGGTATTATATTATAAGCAAAAGTTGCGGTTTACGATTTAAGACGTATTAAAAAAAAAAACAACTTACTAGATCTCGTTCGAACAAAGAAGGAAGTTTACATGGTAATGTACATCATATTTTTTTTAGTTTCATCATTCTCTTATAATTTAGAAGTAACAGGGTGTAACTTCTAAATAAAACACATTTTACCACTTTGGAGGTGTCTCTCGTGCAAACTGTTTAGTTTAGACAAAAATGATATTAGAAACCTCCATATCATTTTTGAAGACCTATCCGTAGATACCCCACACGTATGGGTTTGATGAAAAATCATTTTTTGAGTTTCAGTTCTAAGTATGGGAACCCCAAAATATTTATTGTTTTTTTTTTTATCTATTTTTGTGTGAAAATCTTAATGCGGTTCACAGTATACATCTACTTACCAAGTTTCAACAGCATAGTTCTTATAGTTTCGGAAAAAGTGACTGTGACGACAGACAGACAGACAGAGAGACAGTCAGACAGACATGACGAATCTATAAGGGTTCCGTTTTTTACCATTTCGCTACGGAACCCTAAAAACAGAACAAATACACACAACAAAACAAAAACAAAATAACATAAGAAACAGGCCGATTAGAGTGAGGAGCTCGTATAAAACATTTTTTTATTTTCGTGGCTAGATACCAACAGCCGCACGGGTCGATCTTCAAGGTTAAGCAACGCTTGCCAATGTTGGTCTGTGGATGGGTGACCATCTTAACTTATCGAGTTTCCTTCGTGCCTCGGAAAGAACGTTAAGCCGTTGGTCCCGCCTGTCATTTGTAGATCTTTGGCAGTCGTTACGGATTGTCAGAAGCCAGTAAATCTGACTCCCGTCTTGCCAAGAAATACCGTGTTACCCAGTTAATGGGTTGTGGAGGTCTGATAGGCCGCCGCTCCTCGTAAAATACTGGTATTCAGCTGAATCCGGGAGTTAGGAAAGGCTAGGCAGATGATAAAACAGGGCGATTAGAATGTTTGACACCTTCAGCCAAGTGACGGCATAAGAAGGTGTTTATGTGTGTGATCAGTGTACCTACTAATTTTCACATTCGCATCTTAACAAATGCATGAAAAGTAAGGCTTTTTTGACACATTGCGACTGACATGCGAATGCGAATGTTGCTTAAAAAAAGCCGAATTGTCCCTCTGAGATCGCTTCTTGTTGTCAAGTAGTACCTGTGTCAGACAGACAGGGCGAGGGCACACCAACATAATGGTGTCACTGAAATAACATGAATATATATACCCAGCGGTGCTCGCAGGACCTGCCAAAGTTCAATTCTACTAGCGAGGGTGATTGTCGCAAAATTAGTCCAGCTTTTGCCCGTAACTTCTTACGCGCACATCCTGTTTTTTCCCGTTCCTGTAGGAATTTTGGGAAATCCTCTCTTAGTACGCCTCTACGGAGTGAAGAGAACCTCCGCCAAATGTCAGCTTAGTTCGACTGTGCGTTGTGTATCACTCACTCAGTCACTCAGTAACGGAAGAATTTTATATATTAGGATTAGGATTGGTCACGTGATATTGCCACGCTACCGTCGACAGGATGTCACAGGTCTAAGGCCTCTTTGAGAGCGGCGTACTTCACCCGGCGACGTTATTGTCTCTTTTATTTGAAACAAATAATCAGGATGTGCAAATCTATGTTCACCGCAAACATTTTAACGAGCTTCTTTGTCTGTCATTCATTTTTCGACGAAGAAGCTGGGCAGCAAGATGTGATGATAGCTCTCATTGATATCAAGTGAGAAGTCAGCAGTAATTAGAGTCGCGCCTCCGTGAGTTAGCGAGGCCCCGCCCGTCCCCCTCCCTTCTGTAAGGATATCAGTTCCGCGGCCGAGGAGGCTGTCAGTACTCGGACACTTGTTAGCAGTTGTTCGACTTGTGACGACAAAGGGGAGCACTTCCTGAGGGACCAGCATGTCTGAACATGGAAATGTCTTCGATTTATCTCTTGAGAAAACAGTATGGTACATATGGATGGTGTCGTCGTGTCGTTGTACCAAAGGACACAGGGTGGTTGCTGCTCGCAACAGTGAATTACGGAGCGGTCAAAGTATCCAACAGTACCTATGTCTTCTTAGGCTATAATAGTAGGTCTTTTTCTTATCGTGTGGACAGTAAGGGCTATCGACCCCACACATCCCTAGTGTCAGAGTTTCTAAACCGCCTCAAGGGCTTCTAACATGATTTAATTGACGACCGTCATTTGGCGGTCGGGACCACCGGCTTATTCTGCAATGTCCCAGACAAACTGAAAACAATTTTACCAAGAATGCTTCCCGTGGGAATCGAACCCACGACCACCGGGTCACAAGGCAAACGCCTAAACCACGGAGCTAGTTACAGTAACAGCAGGAACAGTTACAGTAACAGCAGGAACAGTAGGAAGTCCGCAGAATAAAAGGGCACATTACTTAAATATTAAATATTTTATTTGAAAACAAACTTATTCTGTTTATGTATACATATAATAGTTTTATGTTTCACATACATATATAGTCTCCGTATCATACAATCGTAGTGTCCGTCTCTACTTAGATCAATTTTATTGTAAAACTTTGTATCTATGTCATATTTACAATTTATTCTATACAAAAACATTTTATTCTGAATGTTCGTAATTTACAATTTCCTATCAATTATATTAGTTACTTACGACTAAACGTTTTCACAAACGCCAGAACAATATCTTTATATTTACTATTATATATTTATAGTTCCATACGAGGAGTAGGTTAGCGACGATCATGCTAGGCTGTTCTCTCAATGCATGTGTGCAGACTTTCCACATAAAATTGGCTAAGTTACTTCTCATAGTATTTCATACAAATTTGCAAGTAGTTAAATGATATAATGTTTTTACTGATTAAAAAAAAAAGGTTGGAGTGACAGTTCGAGCCATTACACATTTTTTTCTACTGAAAGTGAAAAATCAATCGCTCATTGACATTTTATATAGAATTAATCTTATGTTTTTTTTATTTGCTTAACCACACGTCAGAGTGTTCCATTATCCGTGTTAGCTGTAAGAACAGGTGTTGTAGTGATCGCCGCTGACCGCCTCTCGCGTCAACGAGTACTCTATGTAGAAAGTGTCGGATTATCGCTAGTATGGTACATTAAACGCGAACACTCGGGCGAGCGTTCGCGTGACACGCGAACATACAGTGAGCACACTTTACTATAAAAGTCTAGGTTCAAATAAATAGTCTTGACATAAAATAATTGTGTGTTATTAATAGAGCCTAGGTTCAGACGGAGACAAAACCAAACCCTCGGAGTGGTGCCGCTGAGCAGCCCCCGATACATGCAAGGGACTACTTACTTACTGTTTCCTAGAGCTCACTTGTTAAATAATTAAGAAAGTTCGTAAAGGCGGTAATGTTGCGTGGCTACACACCTGAGCCTAGGCTTACTGATTGTGATTTTAAAATACAACAGTTACTTAGTACAATTTTGACAGTGAAATAAATTTCTTTGAATGGCACAACTAATAGTAAACAAGTAATTCAAAATCATACATACCTATAACTTACAACTATTTATCTATATTCATTTGACAGACTCGAGTACGAGCGCTCGACACAACGCTGCAAATCTTCGATAAATTAGATTTAATACAATCACACACAACGTACGTGATACGTGTACGTGCATCAGGTTCTGATGCACGAAAACGTCTTTAGATTTTGATTGAAAAATAGTGAGTTCTTAGTTATATGAGTACTTATTCTTATGTTGGTGATGAATTATAGATGTACATATGTATGTATGGAGCATGGAGATGTGTTGACAGAGTATAGACAGACGAGTGGCGACACGTACAGACACATAGTAATATCGTGGTGAAGGTGAGGTGGTGGTGCTATAATTTATTTACCACAATAAAGCTGATATTAACAGACATTACTTAGCTAGAGCTTTTGGAATTTGCTGACCAGTATTCCTGTCACTATCGTGTAATTTTCATAGTACAAGGACACGATAGGAATGGGAACGTGTGATGTACTATCTAAGCCAAAGTCCTTGTTAAGTAATGTATATTAATGTCTGCCTAAAAATGGAAACCGTCTCCTTCCATACCATAAAGGATTGATTTCCTAACGTTAGGTGACACGGCACCGCACCGGTGTGGACGCTCACATTGTAGGTAAGCGTTATGACGCGTATAAATAGTTGAATGCGAGGCGAACACGCGCGACACGCGTGACATGCGTGTTCGACGCGCATCCGCTAGTGAGGACACACCCTAATGATTATTTGTACCAAAGTAGAGAAACACAGCTCTCAAGGAAATGGAATGAATTACTCTAACGACACGGGATGTCATATAAACTTGATCTCTCTAACGACAATATTATTAAATACATTATCTTCACGTCATTAAAACAATAAATATATTTACAATATTCAGTAGCAACAAACGCTATATTATTTGAATAAGAGTTCAATTCTTTAAAACGTCCCCCATCCACCGCGCACGGCGCGCGGCGTGTGGCGTGTGGCGGCTCTGTGTGAGCGCAGAGCAATCATCTTATTATTCGACGTCGCGTCGGGCGCGAGACAGACTGAACGTGAATCACAGTGGTTCGACGCTACGCCTTATCCGCTTCTCATAAAAATCTTATCAGTATTTACTTAAATCATTTTATTTGTTTACTTAGCTAGTCGAAAACTAAGTTTTCGCGTTAAAACGTTGAGTGAAACTTGGTTCATACGTGTTCTTGTCCCTTGGCCCTCGCGGCACGGCACTACACTGCACTGCGCGTCTATCAGCTGGCGAGCAGCGCGCCGCGCAGCCGCGCGTGCAGCGCCGCCGCCGCGAGCAGCGCCGCGAGCACGCGCGAGCAGTCCGACAGCCCCGCGCTGCCCGTCTGCATGGCCGCCGGCCGCTCGCCTGCAACGCCACGCACAGCGAGTTAGCACAAGCACTCGGCCAATAGTATTATAGAGCAAGAGCCCGCGACGATCAGACGAACGGTATTTATTATACCTGTTTCTCTGTTTATGTCCCTAATACAGGTATGAACGATCCTCGACCATGAAGTTTGGATCATGGTAACCCTGGCTGTTTATGTTGGTTTGCCTATCTTGGACACTAGGTAACGTTCTCATCTTTCAGGTTTTATAAATTACCGTAAGTCGGAACGTTGCGGGCTCTTAGGCCATTATTACAGAAGAATACAGAACAAACTAGAAGGTCATCACTGCATGCACTTGTGGAACTGTTCGCTTCTGGTTCGTTGAGTAGTGTGATGCGGACGAGGGACGTGACTCACCATTGAGCACGTGCACGCGCACGGAGGCCACCTCGGCGTTGGAGGGCGAGCAGGAGTAGCGGCCCGAGTCGGCGGGCGCGGCGTCCTGCACCAGCAGGTAGGAGGTGGTGGCTGCGCCCTTCTCCGTCACCACCGACACGCCGCCGCGCGACGAGTCGTACGATATCACCTGCTTCACATCACAACCGCCGCCATTGTCATATCTACTCTCAACACACACTACACTTATACTAAACACATTGTCCATGAAATTGTTATTTTACCAAAAGTTAAGACAACCGTTCAAGTCATCCTGGCGCAAGCACCGCGTCATGCTCGCCTTTTGTTTGACTTTGTTAGATTCTTCTCGCGCGCAGGTAGAGCATGGCGTAAGGGGGAATCTAACGATATATAAATATTTGACTATGAAACAATAAGTTTCCCAGTAACGATATTATGATTTATTTAGTTTTGTTATTGTTGATGCATTATAATTGCAATGTAAAGTGTACCGGTTTCCTATACTTTCGGTAATGTGCGTGCATGTGTGTGTCGCGGTACTAGCTGCGAGTCACCTCCGGTACAGTGCTCGACTTCCTACTATCTTTTTATGCCGCCCAATAAATTCACGTAAAAAAATAAAGTAGCTTTTATCGTACGTTTGTATTTATTTTCGTCACAAGAGACCTCATCTTTGGTTTAAAAATCTCTGCCTATTTGGATATTAGCGAGTCCGTCGGGGGAGGCGGAGTGAACCGGCAAACCCCCGGAGAGGTCGGATAGTATACCGGTCTGTAACGAATCAGTTTTATTTGAAGATCAAAGAATATATTAATACGTAAACTAGGCACTCGAAGCTCAGCAGTAATGTTGATCCAACATGTAAGGTCAGGGATAGCGACGACTGTGACGAGTGGCGGACGGCTCGGCTGCGAGTAGCGAGTGGTTCCAGAGAGGCGCCAGCGTCCATCAGTCGTGAAGTGATAACACACGCGCTATTGTTAAGCGTGCAGTTGTGCGCGACATGGGGTGCGGCGCGACATGGCGCGGTTCTGTTCAGTGTAAGTGTAGTTAGGCGCCAGCCGTGTATATTCAAATGTGCGGGGAGGCGCTCGTTCACTCTCTGTATCATTCACTCGCGGCTCGCGAAAACATACTTTGTTGGGAGTAGATATATTCACATCAGATACGTGTATTTGTAATAGTATCAGTAGTCATTAATTTGTGCGATTTATTCGACATTGATCTATTCGTTTATCTTCTATATATATAAAAGAAAGTCGTGTTAGTTACACTATTTATAACTCAAGAACGGCTGAATCGAATTGGCTAAAAATTGGTGGGGAGGTAGCTTAGAACCAGGAGACGGACATAGGATAGTTTTTATCCCGGAAATCCCACGGGAACGGGAATTTCCCACGGGAACGGGAATATCCCACGGTAACGGGAATTATGCGGGCTAAACGGGAGCGAAGCCGCGGGGGACAGCTAGTTTTTAATAAATATTACTTTATTTTAATATCTCAATGATGATGCGGTTTCTAGGTAAACAACATTTAGAATGTTGTTTTGATCGGTGTAGGTATTATGTGTACACACACTAAGGTTTCTCTCTCACTCAGGGTCAGACTTTTCTTGCATTTTGAGTCCCCCTGTACCCGATAAGTCCTGTTATAGTGTTTACCCTACTACCCTGCATGTAAGTGATCGCGCGTGTACGTGTCGTACGCTCGACGCTCGTACGAGTCGCACGTTAGCGCACATCGGCGTGTCGGGATTACTTCCCGCCGATAATGCGATTACATGTGTTTCGTATCGAGTGTTAGGGTATGTATCACACTACATTTTTTTTTTTTTTTTTTTTTTTTTTTTTTTTTTTTTTTTTTTTTTTTTTAGGGATGGGAAATCATCCAATGACTCCTCCCGCTCTGGGTGTAGCGGGAGGGAGTGTCAGACTTCTACTGACTAAAACCCATCCATGTTCCTTCATTGCCCTTTGTGTTCCGGAGCCACGGTGTCTCTTGCGAATAATCCCGCGACTCCGGCAGGCGTCGGCCCTTTCGGGCCCCTCTGTGTGCTGACTCTCTTTGAGGCGCGCGTGGAACACTAACGCGCCGTCGACACGGCCTGTCGTCACTAGACGGACGGACGGCGAGCCACCCATAGCTCGCCGTCCATAGGCCCACGCCTACGGTGGCCGGAGGTCACCAGGTGGTGGCCCCTGACGCCCGCGGCGTCCACCACGGCGGCTGGGACGAGAGGGTCTCCTCTCCCTCTCCGCCACCTCCTTCGCTAGCATAACTGCTTCGCAAAAGGAGGCAACGGCGTCCCATTCCGTCTCGCTCCGGACCATGGCTTGGACCAGGGCCGGACGCGAGAGGTCGCCGCCGATCGCCGTTTCGAGGACACGGCGGTGCGCCGTCCAAGCGGGGCACACCTGCACAGTGTGCTCAACCGTGTCCTCCGGTCGATCCACGCAATGGTGACACCCGGGCGTTTCCTCCCGCCCGATTCGGTGCAGGAACCTCCCGAAACATCCATGTCCGGTGAGGACCTGCGTCAGGCGGAAGGTGAGGACGCCGTGGCGCCTCTCTAGCCACTCCTCAAAGAGGGGACTTATCGCCACTATCGTGGCGTGCCCTATGTATCACACTACATGCAGTTGTGATTCACTTGGAATAAGTCCTAAGAGGCGTCCGGACATTTCACGGGTGAAACATGAATTAGGCATACAATATCTAAACACAACACATTCAAAATTTTTATAAAAAAAAAAAAAACTCCAATGAGCTACTCAGCTATGCGTCTACGGCGTAGTATCGTAGTCGCGTAGCAGAGCGCTACGAACTGTCGCGCCTTGCAATGAGGAGAAAAGTTCAAAGCGTGAGGCATTTTATTTTGTTATTTAAAACAGTTTGTTTATTTTTTTTAACTCCTGCATCTGTACCTATCTCATAAACTGATTGTTTTAATGGAATTACTAACACAAATATTTACTATACGTAGGTAAAGTAAATATAAGCGTCATCCATTAGAAGGTTAATTAGAATATAAATAAATACAAAGTTGAATTGGCATCAGTCGTGTGGCTTGCTAGCGAGTTTTTTCATTCCTTCTCGTAGTTAACTTAACCAGAATGTGGTTAAATTTAGTTAAAATGGGTTTTTCATGAACTGCTTCTTATTTACTTGAGTTAACTACGGATAAAAGAACTCGCCCTTAGGGCCTCCTTGCACAAACCAGAGTTATGTTACTTTTATAACAACTATGTTGAAATATTTTTGTTATTTAACCTCATGTTAGCAACTAACTCTGTGATAAAATAACTCTGGTTTGCTCGAGTGGTCCATAGAGTAGTATAACTGTACTCATCGCGCTAGCTCAGCGACTGCGAGCTCTTCACAAACTATTCTAACATCCATACTTACTACAAAAAATCCAGTGTATAATTACTTTGCGTCCGCTCACCTCGTCCTCGTGGTACCAGAATATGTAGGCGGGCGGCTCCGGGGAGAACTGGATGAGGCACGTCAGGTTGATGGTGGAGCCCATGTCCACGTGCAGGTCGGGCCCGCCCAGGATGCGCGCCGACGGCACTGCAACAAGCGGCGGGGGGGAGGGGTCAGTGCGCGCGCGCAGGTACGAGTACTACGTCATGGTGAAAAATCTTTCTATAATAAGCAACAATTAGAAGTTTCAATGCTTTTATTCGGCGAAAGATTGAGCGTTGAAGTCATTTAGGATCAAATCTATGTATGGTCTGCAAAGTATTGTACGATTCATGCTGAATTGCGCAGCAGTTTAATATGAATCGCTTCCTTCATCTGTATTTTAATAATAAAATACATTCAAATCTCAGTCGCTATCTGTCAACAATAATGAACAATTTGGTTGTTGCGACAGACTGACGTGAGAATGCAAGCGTTGCTTAAAAACTCGTACAATTGCCACTCTGAACAAGTGACAATCTGGTAGAGGTAGCGTGGCGGAGGTGATTTTCCAAACAACAAATATTTATGGGATTGAGAAGCATCTCGACAATCTTTGTTTATAGTCTCCAACCTTCCAACTAAGTCCACTTTGTGAAGAGCAACTGTGTGACGTCACACATGTACTGCCTGCAGGTCGGGACGCATCACCTTTCGTATTTAATTAACGTAAGCAGCATGTTACATTACTTACTTGATGTGCGTGTGGATTGATCTTTTTTAAGATCGCTAAATCTGTACAAACACTGAAGGGTTTTTAGTAAATAATTGTAAAAACTAGATGGTGAAGTAAAAATTGTAAAACTTTAGGGTAAAAGTTACGGTCAAATAACTAGATCACTCAATCCACACGCTTCACGAAACTGCCGTGACACATATTTTCAAATTCCTAGCCTTCCCGGTCTTCATTTTAATTTCAGATTTTAGTTAAGAATTTGTAAAAGCTATTAACAAATTATCAAGTGATTTGAAAGCGACTTTAGAAAGTAATAACGATTTACTTAAATCACTCAATCCACACACGTGAGGATCTTTGAATGCACCCCTTCACATGGAATAAATGAATAACATTTTTTCCAGATATTATACTTAATGCTAAGAATGAAAAGGGGTTCTCAATATTTCGGGCTCTTTTTTTGTTTTTATTTTGTGTATGTTCCTCGATTACTCGAATACGCGTGGATCAAATTGGAAAATTCTGTTTGAAAGGGAAGACTGCCCAGGTGGTGTCATGGTCATCAGGTCTGGATCTCATGATAGGATCGTGGAGAAATAAAGGGAACTCTTCAAGTTTTAGCAAATGGACCGGCTTTGCTAAAACCTCATACTTATTGTCTGTTTATTGTTTACTCCAGTGCATAACATAATAATACTTCCAATGTACGTTGGCAATTGATAAGTTTTCGCTCGCAACTAAATATGAGACGGCATAATCATTTGATTTGATTCAGTAATAGTCATTCGGAAACGTTCGCCTCTGATGATCCCCTCTTGCCCCACCTTGTGAGCGGCGGCGCCAAACGTGAACACGCTCCGAGCTCTCCGAAATGATTGGATTTGATATTCGTCTCCAGATGAAAGTATTCACCAAGTTTTTCACAAACAAAGATATGTTACGAATTCTGCTACGACTTCAACCAAAGATAGTGGCATGTCATTGAGTATTGTTTCAAAATGTAGGGAGCGTGCTGCGTTACAGGAGGTATGTTCTGGTGGAGGGGCTCGCTGCCGACGGGGTCGTCCCGGAGAGGTGCACGTTATGCAGGCGAGGTGGGAGGAGGGTTGGCGGGGTTAGAGTGACACATTTACAGTTCGATGTGCTCATTATGGCCGGCTGAATGCACTTAGTTTCAAGAGCACTGCGCGCCGTGAATAAAAGTGGGTCTACTTAATTACGGGGTGCATCTAACGGCGGCGCTGGCTCTCCTCTACGTCTGCGTCACAAGCAGCTGCCGCCGTCTTCGCGCCTTGCTGTGCAATATTTGTAGATGCACAACTGCACCTGTAGGTACGCAGACATAGTATTACAGCAGCCACTCAATTTCAATGTCTTAGTTCATAGGTCACCGAGTTCAAATGTAGGATACTCAGTGAATTCTCTACTGTTAACGCTAGGCTTAAGATCTTGTCGAGACAGGGATATTAATATAGCTTGTATGTATTATCTACATCTACAAGTATGTGGCGCTCTCTGCCACACAAACCCGGATGACTTCACTGAGGATATTTCATTGAGCAGTTAACGAATAAATGAGTGGTTTACGAGCGAGCGTTGTTTGTGCGCCTTCCATCACTCGCGACGCTCGACGGCGGCCATTCGGGGAAGTGCTCGAGAAGCCGTAAAGCTAAAATTGAATGACGTCACGTGTTTATTCGCAACCTTCACGGAACCGCGTCGAGTCATCAACACGAACACATAGAGAAATGTGGCGACATGTGGCGTCACCCAGCTCTAGCCCCATATTATTATGACTTCTAATAAGTTCTAATGTGGCGACATGTGGCGTCACCCAGCTCTAGCCCCATATGACTTCTAATTCAGTTACACTCAATGACATGAATCTACATTCTACACATGAATGCCATGAAAAAAAAACTAGTCTGTTACGAAAACTATAGGAAAAGCCACTATATCAATAGCTGATACTGAATAAATTATTGTGAATTACTTTGGATAAATTATTATTCCATTCAGTAACTGTGTGCTGCCGTATGTGGCTATATCTGTACTATAGACATGTACACTATGTATGTACAGTGTAGAGCCGCGTCCAGCCTACTCGCGCGACACATTAGAGTGGAGCGAACATATTAATGTGCCACTCGCGAACACTGATGCGCATACATTAATATTATGTACAGAATATGAGCTCCATCATGAATATGCACTCATAATGGGCGCGGTAATGTCGCTTCCTAAAATAAAACGTATCGTGATTGAATTGGATATCGCCGCTACGCTACGGTAGCCGCTGGCCGGTAGCCGTTACTGCCGCTACGGGCCATTTCAGTTAATTCCGTATTTTATGACGTCATATTTCGCGGCGGTTTAAGAAAGTCATGGGGGGTAGGGGGGGGGGGGGTGTGCACTCACTCGGCAACACAAAGGAGGATTTAGTCCAATTTGTGATACTGAATTAGTCAAATGAAGATTCGCCTGTAACGTAACGCCCGTGACGCGTGCGTGTTTCTCGCGATATGTCTCGGGTTCCTGAAGCGCGGGCTATCCTATCTCGTCACTTGTGGGCTCACTTAAGCCGAAATAAAGAAGAGCGCGGCAGTCTGTCGAACAGTGTGCTGTAAGTTTAGTTCAATCAGTGTGGGTATACCCTTAAACATTAACTTATGTATACCAGATGTAGATATTATAGGCATATTTTTTGGGGGCCGTGTCACCCGCGTCCGTAGGAGAATACCCTTCAGCGAATCCCTACACGTGGTCCCCGGGTGGTGCTAAACAGGTGACACTAACCGCCTCCGTGGTCTAGTGGTTATACCACTCGATTCAGACCCAGAGGTCCCGGGTTCAATTCCCAGTGGGGGCAAATTTTTTGCTCGGTTTGGTTGGTGGTAGGACTTCTAAGTCCGCCTGGCAAGCTACCACCATCATGTCTAAGTCTGTCGCCATAACAACAATGTTAACAGCATTGTTGTGTTCCGGCAGTTAGAGATATGATAGCCAGTTCCTCTATGTTAGAGGATTCCGGGTGAAACTCGCTTCCATCTTCGGCCTAATCATTACTTTCCATCAGGTGAGATTGGGGCCAAGAGTTTCCCCGTTTTGAATAAAAAAAAAAAAAATATATATATATATGTTAGGCTCTGATCGGCTCTTATTCCAATGATCCATTATTATATAATGCTTCTTGTTCTTTCTCTAATAATTAATTAGGAGACCAAGATGCTAATAGCTGCGATAGGCACAGCACCCTGGTCCGGCAGTGGCGGTGTCGCGCTACCACAGAATGGTGGGGGACCATTCCCCCCCCGCCGCACCACAGAGCACTTTGTTTGGCAGGTTTTGCTCGCTCCGACCGCTTCACCGCTAATTGGTTTAATCGCTCGCTCTTTGTTGCAGCGAGCCGCGCGAGAACTATTACTTAGCCGGGTGCTGCGGAAGCTGATCCTGTCAACTGATATAATATCGCGGAGCGGTTATCGATAGTGTCTGCTAGGGGCTTGCTCTCAGATCACATTACAACAACAGTATTATAAACTTGCTTTTTATACTTTACTTTCCGTAATAGAGTTTGTATAAAATACAAAAATATTTATTGCCATCTCAAGACATTATGAATTTGCATAAATTGAGGCTGCTCCAGTTTCCGGAATGATTATATTTTCTCCTATTAGCGCAAAAACATTCAATGTTCATTGAATTATTCACATGACCGCACAAGTTACTGACTGAAAAAAGAAACATGAAGGAATGAGCGAGAGCTAAGTGAACACAAACGTGGAAATGGAGAGATCCGGTGGAGCGGTGCGGAGCGGTGCGGAGCGGTGCGGTGCGGAGCGGTGCAGAGCGGTGCGGAGCGGTGCGGTGCAGAGCGGTGCGGTGCGGAGCGGTGCAGAGCGGTGCGGTGCGGAGCGGCGGCGTCGGGAGTGCAATCAATAGCCGCGAGAAAGTCGCTGACAATTGAATTGTGTTGCACCATTACCTGCGGCCGGGGGCCGACACTCGCTCGCCACAGCTACGTCACTACTACGCCATAGCTACGCCACTGCACGGCCACGTGACTTGCACAGACTTGGCAACAACAAGCTCACGCATGGATTACACATAGATGATGACGTACTGTTGAAACGTGACGGAGTGTTCGACACTCCCTCTATCACTAAAGGATGGCGGACAGGAATATGTGTGTTAAGAGCGTGTATTCCGTCCACTAGCGACGCCAATCGTTTTTTATTATTTGTGGTAAATTTAAGACACGTAGATAAAAAACCGCTCTGTAGTGTTCTGAAGAAATGTATTTATTATGTTTTGTGAGTTATGTTTTGTACTTTAGAACATAAATAGTTGCCAAAGTCGATATTTTTGCTAAAAGTGGCCACTTTTAGCAATAATTGCCGTTTTGGCTATTTAGCCATGAGTTATGTATTAAAAAAAGCTGTCAAAAAATAATAGATACATTTCTTCAGTGCACTACAGAGCGGTTTTTTATCTACGTGTCTTAAATTTACCACAATTCATAAAAAACGATTGGCGGCGCTAGTGGACGGAATACACACTCTTAACTCATGTTTTCAGTTTACATTAAATAATTACATCATCAGTCATCGTCATTAATTTACACTAGTCCGGTGAGTCATCATTTAGGTATTAAATGATGTCGAGATCCGCCGCATGTGAACAGGCAGATAAAGCGGTCACCGTCGTCATTGGCTGCAGCTCGATTCCTATCATAAGAAAGGAATTGAGCTGTAGCCATTTGGTAAGGCGTTGCCATTGCGCGAACAAGTGTAATAACGTCCGTGAATAGCTGCCACCCAAGCGATTAACTAAATAAACAAGCGTAAAAAGCACTACGGTTGCCAAATGTGTGCGTGAACTTGTTTGGAGCTCGAGAACTTAGAACCGCGAGGTAGGAAGCCGTAGCCGCCGCCAAATGTGAGCGCTTTCATAACTAAGCAAATTTTTGACGACCTCCCCCCTTCCCCCCACACATTCCCCGACCGCACCCGCGTGCGTGTGATTGTTATAAACAAGCCAGGTGTCGCCGCCCTGGAGTTGCGCGCGTTATATCAACTTTATTCGTACGTCTCACACGTTTTGCACGCTGGCATTGCAGGGTTGCCACCAATTCGCACGGTGTTACGTTACCTACCCATGAGATATTTGTTCGTTGCAGGATGGAGCTCTGTGGAGCTGTCTGTGATGATCCCACAAGACAAACGACGCAGAGCTTACGTGGGTAAATAAAAAATGCGAAACAACCCTTTATGAGGAAAAAGTTGAGTCAAAATCGAATGTAGGTCGCACGTTTAGCATTTTTTTTTTTTTTTTTTTTTTTTCTGAACGTATGTGGTGAAACAATAGTGAAGCTCAAACCAAAGAGACGATCCTTCCAAAACTACAATGGTGTTCCTCAAGAGACGGTCTCCAGGCGTGCGCTCGTAGCTACCGGCACCGTGATATGTCACGAGGTATGGAGGGAATGCTGCATGAACTCATACTAAACGCACTGGTCCATAAAAGTTCTGAAACTAATAAAAATCAAAGATGCGCTAAAAGTGTAGATGGATGTTTATTTTCTGGTTGAAGCATCAAGCACCCTGTTCACTAGCTCAGGCGCGGGGGGAGGGGGGGCTGCGGCACCGGCGCCACGCACTCTCATAACAACCCGCTTAGAGTCGCGGTGCTTAAAATGGAAAACCTTTGTGCGTCGCGCGACACTCTCCACGGCTCCTCGCAACACATGCTGCCTAGTCACCCTAGTGCACAAACTTGTTTGATGAGCCGCGCTGATGAGACACGTTATTATTGCCACATTTCCGTAACGCGCGGCGAAACGACGAACATGAAGTTTTGGGAGCAACGTCGATTGAGTGAAATTTATCGACACACCATTTAATGAAGAGTGATGAGGAGTGCTGGACACCTGCGCTTGAGGGCTATCACGACAGACCCTCTTCACTGTCCAAGGAAACCCAATACATAGATTTGACACCTACACTCGTAGGTTTGCTGAGTTAGTATGATCGTGTAATGACAGGAGAAACATAATCCTTACTTCGATAATAAGTTTAGTTGTGTGCGGTCAAGTTCATCGTCCTGCCTGCGTCGTCGTTGTGTACACTAACACACGTTAGCGGCTGAGGAGTAAGTTCCTCGGGGCTTCATTACGGCGAGTTCAAAGCAGACAGCCGCGCGGGCCCATTGTGCCGCCGCCGCCGCCGCCGCCACCGCGCGACTCCCCGGGGCGGCGGCGGTGCGGCACCGGCTGTGTGTGCTGCAGAAGGTTTGTAACATCCACACAACAAACACATGACGGACCAGTCAAAATAATGTTAAGATGTGGAAAATAAAACATTTCTGCAAGTCGTAACTCAATTGTTCGGGATTCTCAATTTTGCTAACACATACGTACGTATGGAATACAAATGATGTGTGGTTCTGTACCGCGCTTGTTAAGAGTACACCTTCTGCATTGTCACACATGGTCCTGGTGTTTGTAAGGAGGGAAAGATTTCCCGCGACGTGTTTGCCTCTAGCATCACACCCCCCGGGTAGTAAGCAGTTCTGGTCCCTATCGAAAGCCGTCGAAACGAACTTCTGTCGACCCACTTTGCCTCCAATGATGAAACCTGATGGGTCGCTGGCTCACTCTGCAAATGAGAAAGCAAATTTGTTTGCATCTCTTTTTGCAAGCAATTCACGTCTGGACGCTGGCTCTAAGCAACCACCAACTTTACCTCGTTGTGATTCTTCGATGCCGGAGATCGCAGCCCACAATATAGAGGTCCGAAGAGTATTGTGCAGTCTAGACGTGAATAAGGCCAGCGGGCCTGACGGCATTCCAGCAAAAGTGTTAAGGCAATGTGCGCCAGAACTGTCTCCTGTGCTGACACGCCTGTTCCGCCTCTCTCTTGAAAAAAGAACGGTGCCAAAATCCTGGAAGCTTGCAAATGTGCAACCGGTGCCCAAAAAGGGTAACCGCGCAGACCCTGCTCATTACAGACCAATCGCCATTACCTCCATCCTTTGCAAGGTTATGGAAAGGGTATTGAACAGTAAGTTGCTGACTTACCTTGAAGACAATGATCTCCTCAGTGACCGTCAATATGGCTTTCGCCGGGGACGGTCTACTGGCGATCTTCTTGTGTATGTCACGCACTACTGGGGCGAAGCCATCGAGAGACACGGCGAAGCACTTGCTGTGTCTCTCGATATCTCGAAGGCTTTTGACAGGGTCTGGCACGCAAGTCTGCTCAGCAAGCTTCCTGCATATGGCATCCCAGCTGGTTTTTGCAGCTGGATATCGGACTTCCTTAGAGAACGGTCGATCCGAGTAGTTGTTGACGGCTGCTCCTCTGACCTCATGGCTATTGATGCCGGTGTTCCTCAGGGGTCTGTTCTCTCTGCAACTCTTTTCCTGCTGCACATCAATGACCTACTTCAGCCTGGTCTTGTTGGGTACGCAGATGACAGTACGGTTACAGAGAGATGCTTGTCCGGCGCCACAACCGGCGGAGATGAAGTTCGTTCCTTGAGAGAGGCCATGGTAGAGCGGACAAATTTGACCTTAAGCCTTGTCTCCCAGTGGGGTGACGACAATCTGGTCTCTTTTAACGCCACCAAAACACAGGCGTGTCTCTTTACCGCAAAAAGGAGATGTTTCAACCAAACTCCTATTTTTCGGGGTGCATCTATTCCAGTGACTGATCGGCTCGAGCTCCTAGGCATGGAGCTGTCATCCAGTCTCAACTTCGGCGCCACCATTGAGTGCAAAGCCCAAACTGCGGCCAAAAAGCTGGGCATCCTAAATAAGGTGAAGCGATACTTCAAGCCTGAGCAGCTTTTGACTCTTTATAAAGCACAAGTCCGATCCTGCATGGAGTATTGCAGCCACCTTTGGGATGGCTCAGCTAAGTATCAGCTTGCCGCGCTTGACTCGGTGGAACGCAGAGCTAAGAGGCTCATTGGTGACGTAAAACTGTTGGATACCAAGCTACACAGCTTGGCTCATCGCCGCAAGGTTGCCTGTTTGTCGGTCTTCTACAGATTGTACTTCGGAGAGTGTGCCCAGGAACTCCACGACCTCATCCCACCAGCCCCCTTCTACCATCGGACATCCAGACGCACTGCAACTTGCCATCCCTACCTTGTTGCTATTCCACCAACTCGCACTAAGCGCTTCCAAGCGTCTTTCATAATGCGCACAGCAAAGGAGTGGAACTCTTTGCCTGCGTTTGTGTTTCCGAATGCTTACAACCCTAATCTTTTCAAAGTTAGAGTGAACAGGCTACTTCTGGGTAAGCTCGCTCCATCGTAGACTTTGTCTCTGTCATCTCTGACCAAGACTAGAGTCAAGAGCAAAACCATACCAAGTAAAAAAAAAAAAAAAAAAAAAAAAAAAGCAATAAATTGCACAGCTCCCGACAGTCTGTTGAATATTTAATGCGAAATTCCAAAAGTTTGCAGAACTCGGGACCTTTCGACGGGAAATTAAAAATATTTTTTGTAAAAGTATGAAAGTGCAATCATTTACCAAGATGAGAGGTACCGATAAACCGTAGCGGATATAATCTGACGCCAATAAATCAGCGGAACAAAACGCTCCCAACATCGCCGAGTTGAAGTTGAACGAGAAAAAACCCGCCAATGTATCATCTATCATATTTTTAAAGTCGCCTGTCGAGTGTCGGGAGGAAATCGCTCCTCGGCGAGGGAGTTATTGAATTTCCAATTTTTCACGAGGAATTTTATTTTATTTGCGCGGGTAGTGCGGCGCCGCCGCGACCCGCGACCTGCAGCGCCGACACTCTGGTAAATAAAACGTTAGCTCCAAAACAAAACCGAATCGATCACGGAACAGACAGACAAACTTTCAGTTTAATTGAAACCATTCGTTACGGCAAAAGTTCATGGAAATAATTTCTCTACGGATAAAATACAATTGAAAAGTTTTGTCGAACGCACCGAGTCCGTAGTGTTGGAACGAAAAATTGGCGCCGATAACAAGTCGACCAATCGGTGAATCACTAATTACTTTAAATTTAGTTCGCTCTGCTCAAAAACAACCATGAGGAAAATAAATGGGAATCGAATAATGAGCGGATACCGCTCCTTGCTGTTCATGACTGACTGGCTCAAAACCAGGAGGAATAGAAGGAAGAAATGGAAGCCTATGGGGGGGACTGAACAGGCTAAATGTAAATAACTGTTCTATTGGACATCAGTGTCACAGTGTCATAGCTCGTTGTCAGGTCGTGACACCTTATCTGTTATTAAACGTACATTCAAAGCTCTAATATTAGATAGTAGACACAAGTCTAGATTGTTAAATAATTCATAACAGTTTCCATCTAATATCACGTGATTGACGCCGCGGTTAGCGATAGCGAGCGAAATGTTCTTGTCAATTAGTTGTCGGTGACGCGAGTCAGCTGTGGGCGGCGCAGGCTGGAGGCTGGACCAGGGAGCTGGGAGGCTGACGCGAGTCAGCTGTGGGCGGCGCAGGCTGGAGGCTGGACCAGGGAGCTGGGAGGCTGATGCGAGTCAGCTGTGGGCGGCGCAGGCTGGAGGCTGGACCAGGGAGCTGGGAGGCTGACGCGAGTCAGCTGTGGGCGGCGCAGGCTGGAGGCTGGACCAGGGAGCTGGGAGGCTGACGCGAGTCAGCTGTGGGCGGCGCAGGCTGGAGGCTGGACCAGGGAGCTGGGAGGCTGTCGGCCAGCAGTCGTCGAGTCGTCGCGGTCACCCAGCGTTCAAATATTAACATGTTCTAATGGAAGCTCGAGATAAGTTCGAAGAATTTCTTGAACATAATCGTGGTTCAATGTAAACTATTCTAACACTTCTTAAAGTCTTGGTAATCTATACTATATATTATATTATTAATATTATAAAGCAGAAGAGTTTGTTTCTTTGTTTGTTTGTTTGTTTGGTTAAACGCGCTAATCTCACGAACTACTAGTCCGATTTAAAAAATTATTTCAGTGTTAGATAGCCCATTTATCGAGGAAGGTTATGGGCTATATATCATCACGCTAAGACCAATTGGAGCGGAGCAGTAATGGGAAATGTGACGCAGACGAAGTTGCGCGGGTCATCTAGTATTGCATAATTTATAATTGATTCTGTAACTTCCCATGATTTTTTTGTTATTTCACTATCGACAAAGAAATATACGTAGTGTTGAGTGTCAATTTCGCCACGACTTGCATAAATACCTTCTAAAATGTGAAATCACTCAACTATCGCGACTGAAATCTTTGGTCAGCAGAGTTACAGATATATGATTATTTTGAGAGCCTTGCGCCAATGCCCATACGCTCCGAGGGCGACAACAGCCTGCCCCAGCTAGTGGACGCAGGACCAAGTCAAGCCTCCACGTGCCTCTGAAATGAGTATCCAACCGGCTCTGTATAGGTACTATTTTTGCTTGTTCCAGGAGTTTGTAACACAGCAACAGTAAATTTATCTGTAGAGTTCATTCTTGACAGTGTTAATATGCGAAGATTGATAAGCTTTACTTTACAAGTTACATGGGAAAGGTGAAGCTTATCAATCTTTCAGAGAGCTAAGTTAGCGAGATGAAATGAACCTTCCCGGGAAATGAAGCTTTTGATTGATTCATCTTTCACGAATTTTCACATATGAAGTCTTAAGAGGAATGTAATATGTGTGTCTGGGTGAGTTATGTCGACGTGGAGGACGCTTCCTCCGCCAGCTTTCTATAGCAGTATGCGGTGGAATATTTAAAGCGCAGTATATTGAGTGGCTTCGAAAGTATGGCGGCGCTGGCCGCGAACGTCACGTCGTGCAATATGTGCAGCGTCCGGCCAGCCGGGTCCAGCGCCGCGCGGCTCCGTCCGGCTGCGTCCGATCGCGTCCGCCGGACACGGCACACATCTGGGTCAATACTTTACTCAAATCCATTCCTCGGCTTTTCTAATAGCGCTACAAAATAGATCAAGTTCCGAGGTAGAAACACATCCGCCGTTTATGACGCAATAGTACCTTGTGTCACAGAATACCTAGGTGATAGAGTATAATAAGGTTAAAGTATGAAACCGATCCGAGCCAAACTACCCAGGAATTAGCGGCATGGTTTAACGTTACCTTACCAACAATATTGACTCAATTGCGTCAAATCAATAAAATAAAAAAAATCATATGAAAAATGGGTACCTCATGATTTGACTGATCTGCAGAAATAAACGCGTGTTGAAACGTGTGTTGCCTTATTGAATCAATACAGAAATGAAGGAATATTGGATAGAATTGTGACGTGTGATGCGCCGCAACAGTGTCCTAAAGTAACTGTTTGGTGGTCTCAGCATGGTGTTATTCACTATAGCTTTTTGCCGCTGGTCAAGCAATAATGGCAGATGTCCTACTGTACCGAACTCCGAACAATGATAGCAAAACTAGCAGTGAAACAGCCCCGAATCATGAATCGATCTTCTACGTTATAGCTCCATGATAACGCGAGACCTCATACAGCACGAGAAACCGTTTTAACTCTACAGGAACTGCAATTAGAAACCATTCGTCACCCTCCGTATTCGCCGGACCTTGCTCCAACGAACTACCATTTTTTTCGTTATTTGGACAATTTTCTACGTGATAAAAAGTTTTCTTCTCAGGAGGCAGTACAAAATGCTTTCACACAGTTTGTCGAATCTAGATCACCAGAGTTCTATCGCAACGGCATAAATGTATAGATAATAATGGTAATTATTTTGATTAAATTAAATATGATAAATTAAAAAAAAAAACAATTTAAATTTTTCAGTACAAATCGGCAATTTCATACTTTAACCCCTAATATATAAGTAAACAAAGTACCTGTGCCTGCGCAGTAGACACGGGCTACACTCGCGTGTTTACTGACGCTACTTGTCTTGAGATGAGTCGAGACTATTTTTATAATATTACTATTTATAAAGCTTTGACTGTTGATTGCTCTAAGAGCTTAATATTGTAGCTAGTTTAAACCAAACATTAAAAAAACTTGCAAGAAGTTAGTACTAAGCAGGATTAAATAGCATACAATAAGTACCTAATGCAAATCTACTACATGCTAACATTTTGAAATACTTATCCGTATTACATGTACCTAATGTATATATTATATAAATTACTTGTGTTAATCCATATATTACTTGTGTTAAGAGGAGTTGTTAAGGGGAGTTGTGGTTTTTTCGTGATCTTGCGTAGAAAGTAGCAGTGTCCTGTCCAATCTAGCTCTTCCTACAGTGTATCTAATTTAAGATTATAAGAATTTACCTTAATTTTCTGGGTAATTATCTCTATAGATCTAGCTGAGTAAGTATGAGCGGATGACAGCGCGCTCGCGCCACCGTGTGTACATTCTGCTCCGGTTTTCGGAATCCTAGGCCACTCATTACTACATACTGGGTTCCTGCGCGTTCCACTCTGAGCGTTACCTCTTTGTGTTAGAGATATAAATAGCTTGGCTCGGGGGCGGGCGACAAACGCGCTCTTTCTGCAAATTCCTCGTTATTAAATCTCGTGACCGTAAAAACAAGGTGAAGTAGGTTTTCTTTGCGCCCCCTCCTCTTTCCCCAGAGCGTCGCCCGCCCGCTCTCCGCTCCCCGCACCCCACGCCCCGCGCCCACCTTGGTCGCAGTTTACACGTCGCCCTCTTTGTTCCTGTTTATTTAATCTTTGAGAAACTTTGAGCTCACCGAGAGCACCGAGGTGCGTTTCGATATGTTTTTAATAGAATAGGACTTTGTGTTAATAGATATAGTAAGACAGACTAACTGACCAGCCTAGAGGCTACTTCCACTGCGGGACTAGTAAGTAGTAGTGCGTGGGATAGTCAGGAACCTATAGAGCAGCAAGGTCTGATCACAAATTTTCGCGAGTTTACAATCTCGTGAGATTAATTGTAAACGGTATCATTATTAAATAATGATTCCGAGTTAATTTCCGTTATCTTAACATTCCTAGGTACAATATATATATTTTTTTTATATAAATAAATAAATATCCTTGGACATTTCACACAACGCCATATAGTCCCAAGCTAAGCAACCTAATGCTTGTGTTATGGTAACGAGATGGCTGATAAACTACTTATATACATTTTTTTTTTTTTTTTTGTAAATACATACATATTATAGATAGAAAAACACCCAGACTCGGAACAAATACATGTAGGTCGTACAAATATTTGTTCCGTGCGGGAATCGAACCCGCGACATGCTGCGCAGCAGTCAATCGCTCAACCACTGCGCCAACCGTGTCGTCCGTGAAATGCAAGTTAATTATATAAAGGTTAATTTTGAAACCAAACCAGTTGTCCAAACAGTGCCCTTTTCAGATTAAATCGTCGGAGTGTTTTTGGACCAAAACTTGTAACAATTAGGATTGTTCGAATTATAATTCTTTATGCTTATCTAGTTTGCATAGGTTCGTCAAGTTTTATTGAAAGGGATTGTGCTTGACGCTTGATCTTCTCATGCAAATATGAATTGGCTTTAAATGGTATCAAATACAACATTGTACACTTTATTTGTACCTGTCTATACCTATTTATGTGGTTCGTTTCATTTAATGTAAGTCTGGCGGTTTGAGTTCTGTATGCGGCCTACGCAAATGTCCTTACTTTGGCATTGTTCGTCGGATTGTTGAGCTCCTTATAGTTCTAAGTTTGAGCTACACAATAACTGACAAATGCTTGCACTGTATGGACAGGTCCACTCAAATCCGTGTGGTATGTTCCTCAAAAGACCAATTCAGACTAGGTTAACCTACATGGTTCTTATAGTATTATTTCACCAGTACGATTGTATTGTATATGTATGGACTTTAAAAAAAAGGAGACTTTGACCTCTGAGTTTGTTTCGTTGTTTCTTCTCAGGGTAGTCAGCCAGGAGACACCCGGCCTCATCTAGTTTAAAATGACCAAAAAGGATTGACGTGTAAAACCTATTTACAAAATATTTATCATTTACTCATGTATACTTATCTGAAATTCTGGAAGTCACGAAATTGCTGTGGTTGTGTTCGATATTCTTGAATGATTAAATACGTTTATTTATATTTATTATAATATAATTTATTGTACACCTAATAAGAAATACAGGAAAAACTTATATCAAAACAAGTGTACAATGGGCGGTCTTCTCGCACAGGGCAATCTCTTACAGACAACCTTTGGATGGATTTAACGAAAGAAGTGACGTTATGTGTTTAGGAACTGTTTCGTTGTTTTAACATCAATTATCAGGGGTAAACATAGGTTACGAATAAAGTTAGTTTTAGTGTCCGATTAATTACGTTATATAAATGTATCCTTGGTATGTTCCGAGAATTGTTAAAGCAGCACAGTGACGGATTTACTCAAGAATGTCTCCTAATTAGTATAGCTTATTAAAGTGCAATCATAACTCGTGTCGCGCGACATTCAGGACTCGTCGTACGTATGTGTCCGTCCGAGTACCTACATACGTGTCTGTCTGCGTCCGTCCGAGTACGCGCGTGGGCACTCGAGGCCGTACCCTGAGCAAATAACCTTGAGCATTTTTTCCCTCAATAACAGCGCAAGAGATGCAATAGCGAATACGCTCAGAATGTTGAATAAAATCGTTATAAAATCTAATTTTGGTCGTTTGAAAAAAAAAATTCTACCAAAATGTTTATAATTAAATTGCCTATCCATTAGTGTAAGTACAAAATCAAAATAATCGTTAGTTTTCGAGAAGATGCATGTTTTAAGTATTTTTTTCACATTTCTGTAGTTTCGTTTTGAGGAGATTAATTAAACATTATACTTAGTAATAAAAAATAAAAATATACCATTTTGAAGCCAAGATTATGTAGAATTTTAATGTTATTTTTATAAGTTGATACTTCTTTTAGGTAACGAGTAGATAGCTCCAAAAAACTGCACAAAAAACGGCTAGCGTTGCGTTTTGCACGGGGACGCGCCTTAATTGCCGGATAAATTAAGGAACGAGCGCGTGCGCCTGCGCGCCTGCTCGCCCGGGCAGAGTGGCGACTAATGTAACTCGCGCCACTTTACAATGTTTGTACTCAGACGTACAGGACGACGCGGTTCACAGAGGAATGACGCGGAGCTTACACAAAGCTTAGACAATTTGTCGTCGTAATTGGAGAGATTTAACGATTATCCTGTTTGCTATCTGATTACTATACAAACTGTGTTTAATCAATTCGCGCTTGCAGTGGGGATGGCACCTGAGCCAAAAAACAAAGCGCTTAGTTCCAAAACAACAGCACTTGTTCTAAAATCTGGAGCAGTGCAACGCTATTATCGCGGAAATGTCCGTACGGAAGCGGTCTCGAGTCTCGGAGCGTTGGGAGCGAGTGCCGAAAGCGAGCGCAAGGAGCGGAGAGCAGCGCCGCGGCGCCCACTGCGGAAATCCGATAACACGTGCACTCAGCGCGCTCGCTTGTTCGCGCCTTTTACTACAGCTAACACGTTTTCGCGCGCCTCGTAAAATATCTGCATGCGAGCGCTATCTAGGCGAGATGAGGTCGCGGCTGCGAGGCAGCCTCGTGCCTCGTAGC